>CALYLW010000095.1:928376-1072884 GCA_944989445.1 Ampullaceana balthica | reverse complement strand
TTTAACATCATTGTTTCTTTTTTCTAACAAATTAGTAGTTTTATATTGCAGAAAACAAGATGCATTTAGAGATTCCAGCCAAAAGATACATCTTCTATTAGCTGTTCAAGACCATCAAAGTATATGATGTATGTCAAACAAGATATCTCTACAAATGTCCGGCATTGTAGCCAGTACCTTTGATTGGGTTTGTCAGTTTGCATTTGAAAACCTCAATTTTACATGACCAAAAATTCTGCATTAAAAAGGTAAAAATTTATTTTATTAAGATATTTTTTAAATAATATTCTAATCTTAATAACACATTAACCTTTAAATTAAAACATAATTACTTTTCATCATTAAATGCCCTCATTTTTAACATCATTGGTTTCTTTTTCCTAACAAATTAGTAGTTTTATATTGCAGAAAACAAGATGCATTTAGAGATTCCAGCCAAAAGATACATCTTCTATTAGCTGTTCAAGGCCATCCAAGTGCATGATGTATGTCAAAAAGATATATCTACAAATGTCCAGCATTGTTGCCTGTATCTTTGATTGGGTTTGTCATTTGCATTTGAAAACCTCAATTTTACATGACCAAATATTCTGCATTAAAAAGGTAAAACTTTATTTTATTAAGAAATTTTTAAAATAAATATTCTAATATTACTAACACATTAACCTTTAAATTAAAACATACTTACTTTTCATTATTAAATGCCCTCATTTTCAACATCATTGGTTACTTTTTTCTAACAAATTAGTAGTTTTATATTGCAGAAAACAAGATTCATTTAGAGATTCCAGCCAAAAGATACATCTTCTATTAGCTGTTCAAGGCCATTCAAGTGCATGATGTATGTCAAACAAGATATCTCTACAAATGTCCGGCACTGTAGCCTGTATCTTTGATTGGGTTTGTCAATTTGCATTTGAAAACCTCAATTTTACATGACCAAATATTCTGCATTAAAAAGGTAAAAATTTATTTTATTAAGATATTTTTAAAATAAATATTCTAATATTGCTAACACATTAACCTTTAAATTAAAACATAATTACTTTTCATTATTAAATGCCCTCCTTTTCAATATCATGTGTTACTTTTTTCTAACAAATTAGTAGTTTTATATTGCAGAAAACAAGATTCATTTAGAGATTCCAGCCAAAAGATACATCTTCTATTAGCTGTTCAAGGCCATCCAAGTGCATGATGTATGTCAAACAAGATATCTCTACAAATGTCTTTCATGTTATCCTTCTTCTGTAATTGGGTTGGTTAGAGTGCTTTGCAAGACCTAATTGTACATGATCAAATAAACTGCATTTAAAAAGGTGAAAGCATTTTTTAAAAAATAATGTTTCAATAAATATTCTAACATTACTAATACAATAACCTAAATTAAGACTTAATTAGTATAATTATTTGCCCTAAATTGCAAAATCATTATTTGTTTTTATCTAACAAATTAGTAGTTTTATATTGCAGAAAACAAGATGCATTTAGAGATTCCAGCCAAAAGATACATCTTCTATTAGCTGTTCAAGGCCATCCAAGTGCATGATGTATGTCAAACAAGATATCTCTACAAATGTCCGGCACTGTAGCCTGTATCTTTGATTGGGTTTGTCAATTTGCATTTGAAAACCTCAATTTTACATGACCAAATATTCTGCATTAAAAAGGTAAAAATTTATTTTATTAAGATATTTTTAAAATAAATATTCTAATATTGCTAACACATTAAACTTTAAATTAAAACATAATTACTTTTCATCATTAAATGCCCTCCTTTTCAATATCATTTGTTACTTTTTTCTAACAAATTAGTAGTTTTATATTGCAGAAAACAAGATTCATTTAGAGATTCCAGCCAAAAGATACATCTTCTATTAGCTGTTCAAGGCCATCCAAGTGCATGATGTATGTCAAACAAAATATCTCTACAAATGTCTTTCATGTTATCCTTCTTCTGTAATTGGGTTGGTTAGAGTGCTTTGCAAGACCTAATTGTACATGATCAAATAAACTGCATTTAAAAAGGTGAAATCATTTTTAAAAAAATAATGTTTTAATAAATATTCTAACATTACTAATACAATAACCTAAATTAAGACTTAATTAGTATAATTATTTGCCCTAAATTGCAAAATCATTATTTGTTTTTATCTAACAAATTAGTAGTTTTATATTGCAGAAAACAAGATGCATTTAGAGATTCCAGCCAAAAGATACATCTTCTATTAGCTGTTCAGGCCATCCAAGTGCATGATGTATGTCAAACAAGATATCTCTACAAATGTCCGGCACTGTAGCCTGTATCTTTGATTGGGTTTGTCAATTTGCATTTGAAAACCTCAATTTTACATGACCAAATATTCTGCATTAAAAAGGTAAAAATTTATTTTATTAAGATATTTTTTAAATAAATATTCTAATATTACTAACACATTAACCTTTAAATTAAAACATAATTACTTTTCATCATTAAATGCCCTCAATTTTCAACATCATTGGTTTCTTTTTTCTAACAAATTAGTAGTTTTATATTGCAGAAAACAAGATGCATTTAGAGATTCCAGCCAAAAGATACATCTTCTATTAGCTGTTCAAGACCATCAAAGTATATGATGTATGTCAAACAAGATATCTCTACAAATGTCTGGCATTGTAGCCAGTACCTTTGATTGGGTTTGTCAGTTTGCATTTGAAAACCTCAATTTTACATGACCAAATATTCTGCATTAAAAAGGTAAAAATTTATTTTATTAAGATATTTTTTTAATAAATATTCTAATATTACTAACACATTAACCTTTAAATTAAAACATAATTACTTTTCATCATTAAATGCCCTCAATTTTCAACATCATTGGTTTCTTTTTTCTAACAAATTAGTAGTTTTATATTGCAGAAAACAAGATGCATTTAGAGATTCCAGCCAAAAGATACATCTTCTATTAGCTGTTCAAGACCATCAAAGTATATGATGTATGTCAAACAAGATATCTCTACAAATGTCCGGCATTGTAGCCAGTACCTTTGATTGGGTTTGTCATTTGCATTTGAAAACCTCAATTTTACATGACCAAAAATTCTGCATTAAAAAGGTAAAAATTTATTTTATTAAGATATTTTTAAAATAAATATTCTAATCTTACTAACACATTAACCTTTAAATTAAAACATAATTACTTTTCATCATTAAATGCCCTCATTTTTAACATCATTGGTTTCTTTTTCCTAACAAATTAGTAGTTTTATATTGCAGAAAACAAGATGCATTTAGAGATTCCAGCCAAAAGATACATCTTCTATTAGCTGTTCAAGGCCATCCAAGTGCATGATGTATGTCAAACAAGATGTCTCTACAAATGTCCAGCATTGTTGCCTGTATCTTTGATTGGGTTTGTCATTTGCATTTGAAAACCTCAATTTTACATTATGAAATATTCTGCATTAAAATGGTAAACATTTATTTTATTAAAATATTTTTTAAATAAATATTCTAATATTACTAACACATTAACCTTTAAATTACTTTTCATCATTAAATGCCCTCAATTTTCAACATCATTGGTTTCTTTTTTCTAACAAATTAGTAGTTTTATATTGCAGAAAACAAGATGCATTTAGAGATTCCAGCCAAAAGATACATCTTCTATTAGCTGTTCAAGGCCATCCAAGTGCATGATGTATGTCAAACAAGATGTCTCTACAAATGTCCAGCATTGTTGCCTGTATCTTTGATTGGGTTTGTCATTTGCATTTGAAAACCTCAATTTTACATGACCAAATATTCTGCATTAAAAAGGTAAAAATTTATTTTATTAAGATATTTTTAAAATAAATATTCTAATATTGCTAACACATTAACCTTTAAATTAAAACATAATTACTTTTCATCATTAAATGCCCTCCTTTTCAATATCATTTGTTACTTTTTTCTAACAAATTAGTAGTTTTATATTGCAGAAAACAAGATTCATTTAGAGATTCCAGCCAAAAGATACATCTTCTATTAGCTGTTCAAGGCCATCCAAGTGCATGATGTATGTCAAACAAAATATCTCTACAAATGTCTTGCATGTTATCCTTCTTCTGTAATTGGGTTGGTTAGAGTGCTTTGCAAGACTTAATTGTACATGATCAAATAAATTGCATTTAAAAAGGTGACAGCATTTTTTAAAAAATAATGTTTTAATAAATATTCTAACATTACTAATACAATAACCTAAATTAAGACTTAATTAGTATAATTATTTGCCCTAAATTGCAAAATCTTTATTTGTTTTTATCTAACAAATTAGTAGTTTTATATTGCAGAAAACAAGATGCATTTAGAGATTCCAGCCAAAAGATACATCTTCTATTAGCTGTTCAAGGCCATCCAAGTGCATGATGTATGTCAAACAAGATATCTCTACAAATGTCCGGCACTGTAGCCTGTATCTTTGAATGGGTTTGTCAATTTGAATTTGAAAACCTCAATTTTACATGACCAAATATTCTGCATTAAAAAGTTAAAAATTTATTTTATTAAGATATTTTTAAAATAAATATTCTAATCTTACTAACACATTAACCTTTAAATTAAAACATAATTACTTTTTATCATTAAATGCCCTCATTTTTAACATCATTGGTTTCTTTTTTCTAACAAATTAGTAGTTTTATATTGCAGAAAACAAGATGCATTTAGAGATTCCAGCCAAAAGATACATCTTCTATTAGCTGTTCAGGCCATCCAAGTGCATGATGTATGTCAAACAAGATATCTCTACAAATGTCCGGCATTGTTGCCTGTATCTTTGATTGGGTTTGTCATTTGCATTTGAAATCCTCAAATTTACATGAGGAAATATTCTGCATTAAAAAGGAAAATATTTATTTTATTAAGATATTTTTTAAATATTCTAATATTACTAACACATTAACCTTTGAATTAGAACTTAATTACTTTTCATCATTAAATGCCCTTATTTGCAACAGCATTATTTAATTTCATCTAACAAATTAGTAGTTTTTTATTGCAGAAAACAAGATGCATTTAGAGATTCCAGCCAAAAGATAGATCTTCTATTAGCTGTTCAAGGCCATCCAAGTGCATGATGTATGTCAAACAAGATATCTCTAAAAATGTCCGGCATTGTAGCCTGTATCTTTGATTGGGTTTGTCAATGTGCATTTGAAAACCTCAATTTTACATGACCAAATATTCTGCATTAAAAAGGTAAAACTTTATTTTATTAAGAAATTTTTAAAATAAATATTCTAATATTACTAACACATTAACCTTTAAATTAAAACATAATTACTTTTCATTATTAAATGCCCTCATTTTCAACATCATTGGTTACTTTTTTCTAACAAATTAGTAGTTTTATATTGCAGAAAACAAGATGCATTTAGAGATTCCAGCCAAAAGATACATCTTCTATTAGCTGTTCAAGGCCATCCAAGTGCATGATGTATGTCAAACAAGATATCTCTACAAATGTCCGGCACTGTAGCCTGTATCTTTGATTGGGTTTGTCAATTTGCATTTGAAAACCTCAATTTTACATGACCAAATATTCTGCATTAAAAAGGTAAAAATTTATTTTATTAAGATATTTTTAAAATAAATATTCTAATATTGCTAACACATTAACCTTTAAATTAAAACATAATTACTTTTCATCATTAAATGCCCTCCTTTTCAATATCATTTGTTACTTTTTTCTAACAAATTAGTAGTTTTATATTGCAGAAAACAAGATTCATTTAGAGATTCCAGCCAAAAGATACATCTTCTATTAGCTGTTCAAGGCCATCCAAGTGCATGATGTATGTCAAACAAAATATCTCTACAAATGTCTTTCATGTTATCCTTCTTCTGTAATTGGGTTGGTTAGAGTGCTTTGCAAGACCTAATTGTACATGATCAAATAAACTGCATTTAAAAATGGTGAAATCATTTTTTAAAAAATAATCTTTTAATAAATATTCTAATATTACTAACACATTAACCTTTAAATTACTTTTCATTATTAAATGCCCTCATTTTCAACATCATTGGTTACTTTTTTCTAACAAATTAGTAGTTTTATATTGCAGAAAACAAGATGCATTTAGAGATTCAAGCCAAAAGATACATCTTCTATTAGCTTTTCAAGACCATCAAAGTGCATGATGTATGTCAAACAAGATATCTCTACAAATGTCCGGCATTGTAGCCAGAAACTTTGATTGGGTTTGTCAATTTGCATTTGAAAACCTCAATTTTACATGACCAAATATTCTGCATTAAAAAGGTAAAAATTTATTTTATTAAGATATTTTTTAAATAAATATTCTAATATTACTAACACATTAACCTTTAAATTAAAACTTAATTACTTTTCATCATTAAATGCCCTTATTTTCAACAGCATTATTTAATTTTATCTAACAAATAAGTAGTTTTTTATTGCAGAAAACAAGATGCATTTAGAGATTCCAGCCAAAAGATACATATTCTATTAGCTGTTCAGGCTATCCAAGTGCATAATGTATGTCAAACAAGATATCTCTACAAATGTCCGGCATTGTTGCCTGTATATTTGATTGGGTTTGTCATTTGCATTTGAAATCCTCAAATTTACATGAGAAAATATTCTGCATTAAAAAGGTAAAAATTTATTTTATTAAGATATTTTTAAAATAAATATTCTAATATTACTAACACATTAACCTTTAAATTAGAACTTAATTACTTTTCATCATTAAATGCCCTCCTTTTCAATATCATTTGTTACTTTTTTCTAACAAATTAGTAGTTTTATTTGCAGAAAACAAGATTCATTTAGAGATTCCAGCCAAAAGATACATCTTCTATTAGCTGTTCAAGGCCATCCAAGTGCATGATGTATGTCAAACAAAATATCTCTACAAATGTCTTTCATGTTATCCTTCTTCTGTAATTGGGTTGGTTAGAGTGCTTTGCAAGACCTAATTGTACATGATCAAATAAACTGCATGTAAAAAGATGAAAGCATTTTTTAAAAAATAATGTTTTAATAAATATTCTAACATTACTAATACAATAACCTAAATTAAGACTTAATTAGTATAATTATTTGCCCTAAATTGCAAAATCATTATTTGTTTTTATCTAACAAATTAGTAGTTTTATATTGCAGAAAACAAGATGCATTTAGAGATTCCAGCCAAAAGATACATCATCTATTAGCTGTTCAAGGCCATCCAAGTGCATGATGTATGTCAAACAAGATATCTCTACAAATGTCCAGTTTTGTAGCCTTTATCTTTGATTGGGTTTGTCAATTTGCATTTGAAAACCTCAATTTTACTTGACCAAATATTCTGCATTTAAAAAGGTAAAAATTAATTTTATTAAGATTTTATTTTTTATAAATATTCTAATATTACTAACACATTAACCTTTAAATTCAAACATAATTACTTTTCAACATTAAATGCCCTTATTTTCAACATCATTAGTTACTTTTATCTAACAAATTAGTAGTTTTATATTGCAGAAAACGGATGCATACAGACATTGCAGCCAAAAGATATGCCTTTCATTAGATGTACAAGATTATCCAAGTGCATGATGTATGTCAAACAAGATAACTCTACAGATGTCCTGCATTATTTTCTGCTTCTTTGATTTGGTTTGTCAATTTTGATGTGTTAATTTTACCCCAGTGTTCTTATTATGGGTCACAGAGCAATGAATTTTATTTTGTCATCTCTTTTGACCCTGTGATTATTTTATTTTGAATTTTATTTCCTTTTACTGAACATTTTTACTTAATTTTTGTTATTTTTTACATTGAAATACTTATTTCACATACTTAAGACTTATGAATATTTTGAAGTAAAACAACCAATAATTATTTATGTACAGTATAATAAAACTATGAATTTTTTTTTAAAAACCTCAATTTCTAAAAAGCTGAAATTAGCTGACTACAACCTTTTTCATGATTGATCTGTTTTGTTTACTTAATTTAAAATAAAAATACTACTTATAGATTCCACTTGCATAGTAATGTCCATTATTTTACAGAATTAAGCCAGACAAGTGAAGTAAATTGTATTTGAACGAGAATGATCGAATGCAATTTTATACAAAATAAAGGAAATTCATTACATCGGAAATTCATAATTAAAATTTTTAACTTTAAATATTTTTTTTTACAGGTATGGCTAGTGCCAGGGCTAAAATTTTAACTTGAACTTAATAAGTGTTTAAATATAAATTTCAAGCAAAATATATTATAGTTATTTTCAAAAACAAAATGTTGATTTCAATTGCAGGCTTTTAATTTAATAAATAATATTTGCTGTTAAGTTTTATAATAAAATTATAATAAAATTTTCTTTTTTAAAAGTAGTAATAAACTAAATTTACCTCTTGTAATCTTTAAGAAATGGGATAAAAAGTATTCTGTATTCTGGGACAATAGTTTTTACATTATTTACACTGTTTATATTTATTTTGTTATTAATGATTACTAAAATATTTTGTTTGATGAAAATTGTGAGATGCTATGCTTAAAAATCTACTGATTGTTATACATACGAATAAACATAAAAATATAGCTGCAAAGAAAAATTGAGTCTTGTGTTGTATGTGGGTAGTCCAGATGTCTAGTTAGGAATAATGCAATGTCATGTTCCTGAGCTTGATTCCAGTAAGTTCTATCCTGACAATATTTTGGAATATCCGATAAAATGTTTAATGCTTAAACTTTCAATCAAAAATATTTAAAACCCACTATGTACCAAATTATGCTGTTTTCAGCTAAATATATGCTACAAAGCTGTACAGTTTTAAATCTAAAAATCTGGAAATTATAAAAGTTCCAGCCGACAGCTGAATACACTGTCATGGGGTATAATATATATCCTTTATAATAAACAATTGCCCTTTTGGGTTCTTTTTGAAATAATTTTCAACTTTCAGCCCAAAAACCCCAACATCATATAGAAATAGCACTAGAATGCAGTGCACGGGTATGCATTTTTCTTTCAGTGATATCAATAATAAAAGCCATAAAAAGTAAGAGAACATGTGATAAACAAATTTATTGTGAAAATTTAGAAATTTCAACATTCTAAAAACATTCTTGGAAAAAAGAAATATTTTTCAAGAGCCCTTATGCTTTTGTCAATGCAAGTAAAACAATTTAATCGGAAAATCTTTTTATAAAAGGTGGCTTAAATGTATAAGTATCACTAAAGGACACAATTGAATTCTTACTTTTCAACAAAATAATCCAAAGGAAACCAGTGTTCCTAAATCAAATCTAAAATAAAAATGTCAGGAATTTTCTCAGGATATAAAAAATTACATTTTTTAATGATCAAGACAGTCACCCAAAAACTTTTTTCATGCTGTGCAGCAAGGAAAAAAAAATGACCTCAGTCATTACGTAACACAAATATACTATTTTAAAAAAATACATTTTAACATTCCTCTTCCGAGACGTTCAGCCAGACTAGGATGAAAACAAGCTTCAAAGAACATACAAACAGTGATTGAATGATGATTATGAAGACGTCTAGCTAAGACTTGATCCCAACATAAAGTTCACCCTGTCCAGGGATTTGTAGTGAGGTGCTGCATTCTTGTTAAAGCAGATACCAAAGAGAGGATGAATACATTCCACTGTGCCATCCACCTTGAAGGCCGGACCACTAGCCATGAAGATGGGTTTTATGTTGGTCAGCTCTTTGTTGTAGCCATGGCCGCCCTTGGAGCTGTTGGCGCTCGTTGTAGTGTTTGCTGTGGTGTTATGAATAACATGCTTTAAAAAAAATTACTTTTAAAGGTATATGGAAATTTTGTGAAATCTGCAATGAGTCTCTATTTTTAAGATTAACCACCATCACAAAAATCAAATTTGGATCTTATTATTTTAATTATTTGTTTGGTTGGGTATAAAAAGATAGGGGTCCCACCCCTATGAGTGTGAGTCACAGAGGATGATTAATGAAAATTAAGTTTTTATCTATGGGAGTTTGCTTGATTCTTGCAATGTTCTAATTTTGGTGTTTTAAAGTTAGGCTGAATGCACTTACACATTATTAAAGTGGAAAGAAATTCGACGCAAAACTTAGTATGCATGGCATAAGGGTATTTTTTTTTAACCTAACACGTGCTCATGGGCATCTACAGAAGTTTTGTAGGGGTAGCAAAGTTTTTTAATAAATATTTTATAGTTTGAACTTGGTATGAACCATCGAGGGTACTAAATAATTTTTGAGCAAAAAAAGTAAAAAACTTTTTTCATGCATTTCATAATAATATCCAAAATAATTTAGCAAGTAGTGTTCCATAAAAAATGGATTAGGGGCTATCCATAAATGACGCCACACAATTTTGGACAATTTTTACCCTTCCCGCCCCCCTTGTCACAAGAACTTAGACCTCCCCCCCCCCATTCAATATGATTTCACAAAGCTTTGAAACCTCCCCCCCCTAAAAGCCGTATTTTCTAGTTGAAAATTAGCATGTTGCAAATTACTGGATTGTCATTTAAGTATGTATTTAGTGTCAGACTGCACTCTAACATCGTAACACGTGTGAAGCTATTGAAAACGTCATTAAATAAATTGCAAGCCCTCAAATTTTTCATTTGAACTTTTACTTAAACATTTAAAGTAGCGCGTTTTGACGTGACGTCATATTTCTTAAAGACCACTCTCCCCCTCGTCACACGTCACAAATGCGTGAACCTCCTACCCCGCCTAGTCACGTGTGACGTCATTTATGGACGGCCCCTTAGTATTTTAAATTTACTTTTAAAAATACGTTATCTCATAAATAAAACACGCTAGTTAACAAATTTAACCTTCTTTGATAAGCAACTCATCTTCACTTAATTATCTAAGCGAGACGAGCATGATATTTTATATACATGGATTTAATGTTATATTTAGGCCTATGATAATTTTAAATGGTCTTGAGTCTTAGTGATAATCAGTGATATGGAAGAAATTAATTAGGACTATTCATTCAAATGGTTCCCTTTTTTTACACGCTTTTATTTAAGTCACAAGGTATGTTTGTATGTTGTATCCTTCCTTCAAATCTTGAAACGTAAAATTAAACCACTTCTGATGGACCTAGAGATCTCAAAATTTTACCACAGATAGATCTTGGATGACAATGCATTGTATCAAAATTTCAGATCGATCGAATGTACCGTAATGAAATTAATCAATTTTTAGTTTATCTCTATTTATCACTATTTCGAATGTATAGTCGTCTGCTAGGGTTGACCTCCACGGCTCACTGGTTTCACTCTAGCCCTCGTAAATTCCCGTGTTTACATCAAGGGCAGGGGAAATCAGCGCGTTTCAGTCTGTAAATGTTTGTAAATAAAAGCGTGTCCTTTTTAAAAAAAGATTTTTTTACATTTTACTTTTTAAAATATAATTATTGTTTTTGCAAGGTGGTATATTTTTTATGTTCGCTTTATTAAATTTTGTTATTTAAATTACACTTTTACTGATATATTTTGAATAAATTTAAAAGAAGTAATGCAAATATTTATAACCAAGCGATGTGATTTATGGGGCCATCCATAAATGACGTCACGCACCTAGGGGGAGGGGGAATAACACTTTAGTGACGAGGGGGAGGGAGGGGGTTGAAGAAATGTGACGGCACATAAAAAGGGTAACTTTAAATAAAACTTCCACTGAAATATTTGGTCGCTTACAATTATTTAATGACTTAAAAAAATAAATTTAAAAAAAAATCAGTGCTTCTCAATGTGCCAGACGGTAGGCCATCAGACGCTGGTTGGCGTAAGCTTTCAAGACACGAAAATTATATCTAATTATAATCCTTAAGCTTGAGAACCCACAAGATAACGTATGAAATTGCGTCGTTTGATGTTGACATCAAAGCATTTGTGATGTAACCGCAGCCAGCTCCGTTTGGTTGGTTCTATTACGACAGGAGTCGGCGAACATTTTTGCCCGTTATACCCCAAAATATACAAGCTTATGTGTGCGTTACATCCCCCCCCCAACCCCCAGACTCTAGGTCCTGCTCACATGACTCGGGGATTTAGGGGAGCGTCGTTAGCCTCCCCCCCCCTAAAATACTACTGGTGAGTTTTACAAGCATGACAATTGTCTAAAAATGAGCTGAATAGGATTATGTGTAGGTATTTTATGTCAAAACAACACGGAATATCCTTCTTCTTTAAAAAAAAAGGGTGGGGGGGTCTATTGATAGAATTATAAACGTTTTTGATATAATTGTTCGATTGGTTTTTGGTCAAACGCCCTTGGCCATTCTAGATATAATGATAAATGAGCCCATTTAAAATTAGTCAAGTATTCTTTAACTTTTAAACTTAATTAAATGCATCAAATTCTTGACATCGCAATTTGAGAGGAGCACAAAACAACTTTTCTTCTTAGCTCGGTTTTTTAGGCATTAATTTTAAATATCACAGAAGGATACTTGATACAGTCATGTGGATTAAGATTATTGTCACTCGTGTCAATATAAATGAAAGTAGGGTGGATTTATGTGTATTCATATAGTAAGAAATCTACATAGTTGTCAAAATTTTAAAAATGCATTTTCTGGAAGGAACCGGTTCAATAATGGGCATATGTTCCAAGCGTACACGTACACATGACGTATTTTAATATATCTAGTGGATTGTAGTGGATGTTATATGTCCCAACTGAGTCTGCTTTACCCCCAAGAATTCCCTTTTGACTACAGATGAGGCTATTTACCACTGTTCGTCGACCTCTTTCTTTCGGGATGCCCGTCAGTCAATTGAGGGATTTAAAAAAAAATTCATTTAAAAAATAATATTTTTAAAGAATTTTTTTTTCTAAACAAAGACGTTAACCGTGATGATTAAAAGTCAATGTTTAATTTGTGTGTATAAAATAAAATATAATCTAAGGATGTTAACACAGTTCGTTTTCTGAAGGCCGGTTAAAAGTTGTTAAAAATGATTCATGCGGGTTACGATATTACAATGTGGATGTAGACCTTCACTAAATAAATTATAAATACTTAAATGACAATAGAAGTGATTTGAAACATACTTATTTTCAAATAGAAAATAAGTTTTTTAAAAAGGTTTTTTAGGGGGGGGGGTCAAAGCTTTGTGACGTATTTTTTGAGGGGGGGGGTTCTAGCTTTTTGTGACGACACGTGACGAGGGGGGAGGGAGGGGGTAAAAAATCGGCCAAAATCGCGTGACGTCATTTATGAAAGGCCCTTATGTCCAAATAAAATAAAATACATTCCGTGCAAAAAGTGAATGGGTGAAAATTAAATTTCTTAATAAATACATTGTTTTCAAGTTACGTCCCATTAACTTAAAGTAAAAGCCTATGAAAATAAAAAGAACCTAACTGACAAACTGGAAGTTAGAGGATATTATTATTAGGACTAGCAGCTTTATAATTTAGATGATTATCTATATAAAATTTAATGTGAAAAGAAAATGTCATAAATTAAAATTTATGACTACATACAATTTTATAACGTTACCAATTAAAAAGAAGCAGCATTTTTACAGTTTCTTTATAATGGACAATACAGACCATTCTATATTTTTATCTGTGTTCCTTCTAGAAATAAATTGATTGATTTTCGTTGTCTGCTAGACTAGTTAATTTCTGTTGAGTGGGAGTGGGGTGGGGGGGGGGTGATTACTTCCTTAAATTTCAGAGTTACTCACCTTTATAGGTGTATGCTGGGTAACGCCATCTTGTTTACAATTTGTAATCGCCTACCGACGGAGAATGTGATTTTTACTTTTCGGTTTCTTAGATTTTTTTCCTGTGAGAGGCCATAACACAGCTTATTCGGATTGTGTTGGTCTTTGAAACGTTTAATTTTACTAACTGGTTAAGTGCAATATTAGAAAAAGAAGTACAAAATGTCTTCAACAAAAAGGAAACAAATCAAAGTCAAGGCAGTTGCGCCGAAACTAAAATTGTTTCGTGCAAATGAGCCTCTCCTCAGTGTACTAATGTGGGGTGTAAATCACACGGTATGTCATATGTACCTTAAGTATTTTTAACATATATCCTATACATGAATATTGGGTAAAAATATTCAAATTATATTGCAAATCCGGTAATCCTGTAGTTTCTACACCTCATGCCTCATTATTTCTTCACAGCGAAATTTAATTTTCTCGTGAGAACTTACGTTTTTAATTTATCCAATGACCAATGCATTGTTTTATGTAGTATTTCAGCTATTACAACGCTAATTTGTTAGTCTTTTTAATTTCTAAGGCATTTTTTCGTCTCTCAACAGTAAATAGTCTGATCGTGATGCAACCATTTTGTTTATATACAACACTCTACTTGCCGGATTGTCCCAATAAGATGCCAAATGGTTAATGGAAATTTCTCACTTTCAAACAAACAAAATAAGAATAAAAAATCTAGTAACGAAATAAAAAATAAAATTGTCTTTAAAATATTTATTTATCTTCTGGGAATGTTAAAATAGATGAAAAATACCCTTTAAAAAACATTTTCAGTCAGTAAATTTATTTAGGGTCGAGCCAGGTAAAAAACATGTGGCTAGGTAAACAAAATGGACGTGATGAGATATGTAATATATAGAGTCGAAGAAATGCCTTAGAAATAATAATAATATACGTGTAGAAACTGCAGGATTACAGCAAATGCCATTATATATATATTTAATTCTCTTCATGGTCGGACCCTGCGAGGCAACAAGCTGCAAGTATGTGCAACAAAGCATGACGAATGACCCTCGCTCGGGTCAACTAAACACTGTTGGCAAGCGTGGTGGGATGAAATGAAAAAAAAGGTGGGGGGAGGGAGTGGGTGGCAACAATGCACTTGCGTTCACTTGCATTGTTCCTTCACAGTAAATGTGAGATTCGTAGTGTACTGGTTATCACGTCCGTCTCATACATCGATGGTCCTGGGTTCAAGCCCCAGCGAAAACTTCTTTTTTAAAATTTTTTAAAAAAAAATGTTTGTGCCCGTTCTTTTACCACTTTATTGCCAACACACTAGCTGAACCCGCTAATGATTTAGTGACGGTTGAAGACTTCCTGAAAGACACAGTTGTCAAAATGGGATGGATTTGGGCAAACGACTGTGAGTGAATGAAAAGAAGGAACTCTGGAGAGACCCGCGGCGTAGCATACGCCGCAGACTTGCTCATAATAGACAGTGCAAGAACGGATGGGGGGGGGGTGTGTGTGTGTGAGAGTACAGACACAAAAAGCAGCACAAAGTAAATACAAAATAGTGAGTAAACATGGAGACAAGCACACTGAGGTTGTTGTTACCCGCCTCCCATTTAATACTGCCATCCCTTAAACATTAACTGTGATTCGCCGACCCTAGCGAGGGTTAGTCATGTTTAGGGTTGTTAATTGTGTGTTGTTATTTTTTGTTGTTTCTTAAAACCGATTATCAATTATGTAACTCTGATTTTAAACCGATTATCGTTTTATAGCTGACTTCATAGAAGTTAGGGGTGTACCGAATTTCGCCTGCAAACATCTTGAAACCAACAATGAGTTGGCAGTCCCCCCCACCCACCCCACCGTCGTTCACTCGCGTTGTTTTGATTTCTTCGTGCTGTAGTTTGTGTCCGTTATTACTCCACTTTCTTTGCACTCTCCATGAGCAAGTCTGCGGGGTATGCTACGCCGCGGGGCGTCTAGTTATCATTATTATAATATTAATATGACATACGTCAAGCTGCAAAATTATCAATGTAGGTACTTCGGTATGCCAAGGGCGACTACTACGTTTTTTGTATGGAAAATTAAATTTTGCGCAGGAAGATCCAAGTTTTCCGAGGGTTGTGTAAAACTATTAATAAATAGGTACTTTCTAAACGTATTTGAGTTCCTTTTCCGGTCTAAAGCTTTGCAAGACATATTAGCCTACATTTTAATAGGTTTCTTTTGTATTTTCAATCGACCAGCATTTCGAAATAAAAAGGTCAATATATGGCATCTTTGACTCAACATTTTTTGTTGAAATCTAAATTCACCATCTACAATATTAAATCGCCATCAGCACCATCTATTGATATATCTCTGTGCGAATTTGCATTGACCTAGGATGTGTCGGCCATTACTTTTTTTCATTTTGAGTGACATGACCCTTCTTTACCTAAGTGACACCGCCCCTTTTTTAATGGCGGAAGTCCCAGATGCTTATAAAATATTCAATTATTTAGCCTATTAACATTAAAATAATTGATAATTGAACTTTAAAGCTGATCTAATATGTAATTAATTTAGACGGCTAAACCATGCAGGTTGATATTATAAAATACCATAATGTACTGTGTGCAGACTAGCAACCATTACTATTCATTCAACCTCATTGTGAATCCTATTACAGTCGAAACCGGTTAAGTCGACGGCGTTGGGGTATGAAAAATGGCGTCGAGATAACCGATGATCGAGTTAAAACGAAAACCAATATGGCGGCAAAATATTAACATGTGCTTGAAATTTCTTTATGTACATGATTAATTAGTTAGCCTTAATTAGTGATGGGACGATTAATCGGAATCGTATCGGAACCCTAATATTTCTTCACTCTTTCCTAAGGTTGTAATGACCGTTCGTTTTTAAGGACCGTTTAAAATTTAAATATAACCATGGTTCCCACTCAGGAAAAAGTCGGGAATTCTTTAAAAAAATTTCTCGGCCATGAAAGTCGGGAAAAGTTATGACTAATCGGGAATTTATATATATATGTATATATATATATATATATATATATAGCTCAAGGGAAGAAACGGCTATGTCACATTTTTGTAGTTTTGAGATATTCAAGTTTCAAAATTGTACAGATTTCTTACAAATTAACTAAATAGATTTGAATTTCTAATAAGTTCAGATACATAATTTTTATCATAAAACCTCATGCAGAATATTCTATTTTCGATCCTCTATCAGATACAGGGGATAACTTAAAAATTTCAAAAATGTCACATAGCCGTTTCTTCCCTTGTGGTCTTCATATATATATATGCCGAAGTAAAGGACTTTGATTACGTCTCTGTCATGTTTCGATTCCATTTAATAAAAAAAAAGTTACCAGATTATAATTGTCTGCGCATGCCTTAAAGGGTCAAAGTTTTCGCCTCGTCCCATGGCAAGTGTCACAGCCGCTCGCGTTTGCAATGCCTGTCGAATCAGCGAATAAAAAAAATAAAAATAAACATATCAATATGGTAATTTTAAGTTTAATGCTTTTGACGTGCAGGATATCTGTTACTGTCAGAACGCTCTCGAATTTCCTCAGTCAATCAAACTTGTAATATAAATAAAACTATTGCGGCCTTGACCGTTGATCACAGCACGCTGTGTGTTAGACCTCGTCCGGCAACTAAGTCTAAGCAAATTTTTTAAAAAATCATTCCTTATCAGAATTCGACCTACAAAAGGGATGACGTGTATATTAATAATATTATATACATGTACTGGAATATTAAGAAAATGATTTGATTTCATCGTCACGCGCGTGTTAGTGTCACAGTCACGTATCTTACTGGTAACAAAATAATAATAATAATAATAATTTTTTATTTAATTATTTAAAATCCACCGTCGATTCTAGATACAAACCTTTATTTTCATTTCTAAAGATATTCGTTTATCTTAAAAAATAAAATGATTAATGCATCAGAAAATGAATTAAGTTTAATAATAATATAACATACACTGCGAAATAATGACGGATTTAAGACGCGCGATTTACGGGCACCTCGGGTGAATACATCTAATTCACACATGGATCGAAAGTGAAAGAAGATAATAACATCCTGTAATTTTTATTGAAATCTCGTAGCATCACACAATAGCCGGAAGTCTCGAAGAAAGCGAGATGTCAACACTGTTTTGAACTAAAAATGCCAGAGTGCATTGCTAGGCCAACCGACGAGGATCGAGCTAACTAACGCTAAGTTGCAAATTTGGCCCTCTTTTGTGCTCGAGGTATTAGGTTTCGGCGACTTAGAAAAATCGAATTAGCGGATGAGAAAATGCTAAGACAAAGAGAGAATTTGGCGGTTCCAATAAAAAACGTCGAGTTAGTGGGGTGGTTGGGCTAACCGAGATCAAGGTAAGTGGGTTCGACTGTACTACTATGTCTTCAATAGTTTCATTCATTAGTTGTAGCCGTGTGCAAAAACTGTTTAGCCATTGGTCAGTGTTGTTAAATTAGATAGTCATGAGCCATAGTTGAAGGTGCTCCTAATATTAGTTGTACATTTTTAAAGAGAACAGTTCACTTTGTCATATGTAGGTCATGATAGCTGTGTGAACTGGAACTTGTAAATGCAACATAAACTTCGTTTAAAGATAAATTTTAATGTTAATACAAAGTAAAATGATTTATTAATAAAGATTATTTTTAAAACTAAATAAAGAAATAATAATTTTATTTGTAGCATTGATCCTGAAAATAAAATCATTATTAAAACGAGAGATAAAGTGCGTGACAGCCGAATTGAGGTCACAAAATGTGGAGGGAAAATGCATTGGGGATTGGGACAATTTGAACCACACTTTAAAAAACTCATAACTTTAAAACTACAAATCCTAAAAATATAATTTTGGTGTTAATTTAAAATAAGCTCTTTTTAACTATGTCATTGGTTATTTTTTTTTAAAGTTAATTTTTTTACCAAAGTGCCTAATCAATGAATGGAGTTTGAATTGGCAGTTGACATGTAATCATGTAAATTGTAAATGTTAGATGCATTCACATGCAAATGTACTCAGTGCCATTTTATGACGAAAGTAGCTAATTTCTTGTAACTCTCTAGATGTGCGGGAAGGCAAGAGTAGTAAACTAGTATAATTTAAATATATAAAAGCCATATTAATTTTAAAAAAATTATATTAATAATTAAATTATTTGCAAAAACAAATCTTTTGTCAATTTTATCGAAGTCCATTATTAAATAATTTAGTAGAAAGTAAGTGGGCATTTACTCATTACCTGATCTCACAACATCAGGAACTCATCTTGCCATTCTTGCCCATTTGTTAATAATAATTAATAATAGGATGTTGCTAGTGTTACGACTAGTCGTAACATTAGCCAGTAAACTACTGCTACGACTAGTCCTGGCAATAAAATTATTTTGTATCGTTACAATTCGTAGCAGCAGACACTTCGAAAAAACTAAGTTGCTATAATAATTAATAATATCTTAACAAACGCTTCATAATATTTTATATGCATATATAATATGATATTAATAGATCTGGGCTTATTAATTCTAAAATCTAAATTTATTTAGGAAAATAGACAACCATATTGGGATTTTTTAAAAATTATATATTATAACTATTTATTATTAGTTATTTATTTATTTTTTTGGACGGCACTAGTGCTACCTTAAAAATTCAGTTTTTAAATTAAAATTGTTTATCTCCGTACTAAATAATGTTTAGTATTAGTATTAGCATAGGAATTTACACATTTTAGCCTAATTATAGTGATATCGGCTCATTATTTTAGCAGCGGTGTACCTAGGCCAAATAACGCTATTAAAATATTAGCATCGAAAAGACAAAAGTGTGTGTATAAATTATTAGATACAACTTTAGTCATAACAGTAAGCACATTGCCTATTACTATTGTAATTGTTACGACTAGTCGTTAAAATTAAATTATTTCGTGTTGTTGCGACTATACCAAATAAAACATATTTACAGACAGGAGAGTGTCAAGAAACGCCGTCTACTGTAAAACTAAAATGCTACCTCACTTTGGTGAGACCTGTGCTAGAATATGCATCTTCTGTATGGGACCATCCACCAAAGAAAACATTGATAAACTAGAACAAATTCAAAAAAGAGCTGCCAGATTCATTACTGGAGAATGTTCAAAACTGACAAGAATAACACCATTAGTTAAATCATTAAACCTTGAAACACCAGAGGATAGAAGAACCAAGAGTAAAGTAGTAATCATGCATAAAGCTATTAATTATAATTTAGAAATACAACACAAAGATAACTTAATACAACCCTCAGATAGACATAAGGATAAAAACACCTTTCTTATTCCGTATACAAGAACAAACACATACAAATTTTCTTTCTTCCCATCCAGAATTCGGGCGTGGAATGGGTTGCTTGAAGAAACCTGGAAAACCAACAGTTTATCAACATTTAAATCTCTAATAATAATGCAGGACTAAACACAAACCATAGATAAGCGTAGGACACAATTATCTTCTGTATAGAAGGAGCATCTGTAACAGATAATATAAGAAGTTAAAGATAGTTGAAAACCAATAAAAAATTTTTTAATTTTTGGACAAAACAGTTTAAAATTAAAAAATCCTGGTTTTGTACTTTTTTTTAAGCATGCATTGTTATTTGTGAATTGAATCTTTTTGGAATGTATTTTTTAATTGTTAATTCCAATGGAACAGAAAATTTGAAAAAAATGAAATTTGGGGTTCAGAAAGTTATGATGCAGTAAAATGTCAGATTAGCTGTTTTACTGCTCTACACAACTAAAGTATAGTCAAAGGAAGTGACACAGGAAAGGATAAGTATTCCCCAGGGCATGTGGCTTGAGAAATCTATTGGTTGAGATGTAGATAAAATATTTTGGAATGAGGGATACATGAATTTTATACTATTAATAACTTTTAAGCAAATTTATACGTTCTAAACTTATTATTTTTAAAAAGAAGAAGCGTTAAAGTGAGGAACTGACCACTTTGTTGAAGTGGAGCAGATAAAACACATCATCCTTTGCATTTTAATTTATATTCATTTAGCTTCCTTGATTTTCAACCATTTTTTCTTTAAAATAGGATTTATCATCTGTTCACCAAATACAGAGCTAATGCTCATTGATGATCCTACATGTGGAAGAAAATCAGAAGCCCTGAGCCTAATGCTTTTCATGGGTCTTCCTGGAAGACAGCTATCTGGCCCCCTCCCCCAATGCTCCTTGATAAATTGGTCTGTTGATAACAGAAAGATTAATCAATGGTCCACAAACAAATTTTACATGGTTATTCCTCCTGACCAATACTTAGATCTTGAAAATTTGTAGAATCACCAGAACTATGTCTTACAGCATTTAAGAAAATACAGTTTAATGAGTGGTATAAGGGGTTTTAAATATCATATTAAAATTAGGGGCAGTATTATTGGGATGATTCAGATTTTGTATTTATACCTTTTTATTAATGACTCTTGCCTTCTAATCTAAACATACATTTTAAAAATTAAAATCATTTTTTAAATTTATATAGAGCTTAGCCAAATGATTCCTGAAGTTAAATGTATGCAATGGCTAAATGGTTTCAGAATTTGGATTTTAATGCAAATTCAAATCATTGTTTTATAAAGTCATCATCATATTTACTTGATTTAAAAAAAAAGATTCAATTATAAGTTCTTCAACTTTATGTTGTTTCAAAATGCCCATTATTTTATTTTTTCTCATTGAAATTAAAAATGTTCAATTTAAATAAATGATTTTCACACATGTCATAAATCAAATGAGCTAATTAAAAAAACATTAAAGTTCTCCGGAGATGTGAATGTTTTTTTGTGTAAACTTCAAAATTATAAACGGCAAAAACATATATTCATTATCTTCCACTCCCTGTTAATTTCAAAGCATCACTACTTCATAAAATATTTTCCACATGCAAAAAAAAATTGCTGTTATAAATTATGTCTAGCATCCATAGGAAGCGCTGACTGCCCTGGCTAAGAACCCCTGAATCATAAGATTGTCCCCACTTGAAGATATTAATCTGATTTCTTGGGGGATTTGGGGGAAGGGGGGGGGGTAAATAACTGTTTATTGATCATTTCTCTCTGGTGCAGCTGATACTATTTTTGTCTCCATGAAATGTCAAGTCAATTACTGTCACAATGGCTCAGTGAAATTATAGTTTGGAGCTGTAGCCGAGAACAGTTTCCTTGTTATGTTTTGCCTTCCTTAGCCCTGTGATGAGGTATTTGAATGGATTCCTAGCCAGCTTTGTTAAGCACTAAGAGGGTTTTTTAATTTAAAAAAAAAGTTTAAAGTTTTATTTTGGTTTGGACTTATAACAAGCTGAGCATTCTACAGGGCTTTCAGTATTGATTTAGTTTTTTCCCCTCTCCAGTAATTTTGAGACCTTAGCCTATGAAATCCAACTAAAATTAGAAAAAGCTCTAAAACAATCAATTATATTTTGGTTTGATATGACAATTACTATCTCTTTCAAGTCAAGTGTTGACATATTTTACAGGCTGCAAAGAAATCACTTAGGCTATCACCTCATAGATATGGATGATGAATTTTTAAAAGCTTTATTGTAATGAGCATTTTTTTTAAATCAGTGGGGTGGGGATGTTAATGGTACCATTGACTGTAATTCCTTATTATAATAAACTGTTAAAGCTAGAATCAATCCTGTATGCTGCCGAGGTTTCAAATTAAGAATTCGAGCCTCGGTCGTTTCCAATAGATTCCCAATATAGGTTACCATGACAACTACAATAAATGCTGGCCCCATTGTGTATGTGGCTGAGGTTAAAGAGATCAATAAGGGAAGAACAAATTGATGGTTTGAATCAACTCTTTCAACACCATATACTTTGTCCTACTTACCATTTTTTGTGTGTGTTGTATATTATTCTTTTTCTGCCTAAATCAGACTAACAGTAATCTTTGAAGTAGTCTTTTCTGAGGTCTAGTTTTAGGGTACATGTACCTATGTAGTCCCTCTAAAATAGTATTTTAAAATGTATAGATTTATTTGCCAAAAATTGAAGTAACTATTTTATACTTTCTTGGTTTTTTTTTGTTTTTTCTTCTCTGCATTTTTCAAAGTTCCCTTATGTTGTAGTATTAATTAGTTATGTCCTATAGAATCAAGTTGATTGAGTTCAGAACTTATGAAACTGATTTGTGACCAACATACTTAATAATTATTTATGCTTGATGCAGGACTAGCCAGTGTAATTAAAATGTATTTATCTTCACCTGTGCTCAGTATCAAGTGTATATACATCACTAAACAGATGATTGAGAGCAATTTTACAAAAATGGGTATGGGAGGTGGTCTGCAGAATTTCCAAGAACATTTAGCCTCAGTTTTTTCAAATAAGATTAAGGAATGGAATGAGGGTTTAAGCTGAAGCATCCATCAGAGGGTTCAGAAAATAGTGGATATAGATTTTTTTCTTTATACTGCCATACTTCCGTGAAATATGTACAAACTGAAGTAATAAATTAGAGGAATTTATTTTTTGTCGTATTAATTTACAAATTTATAGTGCAAAGAAATAACAAAATTTACATACCCATAAAGACAAATGGAAAACTTGTTGATTTCTTTTCTCTTTCATTCATCCATAGTGTGCAATAAAAAATTTGATGATGTTGGTTTGAGTTCTGTTCTAAATTTTGATAAATTTATCAAATATTGTTTCTAATGGTTTGGTTGTCAATACAATTTTGTATAACTTATGTTTCAGGTGAATGAGTTAAACAATGTCAATTTACGAGTAATGTTGATGCCTGATGATTTCAAATCCTACAGTAAAATTCGAGTAGACAATCATATGTATAACAAGTATGTAAATAATACATTTTTAATAAAATTAAAACTAATATATTGAACTTAATATTATATCAATTGTTAAAAACATTAATAAGTAATGAAATTTTGTGTATTTATTGCAATATTTACGATATGCCATAAAGTCAATTTTTGTGAATTAATTAATTAAAATTTAAAAAAAAAGTTTTTAAAAAGATAATTGTTTTATACATGTTTTTTTTTCTTTTTTTTTACTAGGGACAACATGCCAAGCAGATTTAAAGTGAAAGAATACTGCCCTATTGTGTTCCGAAATTTGAGAGAAAGGTTTGGTTTGGATGACGTAGATTATATGGTGAGATCTTATATTAAATTTTTGACAAATTAATTCAGAAGAAAAAAAAATCACGTCCATTGTGCTGCTAGTATAATAATTTATTTAAATTAATTTTCCTCAGTTGTCTGTTTGGTGTTGCATGCCTTGTCTAAGTCTGCATAATATATTTTTTGCAATTTTAAGCTACTTACATTCCCATAGATTTTGAAGGATTTAAAAATATTTTAAATGAATTCAATATCTTGCTTATCACGTTAGTATTAACCAATTTACCATTTAATTTTTTTAATTTTCAAATCCAGAATTCATTATCAAAACAGCAGCCAATATCATGTGATTCCCCTGGGAGAAGTGGTGCAAGAATGCTAATGTCACGTGATAAAAAGTTTTTCATTAAAACCTTGGTTTCAGAAGAAGTAGAAATGATGCATCACCTTCTTAAACAGTACCATCAGGTTATTTGATTTAAAAAAAAATTTTTTTTTCATTATAGCTGTTCATGTATTTAATTTTTGTATTCACTCTATTATTGTGAAAACAACTTGTGTCTTTCAAAATCAATAACTTTCAGTTTCAAATGGATTTAATTTCATATCAACTAGTGCATGTTTTACATTAAAGGAGGTTTTTAGAATAACAGACAAGTTGCATACAAATCATAGAATATGTTATATTTTTGTGCACAATCTCCCAACAGTATATTGTGGAATGTCACGCCCAGACGTTATTACCTCAGTATCTGGCCATGTACAGGATCACTGTTAATGACGTAGAGACCTATGTTGTTGTCATGAGAAATGTGTTCAGCCCTCGTCTCTCTATACACAAAAAATATGATCTTAAGGTCAGTCTGTAAAAATAAGTATAAGGGGTTTACATTAGTCAGTCAGTTAAGTGAACTTAATATAATAATAAAATGTAAATGGTTTGAGAAAATTGTATCACTATAACTTATTGATACATCTAATTAATTCAACAAACTATTTTTATGTTTATTTTCTTTGCTTACAAAAAGTTTTCTTATTTTATTTAGGGATCAACAGTAGACAGAAAAGCTAGTGAAAAAGAAAGGGTTAGTATAGTATTGCCTCTCAATGTTTTAACAATTTTTAAGCATTGAAAATCTCAATGGTAAAAACCTAGTAATGGAAGAATCTCATTAAATCTTATCGTGGACTAGTTGCATTATAAATTTTGACAAGTGATTTTTTTTAATGGCTCATGGCTGTCCCAGCAACACATCAGGTCTTTAAAAAAAAACTATTTTTGTTTCAAGATGTTTAGAAGTCTAAGAGATTTGCTTCTGGCAACCCCGGTTGCCACCTTTCCTGTTTATCCTGTAATTCCGGATTAGTGAAGCTAAATATTTGTTATTTTCCGGATTCGTTTTTCGTTTAGCTCTTTTTGTATTTAAGAGTTTAGTTTTTCAAATATGGCTTAGGCTATCTCTACACCATTTTTCATACCTCAACGCCGTCGACTTAACCGGTTTGAACTGTATTGCCTAGCCTTTATATATATATTATATATACATAATTATTTTTTCCTTTAAACTTTCTCAAAATACTTTTGGTGAATGTGAAATAAAATATTTTGAAAATAGGAAAAAGTGTTCAACACACTTGACGATGAATTTAAGTGGTTTGAAAATTGAAAAGTACTGTGGCATTTCGTTAGGGAAAAATTTTCAGGGTTTGAAAAATTTATAAAAGAAATTTCGAGATTCAAGAAACTTAAAAAAAGGGATTTCAGGGTTCACAGCTGCCAGTGAGTGGCACCCCTGTGCCAAACTTCCTGTTACATTGGTGCAAATGGTTCTACCTAAGTCATTGCAATATTTGTTCTTATGTGATTGAAGTAGACAATATCACTTTCCCTCTTTAAAAATTTAAATGTAAGATGGGTTCTCTTGCACAAGTCCCAACATGATTTATGCAAATCATTGCAAGAAATGCAATACATGCAATCGGTTTAGAAAATTCTAGTAAAACAGGCCCTATATGTCCTGTCTTAAACATAACTGAACTTATGTTATTGTAGTTACTGGCATCCTGTATTGAAGCAGTAGATCCTGTATCGAAGCAGTACATCCTGTATTGAAGCAGTACATCCTGTATTGAAGCAATACACCTGATAGAATATATATGGAAAATAGATTTATTAAAAGATTTTGTATGTTGGCTCCAAATTATTTGAACCAAAATCACAATTTTACAATCACAAGATCAAGTACATCTGTTCTTCTATGCTTTATGCCCACTGTAATTTAATATATGATGTTAATTTAATTTAAACACTTGAGATTATTTATTTCTACTTATTTAGGCATTTGCCAACACATCTACACCTGTATATGTCTATTAATTAAGCTTTACAAAAAAATTGTTTTCATTCACACAAATCTCTTGTATTCTTGCTATTTAAGATAATTTTTTTTAATAACACTGAATTTAATATATAATTAGAGGTTAATATTATTTTAAATCACATTTTATACTCATTTAAAACTTACACTGTTTTCCATTTTAGTTAAAAAATTTACCCACCTTCAAAGACAATGACTTTCTTAATGATGGTGCTAAAATCCATATTGGTCCTGAACAAAAGAAAAAATTGTTGGAAACACTTCAAAGTGATGTTGATGTAAGTTTTTATTTTTTGCACCAAAAAAATTTTTTTTTAAAATTTAGCTGCTATGTTAATATCTAGAGGCATGTAACATGAGTACACATTATGCTGTTTTAAATTAAATTAATTCACATTTGAACATTTTTTAATTCGTTTCGCACCAATAAAAAAACAATGTCATTGTAGATGTTTAAATGACAAGTAATGGAGCCACTTGTAAATCTTGAGCTTACTGTTAGCATTTCCCATTGAACTTTTTGTTTGTTTTGTTTTTCAGTTTCTAAGCAGTCTCCACCTGATGGACTACAGCTTAATTGTGGGCATCCATGACAGGGACAAGGAGGATGAAGGAGGGATGAGTTTTGCCATGCCTTCAGGCGCAGATGAGGAAGAGCCTGATGAAGATGATGTTGAGGCAGGTGGTTCTACTGCTGGAGGGGGGGATCAGGTATCTCAAGATTTAAATAAGTGACCACCTTGGCACTGTATATATTTAACTTAATGGGATTTGAATAAAATATCCAAATGAAAATAGTGTTTTATCACACGGTGTCGCCACAGCTGGAATAATGACTGAAAAGCTTTTTGACCAACAGTTATGAAATGTGCTATGACCAGTAGAATATGGGTAAAATATGGGCTTTGAACCTTTGTGATATTTTATTTAGGAACAGATCCTGGAACAATCAAAGAGTTACGGTCTTCTTTTAAAAAAAAACCAAATCAGATTTGATATAATGGTAAATTTAATTCAAATGCTTTAGCCGTTCAGGTTTAGCAAGAAAACTGTCACGTATAAGAACGCTTGCAAATTGAGGACTTGTTAACTGGCTGTTTAGCAATAGCAAGGTATCTTTCCTATGTCTATCGTGAATGTACATTCTCTTTTGGGTCGAGCCGCTAGGCTCTTAAGACCCGGTTCATTTTATCGCAAGCGAGCCTCATCAAGCGGGCATCGCCGTAGAGGTAACCCTCTGCAGGTACCGTTACTTCGTCTTCCAAACCCCCGCACAGCTCGGGGCACTCTTCGAGTACGTGTGCCACCGTCTCTTCCGGGTGGCCACACAGCCGACAGGCCAGTTCCCTTCTAGTGTTAAACTTGTACAAGTAGCTTCGTGTGGGACAATGTTCAGTTCTCATTCTAGTTATGAGCGTCTGATTGCTACGTCCAATTTTCCACCAGGAATCGCTTTTGCTCGGTCGCGGCATGTACTGGAATACTTTTCTGGCCGTGGTTCCAGATGCCCAGCCCTGTAGCCATTTCTCTCGGAAATGGTCCTTAAGCCACGATCTGACCCCCAGCTGGGTCATCGGGCGATCGGGTTGGGGCTGAGCTGAACCTTCTCTCGCTAACTTATCGACCCTGTCTGAATGAGGCTCGCCACTGTGCCCAGTGATGTACTGAAGGACTACTTTTCCGCCTCGTGCTAGGATTTCACCTACTGTTTCCAAAATGACACTGACCGTTTTCGTCTCCAGAGAGGATCGACCCACGGTCTCGAGCGAAAACCGTGAGTCGGTGAAAACTACGGCGGTCGGGAAAACCTTTCTTCTTGCTAGACGTCGGCGCACTTCCTTCAAACCCTTGCAAATCGCCTCCAGTTCGGCGTCGTGACTACTGTTTGCGGATCCGCACGGCCCTGACAGTTCGATACTGTCGGGTCCAGGTTGAGGGTATTGAATTAGCACTCCGTATCCACTTCTGCCATCCTTGAAACGCGAGCCGTCCGTAAAGACTTTTACCACACTATCGCCATAAGCTTCGATTGTCTTCAGAGTCTCGTCTCGCTGGAGCTCGACGGGACTGGCTTTCGTCACCGCTGTATTTGCCAGTGTCAAACGTAGTTCAGGCAAGTCTGAGCTTTCATGTGGTCCTCGAGCAGGGACCAGTCGCATGCGTTCCCTGTGCTTGGGTATGGGGACTGAGTCTTCTAGTTTGTAGACCGTATCCATGAAGGATGGTCTTTTCAGTCGGGTCCTCTTTACCCATCGGTCTTGTAATTGAAAGCAGGGTTCGTCATGCTCCAACCTACGGTATCGTTCCACCGTGGTCATGATTGCCTTTTCTCGCCTTATCGCCAGGGGTTCTACGTTAGACATAATTTCTACAGCGGCTGTGGGTGTCGTACGCAACGCCCCGCATACAAACCGTAGAGCTTGGTTCTGTATTCGGTCCAGACCCTCTAGAGCCGTACGGCTCGCAAAGGCCTTGACCGGGAGGCTGTAATCAATAGCACCCCTCACACTACCGAGATAGAGAGCTCTCAGTAGTCTTGCATCCGCACCCCAACTAGTGCTAGCCAGTTTCTTCACCAGGGACAGTTAAGCTGTGGCTTTGGCACACAATTCACGCACATGGTTATGTAGCTGGACCTTCTGGTCCAGTTTGATTCCCAAGTACGTTGGTGTCCGATCCCAATTCAATCTTTTCCCACATATCTGAAGCACCACCTCATGCTTCAGTGCATTCCTTCCATTTGTGAAAATGGAATGGACCGTTTTCTCCGTATTGACTACTAGGCGCCAACGGTTGGCGTAGTCTTCGATTCGATTCAGATCTTCCTGCAGCCTGTTCTGCAGGGTTGCAACGTCCTTTCCAGAACTCCATATAGCCAGATCGTCAGCAAACATGGCATTCTGTGACCCCAGAATACCTTGTAGGTCGTGGACGTAGGCTAAGAACAATGTACAACTAAGGGCGGACCCCTGTGGAAGTCCGTCCTCCAGGCGATCTTCGTTGGATAATGACTCCCCCACTCGGGTCTTGATCGTTCTGTCCGTAAGGAACGATTTTATCCAACTGTACATGTTCGCAGTAACACCTAACTGCTGCAACTTATAAAGTAGCCCTCCACGCCACACCTTGTCGTATGCCTGCTTTAGATCGAAGAACACCGCAACGGTGTGATTCCTCGACTGGAGTTCATTCGTGATTGTCTGAATTAGTCGGAGAGCCTGGTCCATCGGTTGGCGTCCCTTTCGGAACCCACCCTGAGTCATTGGAATGCATTTGGACTTTTCGAGGAACCAGTAGAGTCGTGCGTTCACTAACCGTTCAGCTACCTTCCCCACACACGACGTGAGGGAAATTGGCCGGTAACTGGACGGGTGTTCGCCTGGTTTCCCCTCTTTGGGAATTGGGGTTATTGTGGCCTTTTTCCACAGCTTCGGCAGCGTGCCTGTTGTCCAAGTTCTATTTATGAAACCCAACAGTTTCATTCGGCCTGTCTTGCCCAGATGTTTGAGCATTTCATTGTGAACTTTATCTGGTCCTGGTGCTTTGCCAGCTTGGCACTTGTTGAGTGCGGTTCAAACGATTCATCTAGTAGTAAAAGTAACACTTTGTCTGTGGTTTACATCAAAGGAGTTTTGACATCACTGTGTACTGTGTGTTAGCGCTCATGCTATGCATTCATTAGGCGAGTTTGACTAACACTGATGAAGTGGGATTTTTAATTAAATTTCTATACCAGAATATTAAGATGGCACCGTTGCTCATAACTTAGCCTGTATCTTAACCGATAACAAGCTTATAATTTTAATACAACACCATAAAATGAACACCGGGTAATAAACTAATACAGACTAATATGAAGTTTCGTTCAACTGGTCCCGAATAAACAGGACGGGTCCTAATCCACATCTCAGGACTAGTTAACCAGTCAACCTTAGCATCAAGAGACTGCTGTTGTCTGTGCGTGTGTGCGTATGTGCCCAGTATCTAGATGTACAGCTAGGTACACTAGCTCTACTGTGCATTCAGTGCACAAAATTCTATCAAAACTAGCACAGACTCATGGATAAATCAACTCAGATTTTTAAATTGAATTTAAGGACTAATATTTCTCGACTTATACATGAGTATATCCAGTACTTGTATCATATACCACTCAATTATACAATGAAAGCAGAACAGAATTTACCAATAAAATATATTTAAATTATAGTTAGATATTTATTAATACAGTAGAACCTGGTTAAGTCGACGGCCTTGGTGTATGCCAAATGGCGCCGAGATAACCGATGATCAAGTTAAATGAAAACCAATATGGCGCGAAATATTAACATGTGCTTGAAATTTCTTTATGTACATGATAAGGTTGTTAACCGGTTAGCCGTAACTTCGGTATAAACTTATAACGCAGAGTTAATATTTTGTTGTGTTACGGCAGAATACCAGAACCAATACACGAGCGACTGTGACATCAAAGCGTTTTCTTACTATTCCGGTCTATAAATAATATACACGTCATCGCTATTAGTTTAGTTTGCCTGCGGGTGAGAAAAGATTTTAAAAAAAAATTTACTTTGGTTAGTTGTCGAGGCAATGTACTAGAGCTAACACACAGTGCGCGTATGATATGAACAAGGTCAAAGTCAAGGCCGCGACTGGTATTGTTACTATTTATATTACGAGAGTCATTAGAAATTAGAAAGACTTAGCAAAGATACCGGGCAATTAATTGGTTCTCAAATTTGAGTTCGGTCTTTTAGTGACAGTTTTCCTGCAAGTTAAAGCCATTTGATGTAAGATTACCACATTAATATCAAAACTGATATTTGCTTTAAAAAATGCGTACGGCTAGTGAACGTTTTTTTGTTTTTTTTAAAAACTCTCTTAGTTGACGAAGCATAGTACGAGAACTAACACACAGTGCGGCGATGTTAAAATGTGAACAACGTTAAAGCCGCGTGAACTGTTATTGAACAATCAATTTTATTGGTTAGCTAGCATAAACGTAACCAATTGTAAAACTTTTTATTAGACTCGCGCGAAAATACGGTAGTGAGATGGTGAGTGGCATCGATAACTAACATTTTCAAAAGCTGGCCACTGGCATAGTACCAGAAGAAAGTTAGTAACACAGCTCTGAGAGCTGAACGCAAGCGGGCTGTGACGTCACCAGCAGACCTCGCAAGGCCGAAATTTGATGCGTGGCCTTGTTGGTTATAAAAAATCGATAACTAACATTTTCAAAAGCTGGCGATTGGCATAGTATCAGAAGTAACACAGCGCTGAGAGCTGAGCGCAAGCGGGCTGTGACGTCACCAGCAGACCTGGCGAGGCAGAAATTTGATGCCTTCCCTTGGTTATAAAAAATCAGAACTAACATTTTCAAAAGCTGGCGATTGGTCATGGGGATAGAGATAACCAACGTTAAGTGGCAAATTTGGCCCTCTTTTGTGCTCGTGTTATTATAGTTCGGCGACTTAAAAGAATCAAATTAACCGATGAGAAAATGCTAAGCTAAGACAAAGAGAGAATTTGGCTGATCCATTAAAAAACGTTGACTTAAAAGGGTCCCCGAGTTAACCGATCTTGAGTTAAGTGTGTTCTACAGTAACAACAGATATGATACCTTTATTTGTAAGGTGATTATCTGAAATCTGGGTACAGAAAGGATAAGAGCAGCTTTGAAATGTAAAAATACATGGAACTTTTTGTAACAAGTCGGATAAAAACATTTGTAAAATAAATTTCTAGTATGTTATATAAAATAACTACAAAATGGCATTAAACAGGTTGATAACGATGATGAACCTGATGGTGCACCAAGCCCACCCGACTCCCCAACACCCGTCACACCGATGCCTCAATTTTTAGGTGAACTGGACCCTGATTTGGAACGATATGGTGTTTTAAGTAATGAGGGTAGGTTGCCTCTAGGTGATGTAAATGAAGCTTCTAGTATACATGCAAAACTTTAAATTAGTTAACTAAATTTGAAAAAAAAACAAGTTGCCAATATATATTAAAAATGGAAATGCAGAATAATAAAACTTCATTCCAAGAGCCTACCTTTATAATGTTGATTCACAATGTATGTCACTCTTCGAAATATATGATTTTTTTATCCATGCATTTTCTCTTGTTTTCTTTTTTAATTTTTACCTGCTTCATTGCAATTGTTTCCAACCTGGTACAGGCCTAAATATCATTTTTTAAAATTGATTTTTATATTTCAACAATTAGTTTATGTACATGTTTCCAAGTAAAATGCAATGAGCATGGCTCCTAATATTTTATGTATTTCTTTGCTCATTGAATTTATTAATGATTTTTGATGGTAGAACAAACTGTTTATCTTCCTTCTAAAAAATCTAGCAATGTTCTTTCTTTAAGACTTTCTCAGGGATGCCCTATCCCACCTTAGTACGAACAGAGAATTTGCATAAAAATACTATATCAACCCTAAATCAATGTTACTGCATTTTCAATAACAGTACCACGTTAAGGCAGGCACTCTCTAAAATATTGGATGAATTGAAAATTGCCATCTATGTGAAATAAGATGAAACTTTCATAACAGTTTGAGACCCCCTCCCACCCCGGTGTTTACATTTTGATGAGCCTATGGTCGAGGCTCTGAAGAGGTTATCCATACTTGATTTAGAGAACTTAAAATGAAATACACTTTTGAAAATAATGAAATAAGTTTGATACTTTTGATTTCTGGTCCTCATGTTTTAAAAATACGATACAAGGTAACATAAGACTTTGAAAAAACATATAAGTCTATTAATTGCAATGTAAAGATAAAAACTAGTTCTTATATTTCATTTTCAGATAGCGGGAAACGTGAAGTTTACTTCATGGCATTGATAGACATCCTTACCAAGTATGGTATGAAGAAACGCACTGCACAGGCAGCAAAGACAGTTAAACATGGTGCTGGTGCCGAAATTTCCACAGTCCATCCAGAACAGTATGCAAAACGATTTATGGATTTTATTAGCAAGTGTGTTGAGTGAGGTTTAAGGAGCTAAAAGAAGTTAGATCAATTTCTGCAATGAACTTTATTAAAGTGTGCACTACCATTTGTTGTAAGACATTTCCATAGGAAAGGCATCTAGCAACACTCTTTTTTCCTTTTTTTGTTCCACATAGATATTCCTAACTAAAAGAGAAGGAAATACTGGTTCCTTGTTTTAGTTGTTTATTTTTGTCTAGTCAACTTGTTCACTGTGAACAATCTGCTTGTATTGCTATTCAGCGGCTGTATGACTATTTGAAAATAGAGAGAAATAATAACCACAAGATGCGCTCAATGTATATACAGACAAAAAAGTTGACTGGTAGAGGGGAAAAAATACATACCATTCATTAGTGAGAAACCTATTTTTTATTGAAATTTTAACTCAAATTCTTCCACTATGCTAAAGGGGATTTTGTTTTTTATAGTTCATTTTCCAACCTGAAACGTTCAATGGCAAATTTATTCCCTATTCTAAGGGCTAACACAGCCTTACAAGCTTTCACTGATATTAAATGTATCCACACCTGCAATATAATTTTACAAAGCTGTATTATTGCTTTCCTCCATGACTTATACAAACATTGGGTACACTTTCAAAATTTGAATTGGATAAGTTCTGTTTATTCAATCAACGCACCAGTATTTTGCAAATTTCATAGCACTATTTCTTATCCTCTGGCATTGAATGTTAAAGAGTTAGTGTTTTATTTTTATGACAGAACCAGCTTGGAAAAGAAAAATTCTTTCAGCTCTGTTTGTTTGCAACTCTTTAGTTTCCTCCACCAAGTTGATGGCCATAATAAAATACTGATTTTATATTGGCTTGAGCCAGAACCAGATAGGAAAAGAACAATTCTTTCAGCTCTGTTTGTTTGCAACTCTTTAGTTTCCTCCACCAAGTTGATGGCCATAATAAAATACTGATTTTATATTGGCTTGAGATGATCAAAATTCACACAACTTTTAAATTCTTTTCCTTTGAGTTCCTTTTTTTGCAGTGAGACTATCCTTGGCATTGTCTAGTGGTTTCACTTCTCAACTTGTTTTGTAGGGCAAACTTCTCATGTTTAATTATGGCTTGACTTTAAATACTTGTTTTTCCCCTTTTGTTTTCCCTTTTTGTCTCAACATTAATGTCTCTTTCTCTCTTTCATTATATAAACACACACATTACACATGTATCTTTGGTTGTTGTTTTTTTTTACAAAGTTTTCTGAATCACATGCCTGTAATAACAACAGCACAATTTCAAACATCTTTGTTGTTTTCCCCATAGAATTTTGAATTTGTCAAAAATATAAAAATAAAACAAATCAGTATTAAAAAGATTTCTTTGTGGGGTGAACTTCATATGGCTTCAGCATGGTTTGTGTCAGTGCCCTGTTCCTTGTATTCAGAGTGCTAGTCATTTTACATCTATGGTTTCTAATTGTTGCAGTAATTTTTAACAATCTCCCCAACTACTGACACGGAGGAGATTATTTTGAAGTTCTCCAACCTTCTCCATCATCCCAGTCCTGAGATAAATTACATAGAACAACTGTTTAAGCATTAAAAAAAAGTTAATTTTAATGCATACATTGCATATCTGGACTTAAGTAACAACAAAATTTCTTTATTGTTAATAGTGCAATAGTGATTGCAAATTGCGAGCAGGAATATAGCAACTTTCAGACCAGCATCTTTGTTTAACTTCATTTCCTATACCATAAGCATAGTATGGGCATTTTGAATATATGATTTAATATTTATTCACAATGAGTATCCTCAGTCACTCATATTCAATTGTCTGTTTGCACTTTTCAAAATATGTCAGTGTGATATTTTGAATTAGAAAAAAAAATGTATTTAGGTGTGTGAAATTTAACAGTTAAAAAAATACTTTTTTTTATTTTGCATACAAAATTGTAAAACCAATGTTTAGCCAATTGTAAAAGCTCTAAATATTTTAGTAGATGCTGGGACGTTGCTAATGTCCATTTCATAATTGAAAGAATATATGAAATATATATTATTATTATTTTGTTTGGTTCTTTTTAATGGTCATTTCATTTTAAAGTCTGTTTTCTGATAATTATTTAAGCTCAAAATAAGACATGAAGATACAATAATAATTAAATTTAGAATAATTTATCTGACCCATTCTAACTATATTGCGTACTGTCTTTACAAATATCACAATTCAAGATTTACTGTGGTATCAATTCAACAATGTGAGAATTCAACTGGTATCCCATATTGATCATTTTCAAGGGTTGACTTTATATAAGTTGAAGAAAAAAATTCCCAGTGTGTCTTTTGAGTAGATCTTGAAGTAAAGATTTAATAATTGTATACGGCACATCAAGGACTTTCATGAGGACAAAAGTCCTGGTGCTCATGCATAACAACTAAACAGTATTTATTGTTTGGTTGTCAAATGGCAAATTAGATATCATCATTTATGTACTCCTTTATAGCCATTGCAACTTAATAACTGGTTTAGGTATTGACATAAATGCATTGGTTAGCCTAATATCATTTGTTAATGTTATTTTAGGTATGGGGATTAAAAGAATTTACCAGAAAAGCTCAGCCATAAACAAATTCACTTCCCTGTCAAGCAAATGCAATATATATAATTCAGTTAGATAACTGTCTGCTGTCAAATATTCAGTTCAGTCTGTGCTGATATTTAAGGCTGAAATATTGTCGTGTTAACATTTAAGCAAGTTCAGAAATGGCTAAAAAAAAGATCCACGCCTTATTGATACTCAGCTTTTCTTATGTTATTTGTATTGCCTTGAAATAGCAAAAAAAAAGTGTAATTACTCCTGTTTGTTAAGTTACTTTGAGCTTGTGTATTGGTTGTAGTCAATTCCATTTTTTTCCACAAACATTTAAATGCATCTTTCATGATGGCCTTTGAACAGTTTAAATATGATGTACTTTAGTTTGAGCTACAGACCCTGAGACTGAGTTTCAGCCAGGGGCTTTGTAGTTAACCAGTGTCGGGAGTCGAAAACTAATTTTGAACCCTTTCACAGCCCTTTAATTTATGGCACATCATACTGCGTGCAAGTCATGGCTAGGCAACATGGTCAAACAATGGAGAAAACAATGTATGCTAATGCTATGACCTGCCACTGATTGTCATTCTGTTGTTGTACTGAGTGGATGTGTAGGTGTTAAATGGTAGTCTCTTGGAGTCAACAAATTATTAGACAGCTTTAAGTCTTGATGTAAAATAAATTTTAAAAAAGCATTGAGTGCTGTGTTCAATAATAAGATTTTGTTCTATGGTACTTAGCACTAGCCTTGTTGTCTTTTTCATGTTATCATCAATAAACTGTTCGCTTGTGCTTTTTATTTGAAAAAATCCACATTCTGTTTTGTAAAATGATGTATCAAAATGTTGTAATATGGAACAAAGTGTTAATGATGAGACAAGAAAACAAAATGTCTTTTATTTGTTGTTTTTGTTGTTGTTGGTTTGATAATTATTTTCATTTTGGAATCCTTTATTATTAATATTTTTACTCTCCCCCAATTGTTTTTTTAAAAGACAGGCAGTGCATTGTGCTTTCTGACATATATTGCTAATTTTGTTAGTGCTAATTGAATTATAATACTTACTGTTTTAAAAACACCAGATTTTATCTTTATTTTTATTAGATTTAAAGGTATAATTTTCTTCTTTTGTTAAAAAAAAATGAACTCTGTGATTAATTTTCTGGTAAATGTACCTATGTTTCTTTTATGATCTTTCAGTTTGCAATATCTGTCCTACCTGTGAATGTCACTTTTGTCACAACCTCTTGCAGCTTATTCTGTAGGACCACACATAAATCAATTAAACAAATGCATTCTAGCATAAATTTCTTTTCATTCATTTAAAAAAAAATCATGCCCTCACCATATGAATTAAGCCATGTATTACTATCCTAACTCAAGGATTGCTTTGAACCAGCACAGCTTTTGTTTCTTGTCAAGCATGTACTAAAACACAATGTATCTGGTAGTTAAGTACTAGTAGTTACTTATTGTACCCTGTTATTTTAAACCCTGATAAATACCATTATAAAATTAAATTAAATAATAGGGAGAGAAAATTTGGATGTCAAAGCTAGTAGTGAACCCAGTAATCTATTATTTAATTGTAATATAATTACAATACTGAGTATTTCAAATGACTGGTCTCCTCACATCATCAAGGACCAAGTCAAATGATTATTTTATCATGGATTTTTTAAAAATTGTTGTATGAAATTTTAAATAAATTTCACAATCTAATGCTGGGCCACTCAGAAAATAGTTAGTTAGTTAGGTAGATTTGTGATGTTTGTTGGAACTCCAGGCCTACATATAGCAGCAGATTATTATATAGATACATTGATATGATTTAGCAGTATTCACATTAATGTATACAGTGTATTGAAAGAGATCATTTTAAGTTTAGCTGTCAACAACAAAGAACTGGGTTTCTGGAAACAAGCAAAATGTGGTTTCTATTTTTAGGAAATATTAATTTATGATTATTCTTTTGAGAATGGAGAATGTGTACATCTTTTTTTTAATTTTTATTCAATGTGAGATATTCTGTTTTGCTGTATAGTATGATAGTATTAAAGCATAATTTTATTTTACTGTGTCCTTGTTAGATTTCTTTTCAAAGAAATTGATATTTCACATATTTTTTTATGTAGCAAGCAACTAATTTATTGGACAAATCATTTAATGCTATGTTAAAAATATTTATATACATATATGTATCTATATAATGTATGTGTGTCTCTTTATTATTATATTAATCCTGTTTTTAAAGAGGTATATAATCAACTGATATATTAAGGAAATTTAATTTATTGAAACAAAAGTATATTTAATCCACTGCCTCAATTCTATAACCTGAAACTTTCCACACAGAAGAAGTCATTAGCCATGAATTTGTGCAACACTATTGTTGTCTATATGGAAAATTGTTTAAGCTTGTTTATAAACCATGATGAATTTAGTAATTAAAGGTATTCATGAGTTGCGTGTGGCATAACTATTTGGTATAAAATATAACATTTGTGACATGCATTCGATAAGTTCAGCCACCATGGCAACATTTTTACTTATAACATATTGGATCTATTAACAGCTTCTTGTGTGGGAAAACTACTGTAAAAATCTGAGCAACATTTCTTTGTTTAAAAAAAAGTTTCTAATATAGAGTGCTAATATACTAATTTGCTGATAGTTTTCAGGTGGATGTTTAAATCAAACAATTGAATCTTAATTAATGCTTTACTAACTTTGCTACGTGCAAGTAACAATAACGCAGAAAGAATTTAATAAGCTAACATATCTAGATACAGCTATAGGTTCACAATTTTGATTCTTGCAGAAATGGTTTTTATGACTGGGAAAATCAATATGACAAACATGACATGGGTGCTTGCACTGTCAAATTTTTGTTTATATTAAACCTCGAAATAGTTTTCTTTCACTTTCATTCCGTTCAGCCTTGACTAATCTTGTCCAAGGTGTAGCCAGATTTGATCCATCTCCAGGAACAGTTTTGTTATTGTGGGATGAGACATTCAATAATCACACATGACTCTTAATCATTAGCTGCAGCACGTGACTCTTAATCATTAGCTGCAGCATATTTAAAATTGTCAGATACAAAATTCATCTCAGTTTTGTCTTAAAAATTGTCATTAACTAATTATGGAATGGTCAAACAAGTGTAATGTTCTCCCTCCTTTATATTTTATTTCAGTTCTGTAAATGGCCTGTTAAAAGAAGATATAAAAAAAAACTTTCTCTGATGCCAAATCTCTTACATTTCTCTTGTTCAGACTTATTTTTCTTTTAAAGATAATCCTTCTAATTAAAAGGAAAAAGTTTTTTTGTTGCTTTGCTCAACCATTTAGCTAATGCCTACCAACTATAGACACACTAGTCCTTATTTCCTTTGTGGATTTTGAGAGAAGACCAAAAAATGATTCAGCTTCACTTTGATTATTACAATTGCAGTATTACACTTCACAGCTACAGTAAATTTATTTAAGTTCTGCTTGAAGGATAGACAACTTTGTGCAATTATCTGACATCCTTTTATATTTTGAGTCAATTCTTTGACGCCCAAATGTAATATTTTTTAATGCGGAAAATCTAACACTAACATATTTGCTTGGTGCGCTCTGACCTCAACCTCAAACTAACTCATCAATGTTTTCTTTTTCAGTATAATTTTTTTTTCTTTTTAAATCATCCCCCCCCTCCCTCCTTTTTGTTTCCCCTTGTTTTGTTTCCAAAAAAATCAATTTAAAGAAAGCTTTTTCTTTTTTTTTACTCCACCCCTTGCTGACTAAATTACACTTAAGACCCAGTATAGAAATTTTGAGTTCTTTGACAACTGTCGGGTCTTGCATAAAACAAAATTTATGTCTTGTTTATAACGTTTAGGTTTAGTGTTCTTTTTTGTATATCAATGAACTTCGTGTATATATTATTGTTTGGTACCTCTATAATGAACTAGCTCTATGTTTTATTGTACTGTTATTATTTACTGCACATGTACCAATCAAGGTGTCTTAAAGTCATTAAACATTGTTTCTACAGCCTTTCTACTGTCAACTTGTATTGTATGACAACTTTCAAACAACAAAAAAAAAGTACACAGTGTATGTATAATCCACATGAAAACACTACCTGTACTTGCAAAACATTAAACATTGTATTGTATGGCAAGGCTACCGTAATTCAACTTTCAGTATTACATAACCTGTTGTTTGACATAAACAAAAGTTAACTACAAGTATTCATATCCTCATTATTTTTGTGAAAATTACGCAACTTAGGGGAAATTATGTGTCTACGGCAAAAAAAAATAATTCTTTGAAAATATTAGTTTATAGTTTATACAATTACATGTTTTATAATTGGCTTCCATTAATTTACTGGATTATCTGAACTTATCATAAATCGAAAACAAAAAACTAGTTTTTCTCCAGTGATGCTTTGTGTGATAAAATATTTTTGGAGACTCGTCTATACCGAGATAATATGACCGGTGGCGTATTCGCGATTGTGTTGTAAATTTGTTCGAAAGCGATTTAGTTTAATAAATTAAAATTCATTAGACGTGTGTGTTGTGGGGTGGGGTATTGTAGAGTTATCTTCTTACCTTTAGTCTTTAGTCTTCTGCTTATTTTGTGTAAAGCTATAGTTACTTCCCCTGTACCATTCAGTGGTAATCGATTCTGTTCATGTGCTGGGCATATTCCAGGATATTTTAACTTTATTTTTTTTTCTTCTCTTGAAAAAGGATGACTTGATAATTTGTAGAATTATACTGCTCTCCCTGACAAGAATTTTGATTTAAAATCATGTTCAAACGTCACTCACCCGTGCGGCTCCCAGGACAAAGTATTGGCTAGCCACATTGTATATATGCAGAACCGTTACGTCGCCTTTAAAAATTTCCGGCTAAAATTTCTAATATTTCTAATTGTTTATAATCAAAGTGTGCAGTTAATAAACGCTTGGTTAGTTATAATTAGACAAGCTGTTTTTTAAAGTTGAATTATAAAAATTTGGCGCGTTCAGAAATAAATGATAACTGACGACTTCATGATGAAAAGCGTAATGCAATATTTATACGTTTCTCTTGCTTTTACATAGCAATATTTTTTCTCCTTGTTTATTTCTAACTCTAAGTCAATTACTCAATAATTATTTTGATGGATATATTAGCTTAAAAATGTTTTGGAAAATTTTTATAATCTTCTCAGCTCTCCTATCAACAGTTATTGTATGCGTTCCGCCGTTCCGCGTTACCTAATATCTTGGATTAAAAAAGGGTTGGGGGGGGGGTATGTCAACTCAATGCCTTAAAGATTTTTCAGGTTCTATTGATCTCATGAAATGTTCTTAGATAGAGCCTCACATCAAGAAATAAACTGATTTTATGACAGTTCCAATGACTAACACACAATTCGTTGCAAACAGCACAAACTGAATTACTCGCATTTGACATAACGGTGACATGTTTTTTCTGTATAACTATTCTCTACAATAAAAATAAACACATAATTCTGATCTGCTATTTAAAACAAGTAATAAAAAAAAATTAAACTTTTAAACGCTATTTCCAACAAAGAATTTCCGACTTTTTTTTATTCAAGGGAAATCATTCTAGATTACATTAAAAGTCATTTCAAATCAATAATTCTGAAAGTAAGCAAAACTATTGCTGCAGTCTACAAATTGCTGCTAAAATTACTGGAGTCGAACGAAAAGAGATTTTTCAAAAAATTACTTCTCTAACATTGTTCTAAATATTATTTGCTATCGTTTGGCGTTTGTTTCAACCCGATAGATGTTATGGTTGGCGAGAAATAGACAAAATACTGATATTTTTTAATTTTTTTTATTTTCCAGGAAATCCAGTAAACCTTTTCGGGATTTTTTTTTGGCCCGTGACCTCATTAACATATTTGCAAAAGACTCGAACTCTCTATCTGGTATGGTTCAGGAGTAGTTTCTTGTGCAAGCTCGAACAGACAGGACATACATTTCAAAAATATAAATACATTTTGTCCCATGGGGAAATTGCGTTAAAAATACTCATTATTATTATTAATAAATGAACTATATCGTTTACATTATTTACATCCTCTCTGATTGCTTCAAGTCTTTGAATTAAAGCACGTTGGCGGTCCTATTGTTTCGTTCAAATAAGCGTGTATATTGACTTGCGATACCAGTTCTTATTATAGCAAAGAAAGCATTCTGGAAAAGTGGCGCACAAAAGAAGTAAAAGTCTCTCCGTGACCGTTTGCCAATAGCAGAGTTTTTCTCGAGAAAAACAGCTGCTAAAAGTTTGTCCCGCTCATCGTAGCACTAAACAAGACTTAACTTCCTAGGAGTTCGTGAGGTTTAAGACTATTTATTCTAATCAAATAATTACATTATTATTGTGTGGGCAGTAAATTGTTGTAATTTTTTTTTCAACTTTTAAAATTTTTAAATGGTCTGCCCTTGAAAAGAAAAAACAACAACAAAAACATAAAGCTTTTCACTTTAAATTAAATGCGGAAAGCATTACAGGCCCACCCGTAACGGAAACTTTCATCAGAATTCAATAATCAAGGCCATCTCTTTAATTAATGTTTTCACACATCGACTTGTTCGATGTAAGTTTTTAAAAGATCGTCTCCTATGTTTAAAAAAAATGTATTGTATTAATTTGTATTCAAATCACGTCGTTTAAACTTTTCTTTTAAAAAAAAAGATTACAAATAAATAAACAATTCGATAAGACATGGGAATAAACGAAAAAGAAAATCAAGGACAAAGCGATTAATTAGTACAAATTGTCATCAAATTAAGACAGTGATTTTTTTTAAAAGGCCAGATAGTATTATCAAGCTTTTCCCTTAATAATATAAGGAATTATAAAAAAAGAATATCCATTTTCTTTTTAACGGCTACATTTAAAATGAGCCCGTGGAGTGAGAAGCGGTTCATTTATTATAAGTTTATAAAATCATTTCGATCATTTTTTTTCTTTATTACATTAGATTTCCTCGGTGCTTGTTTTCTTTTTATAACGTTGGCATTGTATATATGTGATACTTTTTATGTATCAACACATCGGATAAGTTGAAACAGAGTCGTAATAACGACTTGGCATCAGGGCAGTTACCAAGGGCGCCGAGGGCTAATCCTTCAATAATCAATTTATTCTGTATAATTTAGTATTTTCTATATTTCTCAAGGGCGCCAAAAATGAATGAGCCAAGGGCGCGGAAAACCCAGTTACGCTTCTGAGTTGAAACCAAACAATTGTTAACAACAAATTATAATATATTTTGATTTGTTTTTATTTAAATGTATATAATATCTTATATTTTAATGTCATCACATAGCTTTTTACAGATTTTTACGTGAATAACATTTTGTTTTGTCCGTATGTTTAAAACAGCCTTTTATATTACGAATAGTTAAAATGAAGTAGATCAGTCGTGTAGTCATTGTTTAGTTTTACACGGGTTACGATTTGTGCCACCCAATTCCGACTAAAATGTCAACGTAAGCTCCCAGTCCTCAATATAAAAAGAACACAAAAATTGCCACTCAGAGAGACGGCTTCCTGATTTCTCATGTTTAAAAAATAATTTTAAAAAAAAATAAAAAAATAATAATAATAATAATAATAACTGATTAAAATTTAAACCACGATACACTTTTAAAACTTTAATTTTTATAAAACTTTAATTTCAATGAATTTTAATAAATAAACATTTGTCACCATTATTGGCTATATGGCGGCTGGATAGCGAAGTCAATAGTGCGCTCGCCTCACTTGGGCTTGGGATCGATTCCACGTTAAAGCCACTATAAAAATGTCGATGAATGACTAACGCTAAGAAAGTCCTCCGCTGACATGGAGAGGGATGGGCGCCGCCAGGTCTATCAAGCCCGAGAATGTTCTAATGGATTTCCTAATGGAAACATTAGAACCCCCTACGACTATGGGGTTATGGGGCAAAAAAATTCGCTATATTATGTATCATACCTAACGTTCCACTATTTCAGCTACACTAAATGGTGAACAAAGTAGGCAAAAGTTAGTTTAATTTACAAAACCTATTACACCAAAATTGTTAACATTGAATACATCTGTCAAATGTTATAATTTTCACAAAGCAACTGCAAGTAACAGCCACTGGAATGCCGACAAATAACTCGGAAATAGATTACGATTTGTTCTTCCTTATTATCTCAGTTTACGTTTTACCTGCATGTACACACCGTTATTCATCGTAGCAACATTGACGTTGCCTCGCCAGGCATCAGTGATTACAACAGTTCCCGGTAGAATGTGAGCTAAGATGATTTAATTAAGTGTAATGCGCATTTAATTGTGTTAACTAAGTATTTATTTTCAAATTGCAAAATGTCGTCGTAACAAAGAATAGATAATAGCCAAGAAAAGCTAAAAGGACGCAATACTCTTCTGTATAGAAGGGGCGTCTGAAACAGATAAGATAAGATAAGATAAGATAAACAAGACATAAATAATATGATCCTGGGCATGTTTGTTTTTGGGACCGGCGTTGACAGGAGTGCCAAAAAGTATAACAGTATTCGAATTTTTAATAAGAATTTTGATGTGATGTGCGATATGTTGCTAATTCTTGCACGAAATGTCATTGGCCACGCTAGAATACCCTTTATTTGTTTTTTCATGTTCTTTACATTTCTTTATATAGTGTGTATCCAGGGTCGGATTAAGCCTTCTTGGTGCCCGAGGCACAAACCCACATAGGTGCCCCCTTCTGCCCCGATCCCCCACTGACCGCTGGTATGTTCAATATTATAAAGCAAACCAACTAACAAACAAAACAGTTGTTAACACACAGGGGCGTCACAAGGGATTCCGGGAGGTGCAGACCGCACCGGGTGACACCAAAGGGTGAAATTCTGTATGCCTCGTTATTTGGCATTGGCATACTCGGAGGAGGTCCATGTGGTAAGTTGTGAGGGGGTGACACCATGACCTACCGAACTGTATGGCACCCACCCTAGTGACGCCACTGTTAACACACGTGTGCACTAGTATCACTCAAATAAAACCTACGATAAGTTATTTCTGTATTAAAATTAATATTTAATTAATTTTGTAATAATAATAATAGACAAATATACTGTAACTTTTTTAATAGATGAGAAAGTCAGAGAAAGCAAACCTTTACATTTTAAAAGTTCTTTAGTCTAGATTTACATCTGGCAAAGTACATCATCAAAGTTAATTTTGCGCAAAATGTCTGTCTCAATCATCAGCAAAGAAAAGGAATCAAGCCATTCTTATTTCATTATCGATCTACTTAGATTTTTTGTACGTTTTAACTGAGAAAAAGAGCGCCCACTTAAAACGTTCATAAACATTAATGTTTAAAAATATGCGCAAGTCCATTTCTACATTGGAAAAGGAAACTGGATGTTGTCTCTATTACTTTGTATAATTCTGCATGACTCAATGTGTTGTTTTCAGATTTTGATGCACGAAACTTGAGCGAATATATGAGTGTAACTTTTGTAATTAAGTATATATAAATTATTGTTTAGATCTTCAGGATAAGCATTTATTAGTCCTATATAACACTGAGATGTTTGTGGTACATCGACCAGACAAGAAAATCTAACTTCTATAATATAGTCTATATCATTACATACCTATCCTCATCTACCCATCTCTATCTCAAGTTTGTCAACAATGGCGTAAAAAGCAAATATACGAAATTTGTCTCTGGCTTTCAGATATACATCAGGGGCATCACCATCAATGACCACCGTCTTTCATGCAAGTGATCTGCTAGTTAAGAATACAAATCAGCACACGTTTTCAAGTTCATGTGCTCATTTTGTAGAGCTTGACTGAATCTGCGAAAATGTAACACGTATTCCCAAAAGACAAGTGTGAGAGCAAATTCTAATTCTTGTATCTTCTTTGCAATTTTTGTCTGCTTCTCTTCTGGTGTCCCCCTTCTGTGACAGGTCTTATTGTAAACACTCTAACGCTTCTATAATCTGAGGATGAGACTTTAGAATAGCTTTAGTTCCAACCAGTGGCGTCACTAGGGGGGTGAGGGGGGCGGGCCGCCCCGTGTGACACCCATCAGGGGGGTGACACCCGAGCTTAAAATTTTACTGTGTACGATTTTATGTCAGAAAAAAAGAAGGAAATTTTTTTCATCTAGAAAGAAATTAAGAAATACATTGAAATAAGTTAAACGCGAAACCTTTTATTTAAGAAATATCAGTTAACTTGCAATAATAAAACAGTCCCAACACACAAACAACATTAAAATAAATTAGGAAAAAGAGAAAAGAAACAGTCGCAGCAGAGAGATCTTTAAAACAAAGCCTGGACATGAAAGAGGCAGTGTCTTATGTTTTAAAATATATAAAGCCATGTTGGCTTGGACACACCAACAGCATGGACGAATCCCACATCACGACTCCCTCCACCACAGTGGGGTTGGGGGAATACAATTTTTAATCCCCCCACCCCGCACCCCCCCCCCAAAAAAAATAAAATAAAAATAATAAAAAAATAAATCAAAGGATGGGTTTTTCTTTGTTGGTGTTTTTCTAGAGGGAAATTATGAATTTAATATCTTTGAGTTAATATTTCGTTATATATATATATTTATTAAAGGCGTGAAAGCATATATATGTTTATGTACAGGTAGTTCTCCGGTTACGATAGTCCCATCCTGACTTACGCTTTTTCGTGGTTACGAACATGTCTGTTAAAAAAAATATTACGCGTTATTCCGTATTTTAAAAATAATTAATTAAATAACACTTCTTTTTTCATGGAGTAACGAATTGTGTTCTCTATTTGAAATCATACATTTAGTGAAAAATATGTATTATTATTATTTCAACATACACATTTCGTTTGCGAATTTTTCTCATAGCGAAGTTTTCAAACAAGTCAGTAAAGCTAAGTAAGCTTACAAGTTCCTTTTCAATGCTCATTAGAGCATACTCAGTTTTTGTTGTCCCATGGAAATTTTTACTCATTTTATATTCTTTTCAACTTTGAAAAGGATCGCTCTCAGCTGCAGTTTGATGTCATCATTGAAAGATAGATGCGAAGTGCGATGTGTACATTTGAAAAGGACTGTGTGAAATTTAAATCCTTCAAAAGCAGCAACATTTTTAGCTCTGTGCACGTGTTTTGAGTTTAGTATTGGGCTACTTCCTTTTCCTGGGCCTGGACAATAAATTTTTTAAGAGTTCTGAAAATTGGACTAATTCTGAAGGTAAGCAGTCTTCGAAATCGCTTGAATATTCTTGCAGTAACTTGGCTGCTGCCCATCGGATAGCGAAATTGCTGAGCTCAGTTAGGTTTGAAAGAAAGCCAAATTTCTCATGGATGTCTTTATATGCGCATAAGCGATGTTGTAGGGCTTAAGAAAGTTTGTCAATGATTACCAGAAATACCTCAACCTTGACGCTTTTTATTTTTATTTTAATTTTTTTTTATAGCATTGAAGATTGTTTATAATCTTTTTTTTTACCACGGACTTGTCCTTTCCTTTTTCTTCATAGTAATCAAATTAAGAATGCTGTCTTTTAACAAACTGAAATTTAAAGTAAAATAGCGACTTCCAGTTGTTCAAGTTCCTTTAGAAATCCTCCTGCTTCAAGTCGACAGTCACGTGGCGGATTTTCGTTTGTTGCTAATTCTCCCAGTGCTGCGATATTCTCATGGTATGAGTTATTAACAGACCTTACAGCATCATGTCAGGCTAACCATCTTGTGTCAGACAAGGCTTTGTTAACATAATGTATCAATTTCATGTGTTTTTGAAGTACCTGTCAACGAAGAGTAGATGCAACAAGTCGGGTATAAAGATTTTGCAGAAGACCAAAAAATCTGACTGCAGCAGGACAACCTGCTGCACTTTTCCCAACCAAATTAATAGAATTAGCTGTGCACGACACATAATGAGCAGCACTGCACTTCTCATGAAGAATAGCCTGGTTTCCGTTATAATTCCTACTCATATCTGCCGCATTGCCGCATTACTGTCCAAGGCATTTTCATGGATTCATACAAATTTTTGCCTGCATCTTTATTATACACTATAATTTATAATAAGTTTGTGGAACCCTAAATTATTGGAGGCCCCTAGCGTTAGCCCGTTCAGCGCCCCCCCCCTTTTTTTTAATCCACCATAGGTCGGATGGGGTCACTCGTCTGTGACGATGTGTGATGAGGGGGAGGGGTGTGTTTTTAAAAAAATGAGACCTCACATAAAAAACGCGCAACTTTAAATAAAAGTTCCACTTAAATATTTGATTGTTAACCATTTATTTAATTGCATTTTTAATGGCTTCACGCGTGTTACGATATAAGAGAGCAGACTTAAACTAAATACATATATAAATGACAAAAAATAATTTGCAACATCCTAATTTTTATTGAGAAAATACGCCTTGGGGGAGGGGGTTGTCAAAGCTTTGTGACGTCATATCGTAAAAGAATGGGTGGGGTCTAAGTTTTTGTGACAAAGTAAGACGCTGGTTGAAGGGTGGGGTAAAAATCGGCAACCTCGCGTGACGTCATTTATGGACGGCCCCTTCAGTCGTGAAGGGATGACACCGTGAGCTACCGCCCGGGTGACACCAACCCTAGTGACGCCCCTGGTTCCAACAGCATGTGCTTTTCCCATCTGGAATCAGAAAGTGAGTTTACCAGCGTTCAATCCACAAAGCATCCTTTCAGATTCTTCCATTTGTTGGTATCGATCAGTTGCACTGTATGGAAGAAGTTTACTGCCTCTAAACAAGAGTCAACGGCACTTCTGCCTACCAGATTTAGTGAATGGGTAGCACAGGGTATGTAGATAGAAAAACTAATTTTCCTCTAGAATTTTGTTCTGCATGCCCTTGTAATACCAAGACAAATTAGCTGCGTTATCCGGGACTGACCTCTGCATTTCGCAAAATCAATATTGCAAACTTCACGTAAGTACTGCAACTCTTGCTTAGCCATACCTACGGGTGTGACTTTGCAACTCCAAGAAAGTAAAAAAGCGCTCAATGGGCTCTCCATCTACCACATATCGAAGAACAACGCTTAAGTGATCTATAAGTGAAATATCGGGTATTGACAAGCTTAAATAACCGGAAGCCTTTACTTCATCTAAAATTACTTGATGGACTTTTGTGGACATAATTTTAATCAGTTCTTCACATATAGTTTGGGATACATAAGAAGGATTTCCTTTTCCAGAATTTCCATATTTCGCAATGTGTGATGTTAAAAATGGATCAAACTGACTGACCAACTCCAGCAACCCTAGAAAAAATTCAGTTTTGTAAAGATCCAAATTTTTCATTTGTCCCTTTAAAGGCGATTTCAGGGATGGATTAAGATTGTATGGGGTCCTTGGCTGCAATTCCATCTGGGGCCCTGTCACCCTGTCCAGCCACTTTTTTATACAATTTAATAAGTTTGGGGTCCCTAAATTTAGTCTTAAATCATTGGGGGCCCTTAGCTTTAGCCCAATCAGCCTTCCATTTAATCCGCCCATGTGCGATTTAATATTATATGTTCTATTAGTTAACGTCATGTCGATTATGTACAATATACAAAATTTTCTGGAGGACTTGTGGTGCCCCCCAAACGCTTGATGCCCCCCAAACGCTTGATGCCCAAGGCACGTGCCTTGTTTGCCTATAGGTTAATCCAGGCCTGCATAATACTTTTGATGGGAGCGATTAGTTCAGTCAATACAAGACATTCAGTGATTCTTTCAGACGCGTAAATTAACACACAAGTATTCGTTAAGTCCCGGACGTTTGCGGTAAACTGCATAAGATGGATTTTAAACATAATGTTTTTCAAAACATTTTGGTTATTACAGCTGCAAATAACTTTGAAATTACTAGGCCTAGTACCTGTTGACAAGAACATCGTTGGAATCACATGCAGAAAAATAACTGACTAGGGTGACGACCTCGATTGTAAAGAAAATTGCTTTAGATAAATATAAGATTACCTATATACTTTTTCCATACTTACTTTACATATTTAATATCGATTTGACTGGCCGATTGTCTGGAGACCGCAGGCATCTATTCCAGCCTTCAGTCTGCTTTCATAATATGTCTTTATCATGCCCAGTTTAAGAAGACTTGATGGTTTCACTTATTGGTACTTGATTGATAAGTTCGAGCTTAAAGAAATTAATTTGATCAATTTTCGGAGCGTGCAACAAGAAACACAAAGTATATATTAATTTTTTTTAAAATATGTTACAGCTTATAATCTTATCTGTTACGCTCCTTCTATACAGAAGATTAGTGCGTCCTACGCTTATCCATGGTTTGTGTCTAGTTTTGCATTTTTATTAGGGTTTTAAATGTTGATAGACTGTTGGTTTTCCTGGTTTCCTCAGGCAACCCATTCCAGATGGATTTTAAACATAATATTTTTTTTCAAAACGTCTTGGTTCTTACAACTGATCATGTTTTAAATATTATGATATTTTTAAAACAAAACTGCAAATACATATTAAAATAAAAACTCTGGTAATAAAAATTACATCAACAGATAGGCATACATGCGCTCTTTGTACTTTATTTATATGTGTGTTTCATGGAGAAGCATGTCCAAAAGTTTTTGATCCGTCCTGAAAAAATTCCTAATTTGACGCTCACATTCTACTATAATCTTTATATATAAAAATCAAAGTATGTCTGTGTGTGTGTGCATGTCCTTTATAGCTGACTAAACCATTCATCCGATCGTCATGAAATTTTTGGAGACTGTTAAGTACCTACCTGGGATGGTAACTGGCAACTTTGTTTTCTAAATTTAACACTCATGGGGCACCGGGGGCCCATAATGTCATTTTTTGCTTATATGAGCTATATAAAAATTAGTTTAAGCGCTAGCTACTGTGTAAATTGTTGGATCTTAACCAAACTTTGTATATGACAACTTGATAGCCAATATTAAAATACTATAGGGCACTGAACTGCAAATAGTCATTCCTTTGGGGCTGGGGGCCCAAAAATTCACATTTCTTAAACGTTTAAGATTTTATTCACCATTCAGTCATTAACAATCTTGACAAATAATGACACATGTATCCATTATTATACAAATTGAAATGAACAGGGGTTTTGAACTTTATATCTTGCACTGAATGGGCCCCGGGGCCCTTAATGTCTTTTTTTGCTTATATAAGATATATAAAAATTAGTTTATGCGTTAGCTACTGAGTAAATGAATGGATCTAAACCAAAATTTGAATACAAAAACTTGGTAGCCCATATTAAAATACTATAGGGCACATAACTTCAAATGTCCATTCCTTCGGGGCCGGGGGCCCCCAATGTCTTTTCTTCGTATATGTTTAATGTATTTTCCCCCATTCAATTTTTCACGATCTTGAGGAATATATCTATGAGGAAACTTAATTAAATGAAAAGGTTTTTGAAATTTACATCTATCACCAAATGGGCCCAGGGGCCCTAAATGTCTTTTTTTCTTATATCTATTATATATAAATCAAAGTATGTCTGTGTGTGTGTGTGTGCATGTCCTTTATAGCTGACTAAACTATTCATCCGATCGTCGTGAAATTTTTGGAGACTGTTGAGTACCCACCTGGGATGGTAACTGGCAACTTTTTTTTCTAAATTTAACACTCTTGGGGCACCGGGGGCCCATAATGTCATTTGTTGTTTACATGAGCTATATAAAAATTAGTTTAAGCGCTAGCTACTGTGTAAATTGTTGGATCTTATCCAAACTTTGTATATGACAATTTGATAGCCAATATTAAAATACTATAGGGCACTAAACTGCTAATATTCATTCCTTTGGGGCTGGGGGCCCAAAAATTCAAATTTCTTAAACGTTTAAGATTTTATTCACCATTCAGTCATTAACAATCTTGACAAATTATGACACATGTATCAATTATTATACAAATTGAAATGAACAGGGGTTTTGAACTTTATATCTTGCACAGAATGGGCCCCGGGGCCCTTAATGTCTTTTTTGGTTATATATGATATATAAAAATTAGTTTATGCGTTAGCTACTGAGTAAATGAATGGATCTTAACCAAAATTTGAATACAAAAACTTGGTAGCCCATATTAAAATACTGTAGGCACATAACTTCAAATGTCCATTCCTACGGGGCCAGGGACCGCAAATGTCTTCTCCTCGGATATGTTTAATGTATTTTCCCCCACTCAATTTTTCAATTTTTCTCGATCTTGAGGAATATATCTATGAGGAAACTTAATTAAAATGAAAAGGTTTTTGAAATTTACATCTTTCACCGAATGGGCCCACGGGCCCCTAAAATGTCGTTTTTTTCTTATATTAGCTGTATAAAAATTAGTATTAGATTAAACTACTGAGAACATTAATGTATCTTGACCCATTTGAGTATATAAAAAATCAAGGGCCTATATTCTATTACGATAGGGCACTGAACTCCTAAATTTCATTCCCTACGGGGCAGGGGGCCCAAACTGTCTATTTTAGTAAATGTTTTATATTTTATAGTCCATTCAAATTTATTAACAATATTGAGAAATATAAATAAATGTATGTATTTTGAAATTTTTTCAAATGAACATATGTTTCGCACTTTATTTCTTGCAATAATTGGGCCCTGGGGCCCTTAATGTCGTTTTTTTTGCTTATACGAGCTTTATAAAAAATAGTGTATGCTTTAGCTACAGAGTAAATGTTTGGATCTTAACCAAACTTTGTATACAAAAACTTGGTAGCCTATAATTAAATACTTAAAGATTCTGAACTTTTCATGTCGATTTCTTCGGGGCCGGGGGCCCCAAATGCCATTTTTCTTCAACTTTTAAGAATTTATTTCCCATATATTTATTAAAGATCTTGAAAAATAATGATAAATGCATCCATTATTATCCTTATTGAAACGAACAGGTGTTTTGAAATTTATGTCTTGCAAATAATGGGCCCTGGGGCCCTTAGTGTCGTTTTTTGCTTATATAAGATATTTAAAATTTAGTTTATGCCGTAGGTACTAAGTGAATGAATGGATCTTAACCAAACTTTGTTTAAAAAACTTGGTATCCCATATTAAAATACTTAAGGGCAAATAACTTCTAATGTAAATTTCTTTGTGGCCGGAGGCCCCAAATATCTTTTTTCGTATATGTTTAAGATATTTTCCCCATTCACGTTGTAACTATCTTGAGAAATATATATCCATGATGAAACTAAATTAAAATGAAAATGTTTTTGAAATTGACATCTTGCACCGCATAGGCCCGGGGGCCCTTTAATTTCGTTTATTTTTCCTATATTGGCTAGATAAAAAAATTAGTTTAAGTGTTAAATAATTCGAAAATAACTGGATTTTGACCAAACTTGGTATATAAAAACTTTAGAGCCTATATTTCATTATTATAGGGCACTTAACTCCTAATGTCCATTCTATCGGAGATGGGGGCCCCAAATATCTTTTTAACTGAACGTTATTAATTTCATTACCCATTTAATTTTACACGATATTGAGAAATATAGCTTGAGTACAATAGCAATAAAAATATAACCTATCACTCATTTTGGGGCCGGGGCCCTTAATATCTTTCTTCTTTTGTAAACTTTTTAATTATTAATTTATATATATATATATATATATATATATATATATATATATATATATATATATATATATATATATATTTATATATATAAATATGTTTGTGTGTGTATGAATGTCCTTTATAGCTTTCTAAACCATTCACCCGATCGTCATGAAACTTTTCAAGACTGTTGAGTATGCTCCCGGGATGGTAACTATCACTTTTTTCAAAATTTAACACTCATGGGGCGCCGGGGGCCCATATTGTCATGATTTGCTTATACGAGCTATATACAAATTAGTTTAAGCTTTAGCTACTGTGTAAATTATTAAATCTTAACCAACATTTTTATATGACAACTTGATAGCCAATATTAAAATAATATAGGGCACTAAACTGCTATTATTCATTCCTTTGGGGCTGGGGGCCCAAAAATTCACATTTTTTAAACGTTTAAGATTTTATTATCCATTCAGTCATTAACAATCTTGACAAATTATGACACATGTATCAATTATTATACTAATTGAAATGAACAGGTGTTTTGAACTTTATATCTTGCCCAGAATGGGCCCTGGGGCCCTTAATGTCGTTTTATCTTATATGAGCTATATAAAAATTAGTTTCTAGGTTAGCTACTTAGTAAATGAATAGATCTTCACCAAACTTTGCATACAAAAACTTGGTAGCCTATATTAAAATACTATAAACATTGAACTTCTAATCCCAATATCTTCGGGGCCGGGGCCCCAAATATCTTTTTTCGTATATGTTTAAGATAGTTTTCTTATTTACTTTTTAAAGAGCTTGAGAAATATAGCCACAATAATAAAACAAACCCGTAAAAACAAAGTTTTTGACTATAAATCCCTTATATATGAGTCATAACTAACAGTATTGATTATTTTCAAACGCGACAAGCATTTACAGACTGACACCGAGTGATGTCCCCTGTCTTTTAAAGGAGGCTGGGACGTGAGGGGGTGTCGGCACGACGGTCGACGTCTAAGCGTCAACTCAAACTTTCACGTGGGAAAAAAGCAATAACAAACCTTGAATTTGAATTACATACGTTATATAAGGAAAAACTAAAAATGCATTAATTTAATTACGGTACAATCGATCGATCTGAAATTTTAATACGATGCATTGTTAAGTGAGACGGGTCCGTGTGCCAAATTTCAGCTCGATCGGATCACTGGAAAGTGGGTCATTTTTTGACTTTTATTTTTCCGCCCGCCCGCCCATGAGATGATGAGATGACGACAGACAGACAGAGACGGCCGCGAAGTTAATATAAGGGATTTAATAAAACAAACCCGTAAAAACAAAGTTTTTGACTATAAACCCCTTGTATATGAGACATAACTAAAAGTATTTACAAATATTTACAGACTGAATCTGTCGTAACTCAACTTTGCTTCATAACCCTCGGTAGAGGGGGAAAAGTCTGGTCACCGATTCGCTTGACCGAGCTCAGCGCGACAAGTAAAATGTAAACAAAAGCACCCCGGTTCTTCGATGGGTCGCCTCAAAGCTTCAACTCAAACTTTCACGTGGGAAAAAAACAATAACAAATCTTGAATTTGAATTACATACGTTATTTAATGAAAAACTAAAAATGTATTAATTTAATTACGGTACAAGGGATCGATCTGAAATTTTGATACAATGTATTGTTAGGTAAGACGGGACCGTGTGCCAAATTTCAGCTCGATCGGATCACTCAAAGTGGGTCATTTTTTACTTTTGTTTTTCCGCCCGCCCGCCCATGAGATGATGAGATGACGACAGACAGACAGAGACGGCCGCGAAGTTAATATAAGGGATTTAAAAATGAACTAAAATGAACAGGTTTTTGAAATTGACCTCTTGCACCGAATGGGCCAGGGGCCCCTTAATGTTATTTTCCCCCTATTTAAGGTATATAAAAAGTATTTTAAGAGTAAGATATTGAGAAAATAACTGGATTTTGACAAACTTAGAATATAAAAACTTAAGAGCCTATATTACTATAGGGCACTGAACTCTTAATTTCCATTCCTTCGAAAAAGTCTTTTTACTGAACTTTAATCATTGTATTCCCTATTCAATTTTACACGATATTGAGGAATATACCTTGAGTACAATAGATAAAAACGACATTTAGGGCCCCAGGGTCCATTCTGGGCAAGATATAAAGTTCAAAACACCTGTTCATTTCAATTTGTATAATAATGGATACATGTGTCATTTGTCAAGATTGTTAATGACTGAATGGTGAATAAAAACTTAAACGTTTAAGAAATGAGTACAATGGGAATAAAAAAAACCTATAATATAACTCATTTTGGGGCCGGGGCCCTTAATATCGTTTCTTCTTTTGTACGCTATTTAATTATTAATCTATTTATCCTTTTGCTATGAAACTTGGATTTTTTTTTCACACTTCCACGAAGGTTTCTTCAGAATTGTTTTTAAACATACCACTCATTTGTTTCTTTAAATTTATTCCTTTTTACTTTGATCGTTGCAACGCACGACGGGTCTGCTAGTTAACTATAAATATCTTAAATGTAACATGCCGAAAATTCTTTTTACATCTGTTAAATAATGTTAAATTATTGTTAAATGAGAACTTAGTTAGTCAGCCATACGTCATAGCATTTGTTTTATGGAATGTAAACCTCTATAGCCTCTATATTGTATTTGAAATTAGGAAAACCATATAGAGTATTCAACTTAAAAACTTTTATTCAATTCTTTTTTTAATCAGGTTTAATCAATGCTAAATATGAATGTTTCAAAACAATTAATTGAAATCTTTTTAATGAAATATATTATGTCTCCGACAAAATATTCATCTCAATAATGATAATAATAACTTCTATGTTTATAGTTTATAGAGATACAATTCCATAAATATTGTTAAATTATCATTGTTTAAATCAGGGAAAATTATTAATAAATTATTAAACCTCACTAAAAATATAAATATACCGATGTCCGACGCGTTATCTAAAGTCTAAAGAACTAACATGTATCTTAAGACCTCCGAACATTTTTACTCATTAAACACGGTTGTGGTATCTTTACGAAAGTCATTTATGGCGACATAAGGAATTTTTATGTGCTATTTATTACTCTCAAAGGCATTTTCTTTATTTCTTATTTTATATTATTTTTTAAAATAGAGAATTGTGTATTTTAGTTTTTTTTAAAGTATAATTAGTATCGGGCTTCACTAAGAGACTATCAGACAAGGCCCGCCAGGTCGATCAGCCTCTGCATGGCTTAACGGTTCTACTTGCTTCACAAAATATGAATAAAGTTTCGATAAATGCAGGCCTGAAAAGTATTTTCTTTCTCAAAATGCTAGATACATTAATTAAATTCAGATGGTAGGTCTAAATCCTACAAGCACGGTAAAAGCAGGATTCAGAAGTAGAACGCGTATCAAAGTCTCCATGTAACTGTCAGTATACATTTTTGGAATTTGGTTGAGGTGCGCCATTGATTGATTTTTTTTTAGGGGCGAAATCTTGCATTTGATTTCTTACTGATCAGAAATTATCAGCGCTTATTAAGCCCAGCCTAGGCCCCAGGGCCAAATTTCTGTCTAGGCCTACAAGGTCCCGGTCTAGGGCCCCAGCCAGCCTAGGGGCCTCGGGGTGGAATCTTTAAAAAAAGACTTACTTTAATCAAGAGAAAAAAATCATGAATTAAGAAAATTTGAGGAAAACCGAAATTGTCTTGAACAAATTAACAACTAAACAACAAATTGAAACATAAAGATATTATTCCAAATAATTACAGGAGACCTGGATAAAGTCGTCCTAGAGACATTTAAAAATCACAAATTGGATATCGCCGATTACCGAGTGGCAGTCTTACGACAATGCCAGCAATATGTCGGGTGCATATTCTGCTTTCCAAGCGAGAATTAAACAAATGAACCCTCTGATAGATTTCGTTCCCTGTTCGGCTCACTCACTGAATGTTGTTAGATCATGTGCGGGCGAGTCTTGTAAAGCTGCTGTATCTTTCTTCGGTATTTTGCAGCCATTGTATAATTTTTTTCGGCATCAACACACAGATGGAAAATTTTGCTGTTGAAATTGAAGTCAAATTCAACAATCGTGAAGAGTCTTTCTCAGACAAGATGGTCTGCTCGAGCTGACGCCTGCCGAAGTTGCTCCTGGGATTAGATCGTGACAGCTCGTCAAATAATTGCCAATGCTGTATATGAAAAACTACCGGTATTTACGAGCTCTGAGACTGGAAGGAAACTTGCTTCTCGTCACTTCTCTGGAATGACATCTTGGAAAGGTTCAACAAAGTATAAGCAAAGCTCTCCAATCTGTTAACATCGACCTGGATACAATCGTTGAACTGTACCAATCTTTGGTAACATACCTAGAACACTCAAGGAAACCCAGTACCTTTGATCATTATAGTCAAAAGTTATTGAAAAATCCTGTGAAAATAGCTATGCATATGACATGCCGAGGAAATGTAAGCGTAAAGTCCAGTTCGACGAAGTAAAAGGAAACGAGACGAAACTCTCTGACAGGGAAAGATTCAGATGCACCATTTTAAACCTCATTGTAGATAGACTAATTACAGAACTACGGAGACGCGGATCTGCTTTTGGGGAGTTAAGTAAAAAGTTTGACTTTCTTACGAGACTACATCGTTTGGAATCCGTGAAGGAGCCATAAACTTTTTAACTTTTTATCCGGGGACTTCGATAGGACTTTGGAAAACGAGTGTCTTCACCTTCAATCTCATGTTGAAGTTATGATGTTAGCGTCACTGAATCTATAAAAATACTTATCGGCAAAAGGTTTTTTGGATATTTATTAAAACGTTGGAATTGCGCTCCGAATGCTGTTGTACACACCAGCGTCAAACTGCTCAGCGGAACGGTCGTTTACAGCGTTTTAAGAGAGTAAAGAATTACTTAATATCTTTTGCACAGAAGAAAGTTCGTCGTAAGATAACTTAACTAATATAGACTCTATTATTCTGATGTTTATTTAAATCATTAAAGTCAATTAAAAATTTTGTGCTCTGCACTAGTGCATTTAATTTGTTAAATTTCCAAAATAGCTTCGAGATGGTTTGCCAATGTCAAAAGTGCCTCTTAAGCCCGGTCCTGCTAGGCCCTAGCCCTAGAGGCACCTCATGGTCTAAATAGCCAACCCCGATTCCGTTACATTTTTTACGTTTTTGTGTAGAAGTCAGTTGACGACTTCATCGCATGAGCAAGATTCGAATTGGAATCCACGTTTAAAGCTCGAGTTTTAATTTAGAAATTTCGAGCACCATTATATCTCCAAAATCGGGTTCTATAATGTCTGATTGAACTTCGGTAGTGTTCCCAGTGGCCAAGAAAATGGAACTGAGGTAGGAGGGAATTAATTGTCGGACATGTTTTTTTCTTAAATGTTTTGATGTGATTTTCTTGAATGCAGAGTTTTCTTTACGGGAAAAGGGTTGGAAAAAACACTCCAATTTTTTGTCTCTCTCAGTGGAGCACTATGTCTAGGTACACTGCTTCGACATTTCACAACTGTGCCCTTCTAGTAGAGACAGCATTATTTTTTTTAAAAAATACACATACATGTTTATTTTTGTTTTTGTAAATCGGATTAATTTAATATTTTTAAAAATTATAATAATTTTAATGGATTTCGGAATATATATGCATATATATATATATATATATATATATATATATATATATATATATATATATATATATATATATATATATATATATATAATATATATATATATATAATGAATTTATTTTAAAAGCGTGTAATGCACCGACAGGGATGTTGTTGCGCAGGGTTGATGTCTACTTGCATTACACGGGGTAGCTAAGTCTTACATCCCCCACCCCCTTATTTCTTTTTTGTTCTCCGAGGACAGCTCCTTGCCCATACATTAGTTATTCTGCTGAGTCTCTTCAGGCTTACACATTCCCTGTTCAATAACTTAATTCCTACCTACCTTGATTGCAGACACAACCCACACAGTTTTGTTCAGCAAAAATAAAAGGAATTTTGGCAGACATCCCGCAACCGCTTTATAAAAAAATAAATCATAATCTATCTTACTACTGGGTTCTAATTAACATTCAAAATTTCATTAGGAAATTGCAGAAAGTCATTTGGACGTAGTATATGTATATTTTATATATAAAAACTTATACTCACATTGTCAGATTTTCTCTCAGTGAAAAGTTGTGTGACGCAACTTTTCACTTTATGGGGTTGAATAAAAATTGACAATGTGAGTGTAAGATTAAAATAAGCGAGAGGATAAAGAAATATAACCCTCATTTTGTTGCTGTTACTTTTCTGGTTTCTTTCAGTGCCCCGAACAACACATTGCACGTCGCTTTGGTAAACAGGCGACGAATCTTTACTTTATCACTGTATCATAAGAAATATTTAGGAAACTAAGCATCATAGCTATCCGACTATCCTTTTATAATTTGAGAAAGGAAAAAAACAGATCGGGCGTTCGTGGTAAGAAAAACAGATAAACAACTCCTTTTGTTAATGTATTCACGGGTATTGAGTTTAAGTTTAAGCTCCCACTCATTTTTCACCTGCCCAACGCTCCAACTCCCTACCTTTAACAAAAGTTTTGCTCTGCATTCCAGCCCCACCCCCTCCACCTCCCCCCCCCACAATATTCTCTGCCAGCACGACCAGCAAACTCTTCAAGGCACATTCCACACACACACTCGCTAAAAACAAAGTCACTCTCTGATTCACTCCACCGGACTCCACAAACGATTACTCCTGTAACTTGAATTAGGTCACTAATGATAGCTCGATGGCATGCCACAAATTAACATAATTACTTAACTTCGAAACCCTGCCACTCCTCCCCTTCCCCCTACTCAGCCCTCAATGGCAGTGACGGCATGTAAAATCATGTGTAGCCAAGTAAAACCCCACCCCTCCTCCTCCTGTAAAATATTTTTTTTATTGTTTCCCTTAATCCACAGGCCTGGCGTTGCCATGACCTCGCTCTGTGAATGGATGGAAGCAGTCACGTGATCAAACGCAGCCAACAGGGCCACGAGCAGACGGCGTATGTCGGTCGGGTTTTATTGTTGTGTGCCTGTGGTTTCTGTGGCCTACTTTTTCAGCTACATGCCTTGGGCCGTTGGCCAAACCGATTCGTGTGCCGCCGTGTCCCGGTTCGGGGTATTGGATTAAGAAACTCTTCAGTAGGTGATATTTTTTCCTAACGAGGATTACGTATTTTAAAAAAAAAGGATAACTCCAAGAGGTAGGCTGTGTGTTATAGATGTGTGTTGAGGGAGGGAGGGGGTGGTTCTATTTTCGTTTTGATGCGGATAAATACATAATGAAGAAGCCCGAGGAAAAGAGTACAATTAAGCGATTTAATAATAGACCCTGCTAGTAGAGTTGTAGCAGGGGAGAAGGTGATCGCAGGACCTACCTTACCTGGATAAAGTACACACACGGCAAGGGCCGAACTGCGGTCGCTGTTACAGCCTGGAATGCTAAGTAAATGTAATGGCTTGTGTGCTTTAAGCAATCAGGTTTTATAAAAAAAAATTTAGAAGATAAATAGGTTTCGGCTTTTACATTCATTAAAATGTGATGTGAAATTCACACAAAAAATTATTAAAAATCTAATGGTTGGTCAAAACACAAATAAAAATAAGTCGGAAAAAATCAGGAAGGAGGGGGTGGGGCTACAAAGTTTCATTCGACGATTTTGTTTTAAATTTAAACTAATGTAAAATGAGTCGAATGTGAAAATGAAAGTCTAAGTCCAATGTCAACGTGAAAGCATGGAATTCATTATAATGTTTATCGTTATATCTTAACATAGCCTTATACGGTATCTGATTTTTAAAAAAAATAGATACGTGTAAAGAATACTAGACATTTTTGTCTAATAGAAGCATTGAACGAAGAGGGTTTTACCATTCAGAAAAATAGGCTTATCCCGAATGAAAGTTTCCTAAGGCCCAAGGCAGGAACTGATATTGTCCCCCAGTCATTGTCTTTTTTTTCGGTTGAGGTACAAAGGCACGAACTGAACGGATTTTTTGTTTGGCCTCCTGGCTCATTTTGCGCCATTTCGAGTTTCGCCCCTGTCCGGGGCGCTTGCTTAACACTTCAACCCTCCTTAGATAGGGCTCTGGTTATCATAAATATAATTATTGTCTAATTTAAATTTAATACTCGGATTGGGGCCATTGCCCATGCTCTCAACTCACAATTTTAAGTGTAAGACTACGAATTTCAGAATCATGAATCGGCGCAAAAAATTTCCCTGTCCCTGGCTTGTTCAAATTGTTTAATTACAATAATAACAATTTTAGAATAAAAATGTTTGAATTGAGCTGTTGATTAAACATCGTCTCATTGCTTGTTTTTTTTTAAACATCAATATTTTGCTCAATTTCGAGGTATGATGCATTCAGTCTTGATAGGGTCTGCGTTTTAATATGACAACGCACCAGCTGAGGAACGGATGTCATTACTGTCGTCTTCATTTATTGTTTGATTCATACACAAAAGTTACGCGTTTCAGTTGTTTTTAAACTTCGGGTTGTCTACGTCTACGTCACTGAGCCACATTTAATTAACTGCCGATGGAATCATGATTTTAACAAGTTTCTGTAATCCGTGTCATGATAAAGAGAATAGTGCAGTGGTGGCGAACCTTTTTGAGGGGCCGCGTGCCCAAATTTCAAACCAAAGCCCACTTGACACTTATTTAAAGCAAAGTGCCAACTCTACAATGAAACCCGACAATGAGAATTTAGCTTACCTGGTTTGATTAAGAAATTAATATTTTAGTCTTGTGCCGGCTGATGAGGCTCTGCGTGCCGACCGACTGGCACGCGTGCCATAGGTTCGCCATCACTGGAATAGTGTCTACTTTCCAAGTCTATATTCCAATCCCAGATTTAAAAAAATAAATAAAGACTTTTTATTATTTAAATCAGAGCTGTAAGTCTGTATATCTGCAATTATTCCAAGTTTTCCCCACCATGAGTCATTTTACCCACAGTCTCACTACATGCTAAAGTAAAACACTGGCGCATCCCTAGTTTGAATGGGTTACCTGATTAACTCATTATCCCATGACACCCAAGTCACGTGGGCACGTGTTGTCAGGGGCAGAACATGGTTCACCGACATAACGGCCCCGACAAAACGGCCCTGGACTAATAGATGGACTAAAAGTAAAATGTCCAATCAAATATTAGATTCGTAATTTTACTGACCTATTCAGAGTCAGGTTTTGCTAATAATAAACAATAATAATGACATCACAATAGAGAATTTAATAGCCTTAAAGCGAAACAGTACCAATCGCGGCTGTTTGTTGACAAGAAACAATATAATAAGATCACAAGATATAATTTTACAATTTTACCACTTTCTATAAGGTTGAAGAATTTGACAAAAGCTTAAAATGAAAAAAAAATTACAGTTTTTGTTGAAAAATGTTAGCAATTTGTCTGGGGCCGTTTTGACCGGGGCCGTATTGTCTGGGCCGTTTTGTCCGGGGCCATTTTGACGGGTCACCGCGGAACATGTATGTATTCAGGCTGCGAGATGAGGTCTACGTGGAGAGGGGATTGGTTATTGATGTACGTTTCAAAATATAGAAATCAAGCACGTACTTCAAACGAGGCAAGTGAGTAGTTGGACATCTGTACAACATTGTTGTGTTTACCCCAACAACGTCATCGCCATCAACGTCCCAGCATGGAGTCGTTTACTGCGCAGATCCGTGTCACGACGTAGTGTCGGGTAAATTACTAAATGGAGGGAAGTGAGTGGGGGAAATACGCAGCTAATTGCGACAAAAACAGATTTTTTTAAAAAAACAAATCCGTTAAACACGTTATTTTGAGCAAAAGGTCATTTTGTAGTTTTTGTTATATTCGGTCAACCTTGTCCTTTGTTAATACACGGAAATGAGTACCAACGCGGCCATTATCTTCAGTCACAAAGAAGTCCATTTTTAAACGTTGACTGGTAAGAAAACGAATTTTTATTGTTCGGTGGCAGTTTACGGTTGTTCGGTGGATTTGAGTCGATTTGGTTGGTCTATAAATATAAAATAGCGAGTCCTTGCCTATTATCGACTTTCTCAACCAGAGGCAATGCCGTCAATCGACGGAGGTCCTAAATCACACACAATTTTCAGGCATCTCCACTGACATTTTTCAAAACCAGAAAATACGGTGTAAACTGCATTAAAAATACAAATTCAATTTTTTTTTAAAAAGCAAGCCACAATTTAGTGCTGTATGCCAGGGACATACGAATAGAATTAACTGAATTACTAATCAGAGAATTTCTAATGCTAGGGTTCCCCAGGCGCTTTCAAGCCAAGACCACATTAACATAGAGGCATTGCGTGCCTATTACTGGTACAATTAATTAGAAGGGGAAAATAATACTTAATTAGCGAAAAAAATATCGTTATTAAATTACAAAACTGGCGGGGTAACAGCCAGTAAATCAAAGTGACTTTTCTTTAAATAGAACCGATGAAATTATCGAAATGCTTCTTAAATCAGATTCCGAAAAATACCATAAACGAGTTTGGTGGTTTACATATTTAAAAAAAAACTTTGTCAATGCCGTTAAAAGAGAATAATGCCGATACACAATTATCTAGGTATCTTTACAACCATCTAATTTCCCTAACGCTAAAGGTTAAAATTCGTGAACAATGCGCCAAGTGACTTTCTTAACATTTCCCATCAATTGCGTTTTGGAACCTACTATTTTCTTTTTCACGCTTCTTGGTAATTTAAATAGTTCATAATAAATCTTTGCAGCAGCAGGGGGTGAGATTGTAACGTATTAAGTTGCCGGTCGTTAAAAAAAAGTATGGTGTTGAAGATCTTGGGTGCAGGTGCGGGAGAGGTTGGGATTCTTATAAAGTGAGTTATAACTTAACTGCATGTTTCGAGGGGGGACATTTACGCACTGCAGCGGCAGCTACCATTGATTAGCTCGTTACCTCAAGCCGCCAAACTTTTGCTTGTTCCCTGTTTTTGGCACATTTAATGGCATAGTTTCAACCAAAGATAACTATTTCACAAAAATAATATAATGTATTAACATATTCCCCGTCGCAGTGGCCCCCATATTTTCAGCACTATTCGAGATCGCCTTCAAAGGATTGTAATCCCGTGTCTTAAGCAACTCGCTATCTCAACACTTTTTTTTGGTCAAACAGCATTTATAATACCTAAAAATGTATGTGAAGTAGCGTTAACAAGTTTCATTGAGCCACCACTAACGAGCAGGGGAATGTGTGGCTATATGTGTGCGCTGTTGCCCTTTCAAACTCGACTTAGGAAGACATATTCTATTCAAATAAGTGGACATTCACCTTAACATTCTTGATTAGGGTTTTAGTATTATACGAGATGAAACCCGTGTTAGAAGTTTTATAAGAACAATTTGCAATATCTTGCAGAAACTAGCATCGACCTGAAAAAAAATCACAGGGTTAGTTTATAACTAGCATACGTTGTAGAAAAATGTAGCCACTGACCAACACTAAACTAACCCTATCATTGTTCATTCATTAATATACAACTAAAACTGTACAAGTTAACTCTTTTATATAATGTAAATTAATTTAAGGATATATTTTCAAGAAAGTAAATGGTATCGGCATCGGGAAATCCCGGATTACTAATCATATTCTCATTTTCCAAGGATAAGCCAAAATCCAATAAGTAAGAAACCCTTTTAAGCAAATTATGTAGCTCTTCATTAAAGTAGTTCGGCATGCATATGAGGAGTCCACTTGCAAAACTCAATAAGTCGATTTTGGTTTGAAAATGAGTTACTGTCGTTTTCTGGTTTAAATGGTCAAAGTGAACTCTACATTATTCTTTTGGTTTTGGACATTTAAAACCTACTAAATATGCTGTATTTTATTGTTGAACATATGAAACACTTAGAGAATCCACTAAGTCGCTTAAACATATAAACCTTTTTCCTCAAAAACTCTAAAAAAGTGACTTAGTAGGTTTTGCAAGTGGACTCCTCATATAGTAGTATTGCAATAGCCTAACCTTTTGTGGTTGGTTTTTAGTCTTTAGGCTTGAAGACCTCGGCATTGAAATATGTGGGCCGAGAACCGTCGCGTTCCTCTTAGAGCCCCTGTGTCGATTTTATTTTGTTTATTTTTGTTGTTGTTTTTAAAGCAATTTACAGCACTACCCAATCACAGCTTTCCGTCACTTAAAATACTTAAATGTCCAATATTACCCAACCCACGCCTCTTTGGGGTCACTTGTGATCCGTCTGTTTAATGGGGTCGATTAACATAACTCAAAACACTTTTAGAACTACGTCATTGTGAGTAATCAATGCCATATTCAATGACTAAATAGCGCCAGCCGTGTCCAATCGTTGCCACGTGTTTTATCGCCAAAATATTACCGGGGAACGGGTAAGAAAACTTCGGCCCGCGGGGTTAATGTTACAGTTAATACGAAAAGAAACAACGATGTTTTAAAGTCGACATGTTTGACTTGAACTGAGGCTTGCGTCTTGATGTGTTGTACCTTTGATGATACAATGATGCGGCCCTCGACCTGAAAAAGTTTGCCCACCAGTGTTCTTGTAGAACTCTGCGATTTCTGTTGGTATGAAATTGATGCTATCGTGATATTGTTTTTTTTTCTTCTTTATTTTTTTGAGAGGTAGTGGCGGTTGTTTTTTTTTGCTTAAAACTCTATAAGCCTCGTCTGTACCATTTTCTTGTCACTTAATATTCTCAATTTAAAAAGAAAACCAATGCGTAATTTGTTAATTTGTTCGATCGTACAATTTCATAATTGAGCTCATCGATTTCACAGGCAACAATAAACTGTCATCTTCAGGGAGCTATCGTGAACTATCGCTTAACTGGCTTTATTAAATTGTTCTGAGGAGGCTTGACACTTTATTTAGATAGTCGTTAGACAGTTTATATTGTTTGCGACAGAACTTGTCAATTAGAAAGCGATAAACTGTCATCTTCAGGGAGTTATCGTGAACTATCGCTTAACTGGCTTTATTAAATTGTTCTGAGGAGGCTTGACACTTTATTTAGATAGTCGTTAGACAGTTTATATTGTTTGCGACAGAACTTGTCAATTAGAAAGCGATAAACTGTCATCTTCGGGGAGCGATCGTGAACTATCGCTTAACTGGCGTTATTAAATTGTTCTGAGGAGGCTTGACACTTTATTTAGATAGTCGTTAGACAGTTTATATTGTTTGCGACAGAACTTGTCAATTAGAAAGCGATAAACTGTCATCTTCGGGGAGCGATCGTGAACTATCGCTTAACTGGCGTTATTAAATTGTTCTGAGGAGGCTTGACACTTTATTTAGATAGTCGTTAGACAGTTTATATTGTTTGCGACAGAACTTGTCAATTAGAATGCGATCGTTAAAAAAAATAATTACAAACTCTCGTGTAAATTTAATTTACTCTGATAACACGCTTGATTTCTGTTTGTTTACTGTTGCAAACCAATTTCTTTTTTAAAAAAAAATGCTCTCCATCTGTTACCATGTTGTATATGCGGTAAGTTCTCCTTCCTCCGGCATTGCCGTGTGGTTAACCTCGCTTTAAAACATCGTTGTTGACTACTTCTGCTCCGTTGATTGAAGGGTCGGTATGGGAGCTCTGGTGTACTCTCCCCCTCCCCCCACCCCCAGGTAAAGTCATTTTAACCGTGATTCTACAAGTATTCAGTATTTGAAAATAATTAAAAATTTTCTATGATTTAAGGATTTTAATTTTAACACTTAAAAATACTTTTAAAAAAACCTTCAAAAGACTAAAAAGTAAACGATTAAAACTTCTAAAAATGTCTGCATGAAATAGTTTCCAATTCGATTTTTTTTTAAAAGTATGAAAAGGTTTCACCCACATTCAATTCAAAACCTTATGATTCATAGAGTGCGCATTTAATCTTCGACACTATTTATTTGCTTAGTGATTATACTTTTCCAAGTATGTTTTAATTTTTAGCGTGTTACAAAATAACATGTAGGTAACAAAATAAACAAGTCTTTAGATAAATTTAAATTTAAACATATGAAACTTTGCGCTAGAGGGCTTTAAGTAAGAATTCGGAAAAAAATAGAAAAGAACTGTAAAGCATACATGTAAATTGCACTTTTTGTTTATGGATATACGCTAGTAATATTTAAAGACGATATTGCTTTATAAAGAATAGTTTGATAATGCCTCTCACGAAAAATTTTCGCACCCAAAAAATCTCACACACATTATTTTCTTAGTCATAAGTCGCATACCCATACGGACTCTACTCTATTTCAGAGTGGTTATTATTATTTAAAATTGATTTGGTATTATTCTTATAACTGGCCAAATCTTTCAAAAAATTAAATTTGTTAAAACCTTTGAATACAACGTCGCAAAACCCCCTCCCCCCTCACTTTGGCCTGTGCTGGTAGTATAGAAGCAGAGGTGACACTAAGGTTTGTGTCACCAAGTGCGATAGTACATGGTGTCACCCCCTAACGACTTTCCCCACATACCTCCTCTAAGTCTGCTAGTGGCAAATAAATTGTTGTCGTCACCTGGTGCGGTCCGCACCCCTCTAGCGACGCCTCTGTATAGAAGTGCGGTGTAATCGTCTGGCTCAAACTCAGAGAGTACAGTATACAGTACACAAATGGTGAAATTTATCAAGTAACGCAATGAGCATTAGTTTAGTCTAATAACAGAAACACCGGGAGACACCGTGTTATCTTTTAGATTGTTGATGTTGTTGAGCCTTCTCGTCCATGAGGGGCATCTACCGATCATCGTCGGCGTCTGCGATTCCTCCAAGGGCATAGGCCACCTACGAGAGACCTCCAGGCATCTCTATCCTGTGCCAGCTTCTCCAGGATCTTCCATTCAGGGCCAATTCTTTTAGATTACTAACTTTAAAAAAAATGCAATAAATGTTTAGATATAATTAACAGAATTCAGTTAGATAGTGAAAATAGATCCGAATATATTATTATATAACGCCACACCTCACCCCTCGCCACAGTTTCTCTTTCGCACCATGCGTCCAAATAAAGCGTTGGCGCGAAGCTATGCATAGAGTTGGTTCCTATTTCTCAAGGTAAAATCACGATTCATTTTCCCTCTTACTGGAACAGACGTCACAATTTGTAAAAAGCAACAACACGCAGAATAAACATGTTGCCTACATAAAATATTACAAGATATTGATGATGTGCTACTTTCGCCCGCACGAAGACCATATCAATTATTTAGAAAATAAAACCCATAAATGAAAGTCGCATGCGGTTGATGGGATTAAAGCGAATTTTTTAAAATGTCAGGTCGTTCGTCGAAAGTGCGTTGACCTATAAACCGTAGCAAGGGACTTCTGTCACAATTACGGTTTAAATTTGGTACGTTTCGGTGAACGTCTCAAGAGCTTCTCTGCAGTAACCGGCCGTATTTTGGCGACGTGCCGACTACTTTTAGATCTTTTAGATATGCTGCATTGTTTACCTTTAGTATGCGCGGTGCTGTTTAACGACGTCGGCTGCATCGAATCCGTTAAATTGGGTTCGATTGACTCCCAGACGAGCGGACGAGGCGAAATGAATGGCTTGTCTATACCCTGATCGGCTTCTTTCAATTTCGCTGACCTCCGGCAATCTAGAAGTTCGAGCACGGCTTAGAATATCACAGGCGATGATCTCCTGGTCGCTCATTCATACGTCGCTACTGCCATGTTCATGAAAATTGGTTTCATAAATTTGGATCCGTACGAGCGGAGTGATTTTGCTGACCCGAACCGACATCATCGCTCGTGTGAACGCAATGTCAACGACAGTGCTGGCTCATTGTGAATGCACAAAATTGAGTGAGAGAGAGTGAGTGAGAGAGAGAGAGAGAGAGAGGGAACGAGAGAGAGAGAGAGAGAGAGAGAAAGAGAGAGAGAGAGGGGGAGGGAGGGAGGGAGTGTGTGTCGCAGAGATACAGATAGAGAACATGCCTACATTTATCAAGTGAAGTGTACCAAGCTGATACTTATTCCTTATCAAGATGTACAAGAATCCTGAGCAATAACTTAGTTCGGTGTCAGTTGGATAAATAGTAACATACACTGTATTTCAAATTTTTTTAAAAAAACGAAACAAAACAAGTGCTTTTACCAATAAGTAATTTTACTAACAATCTTAAAACAAAAACTTCACGACATCAATATACTATAGAAAGAAAAACTCGACCAACTTTCAGCACCTGAATACATCTAATATAGAGAACGTTACAAAATTCTATACAAACAATGAACAAAAAAAAACCACACAAAAAAACTTGGCAACCCTCTTGGTTTGATATTCCTGGTTGGTCTATCGGTTACATCCTATCAGCAATTTCTAGAACAAGCAGTCCAGAAATTTAATCGTGAGGTATAATGCGTTTTACATGTAGGTTAAACTTTCTGGAGTTTGTGAACAAAGTTTCCAATTCCAGGGAGACGGGGTGAGGGTGGTCGAAAGTTGCAGCAAGCTCATTGTTGACGACATAGAAATACCACAGGGAGGGGATTATGCTTTTCACTTAGCAGGGTGAAAAGAAATTCGAGTGAAGTCACAGGTTTCAACAGTAACAATGGATTTTGATCCGTACTTTATGCCCCTTACCTCGCACCCCCTCCGAAATTCCCCGTTGCACCCCATGAAATGCTCATTGCACTCGCTTAAAAGCCTCGTCACACACCCCTGAATGTGCGAGCACTCAAGGATTGAAGGAGATTGCAGCTTGCGCCGCAAATTTTACCATTCACATGATTAAATATTCAAACCTGTGTTTTTTCTACTCTTTGTACGAGTAAAGGCCAAACATTTTATTTTATTATTATTTTTTTTTATAATGAAAAATTATTGTAAAAATCTCATTTTATATAGTTACAGTATGAAATTTAATACATTTTCAATAGTTCTTTATCAACTATGTTCTCTGACAAAACAGCGCTTGGAGTACGTGTATTTGTAAATAATCCTAACCTTGAAAGGGGCGTGATTATGGCAGCGTCGTTCGCATGTATTATTAATACGTTTCAAAAAACGTTATCTCCTTGGAACATTAGTTCTCTTTCGAATACAAAAATGGGTTTCTTGATTAATCTCATGTTTCCTCCCCGGACACTGTTAAAAAAATTCTTCTCCATTTGTAATGCATCCCCCTCGAACAGAACCCCCCCCCCAAGACCGCTCTCTACGCATGAAAACACCAATGTCACTTCCTATACACTTTCGAACAGACGTGTTTTGATTCGTCAAGTGTGTGAGTCACGGCACGACTCCTCACCATACGGTGAACAGGAACATGCTGAACATTCATTAAGTTGGTATCGGAATATTGATCAACAATGCGACAAACTTGCAGCAGTTCTATCGCTGGCCGTTTCTCTTTGGAGTCGTATATAAACATGGTTTACTCCATGAACCATGACCGTGCCACAGACAATGATCTGCATGTTGTTATGCGAGTAAAAAGAAATTTAAATTAAAAAAAGAGAAATAATTAATAATCAAAATTCAAAATGATCGATACTCCAGGTAAATGTCGGTCAATAAGAAAAAAATAAATTAATAACGCTACAATAAATAATCCATGCACAAGAACTAATTTTAGTTTTCTTTTGTTTCTCGTAAGTTCAAAGAACTAATTGATAAACGTGCGGTTTATACGGGGTTGGGCATTATACTATTGATATAGTTCAAGGGTTGTGATAAAAGTGGGTGGGGATGCTTTTTGTTAAAGGGGTCAGCCCCAAAATTCCCTTTAAGTTGCGCATCTTTACAGACTCCGACCAGCAGCGTTGAATAACCGCGCAGCAAATTTTGTATTTAAAAAAAACAAAACAATAAACGGATGCTGTGCAACTTTGCACATGAGTTGATTTTTTTAAATTTTCACACGGTAGAACGAGCCTTAGAGGGAACAATTGTCAGCCCTACAGGGTATCTGAAAGCAGTGGGTCACAACCTGTGGGTCGCGACCCCCGAGGGGGTCGTGACAGGTTCTCTGGGGTCGCCAAAAATCGACAAAAAATATTCACTATAATGCAATTTTGCTCTTTTTTTTAAAACACTTAATTGAAAATGACTTATTTAAATTTCATGGGGGTCGCGGGTCACATGGCTTTTAAAAAAAGGGGTCGCCACCAAAAAAAAATGTTGGGAAACACTGTCTTAAAGCTTTTATCTCATGAACGCATAATTTGTCCAGTAACCCAGCGTCAAGTAAAGATGCGAATTTCTATCACACCCGCCCTGGTTTAGCGTGAGGATTTTATCTACCATCAGTTGATGGGTTTTAAAAAAAGAGAAGATTTTAAGGGATTGTTATACCCATAACCGAACAATATTCAAGAGTATGTTAAAATTGTGGGATTCTGTTATATTGTGCTCCATCAGGCAGTTGAAACAAACGGACTAGTCAATGCCTCTCATTATTATCAAGAAATAAATCAGTCGCTCACTCTGCACTCACTCACTCAGAACTCATTCACTTACTCAATCTGCACTTACTCACTCTGCACTTACTCACTCTGCACTTACTCACTCTGCACTTATTCACTCTGCACTTATTCACTCTGCACTTACTCACGCTGCACTCATTCATCCAATACTTTTAAAAACTCCACGGTTATCCACTTGTTAGACCCTCGACCATATGTCAATATAAAAAAAAACTAGACATACGCCGTGAACTTCACAAGAAATGGATTTAAGAGCATGACACATCGTACATTCTATCAACGCCACTTAATAAGGATCTTAATCAAATCTAACTTTTGGGAAATCTTTTTTGAGCGTCAACTGAACACGGTGCTACAGGAAATATCTAAAGAATCACTACTTATGTGACCATCCGTTTTTTAAGGATGATTGAGTCTATTCATCTGAGAACGACGCCTTGTCGTGCATTAACTGAAATCCCGAATTCCCACCCTTTCTCTTTCCGCGTGCCACACAATTAACTTTGCTTTAACAACGCCCCCCCCTATATTAACTTGCTTTGTAAGTTTAATCGGACATCCGAACCGACTATTTGTTTATAATTCTTTCACGTGCCAGTTCAGTTCACGCGTTGACGCCGACCGTCGATGTTCACACCCCCTACCGTCCCTGCGCCCGGTTTTAAAACCAGGGGAGATAATTCTGTTTCAGTCTGTAAATGTCGCGTTTAAACATAATCACTACTTTTCGTTATGTCTCATATATAGTTGATATAATTTATAGTCAAAATCTTTGTTTTTACATCTATTTATTTACACACATTTACCATATTTACTTGTTGCAGCTTTCAAAAGCTCATAAAATCATCATTCATTTGTTTAAAATCGTTATTCTAATAGACAGTACTAAATAATAGTCGCAACTCTCATTAATTAAAAAAAAAGCAAATCAACCGTCACGAGTGTTTCCCTACGGTCAAGAATGAATAGAGGGAACAGAAGCTTAAAAAATATACATCGGATGATCATGTGTTCACTAGTGAGATTAAAAATGACTGAAGTCCATGATTTTTGTTTAAGCTTCCGTGTAGAGATGTTTTCCCTGCATTTTATCTTTTGACCCAGTATCAATCCATGCTGTCCATGCTGGACTGTCCAGTAAGGAACACACGAAGCTGGGGGCTGTGGCTTCACTAGTGGGTTGCGGGGGTGTGGACTGCACCATTATCACAAGGTATAACACCAAATTTGAAAATTCTGTATGTTCCTGTTAGGCAGACTAGGAGGAGGTCTATGTGGTAAGTCGTGTGTGTGTGTTGGGGGTGGTGGGGGGCTGGGGTGTATTGACACCACGAGCTACCGCACTGGGTAACTCCGACCCTACTGACGCCTCTGGCTGGGGGGTTGGGGTGAGTGGTGGATAAACATGGTTCAAAGAATATGCCATGTCTAGGCCACGTGAGCATTCCTCCTTCTCTTCTCTGCTTCTAACAAAAATCAACAGCTCAACGACTGGAAAAAACAACAACAAAACAACAAAAGCCACGTGGTGTTGTAAAGTCTTGTAAACAATAAAATACAATCTACCGCCACTGTTGCAAAATAATAATTTCCAGGAAGACGACACCTGTTAAGCCATGAATCACTGTGAAATTAGAAGGTCGGCTTCTGTGGTGCACCGTTTACTGGGACGGGGGTGGTGTGTGTGTGTGAGTGAGTGTGTGTGTGAGTGTGTGTGTGTGTGTGTGAGTGTGTGTGTGTGAGTGTGTGTGTGTGTGTGTGAGTGAGTGTGTTTGTGTGAGTGTGTGTGTGTGTGTGAGTGTGCGTGTACGTTAGTTGATGTTAGGAGGGAGTTGCTCTATGTTAAAAAGAAAAAAGAGAGAAAAACAGTGTGTATGTGTGTGTGTGTGTGTGTGTGATTGCTAGGGGATTTCCAGCACATGAAGATAAACAATCACTGACGCACACGCTAGTCTGGTATTTCGTCGTCTCCGCTTTCTGCAGCCGAGAATGAAGGAGACAAACAAATGTTAACAATTGTTGGCGATTCCCCCCCCCCTTTTTTTTTCCCGGAATCTTTCTAAGCTCCCTTCCCCCCGCCCCTCCCCCCAAACCTTGTTTGTTTCTTTCTTTCTTTAAAGCCCTTATTCTATTCCTGACAAGTGTGCAAGTTTTTGTTACACATCGGTACCACGATGATCCTGTTCATCTCTCCGCCACCACTCAGCTTCTGACGTGTGCGGTGTAGTAGACTACTTGGAATCGGGAAACGCTTCCGGCAGCGTTTGTTGTGACGGTGAGATATCCTTCCTTGTGGCGCATGACAGAGCAATTCTCAGAATCTTGCGATTCTCTTAAGCTATGCTATGATAATATGACGGTTTTGGGGGGGGGGTGAGGCGTGGGTGGGGGAATAAATCCACGATGCGAAAGTAAACAAGATGAAAAGTGTTACGACATGTAGTTTACATCCGCGAGAGTTGCGTCTGCCGTCACTCCGCGATGTCTATATCACGTGACTGTACCTCATTATCCTACCACTTTACTACCCCCCCCCTCACACACATTTTAAACTTAATTTCTTATCGTTTGTATTCGTTCGCTGGGGAAGGCTTCCCGGCGATACGTTCATTGTCTTTTTTGTGTCATTTTCAGGTTAACCCATACTTTTTTCACTAACTTCCTTTACCAAAATAGCGCAAAATAAAATTGTCAGAATTTAGCACTATGGAATTCTTCAACAGCACTAGAAGGGATGGGGAGATAAGGCACTGCGTCGCCAATTTTTGGCAGCATGGTTTTGTATATAAAACAATAGTTATTTTTAATTTATATTATTTATTTGAAATAGCCGGCATATCATTTTCAAATAATTCCATTAAAAATATGTTGGTCATAAACTTTTTATATATGCTAAAACATCTTACAATAGAGTTCTGTTTTAAATGATTTGGTTCCTGCTAGCGTAGTGAGACTCGAAGATCCACTAGGGTAACACGTAACATAGCTCCACTAGGGTAACACGTAACATAGCTACACTAGGGTAACATTTAACATAGCTCCACTATATATAGGGTAACACGTAACATAGCTCCACTAGGGTAACACGTAACATAGCTCCACTAGGATAAAACGTAACCAAGCTCCACTAGGATAACACGTAACATAGCTCCACTAGGGTAAAATGTAACATAGCTCCACTAGGGTAAAATGTAACATAGCTCTACTAGGGTAACATGTAACATAGCTCCACTAGGGTAACATGTAACATAGCTCCACTAGGGTAACACGTAACATAGCTCCACTAGGGTAACACGTAACATAGCTCCACTAGGGTAACACGTAACATAGCTCCACTAGGGTAACATGTAACATAGCTCCACTATATATAGGGTAACATGTAACATAGCTCCATTAGGGTGACACGTAACATAGCTCCACTAGGGTAACACGTATCCAAGCTCCACTAGGGTAACACGTAACATAGCTCCACTAGGGTAACACGTAACATAGCTCCACTAGGGTAACACGTAACATAGCTCCACTAGGGTAACACGTAACATAGCTCCACTAGGGTAACACGTAACATAGCTCCACTAGGGTAACACGTAACATAGCTCCACTAGGATAACACGTATCCAAGCTCCACTAGGGTAACACGTAACATAGCTCCACTAGGGTAACACGTAACATAGCTCCACTAGGGTAACACGTAACATAGCTCCACTAGGGTAAATGTAACATAGCTCCACTAGGGTGACACGTAACATAGCTCCACTAGGGTATTACGTAACATAGCTCCACTAGGGTAACACGTAACATACCTCCACTAGGGTGACTCGTAAAATAGCTCCACTAGGGTAACACGTAACATAGCTCCACTAGGGTAACACGTAACATAGCTCCACTAGGGTAACACGTAACATAGCTCCACTAGGGTAAAATGTAACATAGCTCCACTAGGGTGACACGTAACATAGCTCCACTAGGGTGACACGTAACATAGCTCCACTAGGGTATTACGTAACATAGCTCCACTAGGGTAACACGTAACATACCTCCACTAGGGTGACACGTAAAATAGCTCCACTAGGGTAACACGTAACATAGCTCCACTAGGGTAACACGTAACATAGCTCCACTAGGGTAACACTTAACATAGCTCCACTAGGGTAACACGTAACATAGCTCCACTAGGGTAACACGTAACATAGCTCCACTAGGGTAAAATGTAACAGAGCTCCACTAGGGTAAAATGTAACAGAGCTCCACTAGGGTAACACGTAACATAGCTTCACTAGGGTAACACGTAACATAGATCCACTAGGGTAATTCTTAACATAGCTCCACCAGGGTAATTCTTAACATAGCTCCACCAGGGTATCACGTAACATGGCTCCACTAGGGTAACACGTAACATAGCTCCACTAGGATAAAACGTAACCAAGCTCCACTAGGATAACACGTAACATAGCTCCACTAGGGTAACACGTAACATAGCTCCACTAGGGTACCACGTAACATAGCTCCACTAGGATAAAACGTAACCAAGCTCCACTAGGATAACAGGTAACATAGCTCTACTAGGGTAACACGTAACATAGCTCCACTAGGATAACAGGTAACATAGCTCTACTAGGGTAACACGTAACCAAGCTCCACTAGGATAACAGGTAACATAGCTCTACTAGGATAACACGTAACAAAGCTCTTCCAACTAAACATATTCTGTAGGCCTGAGACTAGTCTCTTTAGGCCTTGTCTAGTAACTGGGCATCCTGCTCCATCTGCTGAGCAGTACCATACAACCTTGTCTTTACATGGGACTCATTTGCCTCCCGTACCTCCCCGGCTATGTCTAGCGCGGGACAAGGCGTCAGCAGGTGTACGACCGTCTCAGAGGCTTGGCTGCAATGACGGCAGTTCGAGTCCCTGTTGTGGTCTAGCCTGTGGAAGTACGAGTTGGTTGGGCAGTGCTCTGTTCTCATCCGAGTCACTAAACTCTGGCGTTTGCGACTCAGGTTCCACCACTGGTCTGAACTGCTTGGCCTGGGCATGTTAGCGAAGAAAAAAAACCCTGGCTGTTCCAACTAAATTCTTTTGTTCACCGCTGTTTGTCAAGCAGTTATAAAAGGGTTGAGTCGGTAGCGGTTATGTCCCGGTCTTGTTCTTTATTTTGAGGTATATCCTTGCTGTGTAACATATCCCTATTGTACCCTGGCACCGTCGCGAGACATACCAGTTGTACCGTTTTTATCAACTTCATACACGCACTGGCTTTACATCAGCTTCATACACGCACTAGCTTGACGTCAGGAGCGTCCAAACTTGTTGCACAGGCCGGCTCAAGAATATAAACAAAAATGAAATACGATGAGAAGTTTTTATTACACAATTTTAATGTGAGGGTGAAACCTAGATCTTGGCTGCAGTAAATAGGCAAGGTCAGGGTCAATGGAACTAGTTGGATAGCTATGATATCACACAGATGAGAGATTAAAATTATTCATAACTGAGAATGTCTGCTCACACAAGTATGTCGAGCCAAACAAGCTGAGCATTTTCTTAGCAAATGTTTGAGACTCTTGGAATCCGTCTATATCCAGCTGATGGTAAAAGTCAATTAGAGAAAGCTGTAGTTGTCTGCTGTGACATTTAGCATCGCATTGCAACTAAATTAGTTCCAGTTGCAGGTGGTCTGGAGCATCATCAGGGTCCACAGAGAAAGGTGAAGAAAAAAACAACATAATTTTCCTTTCAATAGTTGCAAACTCCTGAAATCTTCTTTGAAATTTATCAGCAACATACCTTTTCCCTTTGCTCGTTGAATTTTCTTTCTGGAAAACTTCTCCTGATTTCCTGTAGTGACGGGGGATGTGTGGTATTAAGCTGCATTTGAGACAATTGCCTTTGAGAAAGTTGCAGCTTGTTCCCAAAAGGCCTTGATGTGTGAATATAATTGGCATAGAGTCCATAAAGTACGTCACGCTCCAGAGGGGGAGGGGGTGTAAGAAAAAGTGACAGTTTGTGACAGGGGAAGGGGGGGGGGTTTCCCAGCCATGTGTGACGTCACGTTTTTTTATATTAAATTTTAATTATTTTGTTAATAAAAAACAAAATGTTTGTTTCGAAAGTGTGACGTACTTTAAGGGGGGGGGGTGTCCTAGATTTGTGACAGGGGGGAGGGGGAGTTAAAAATTGTCAAAAATAGCGTGACTTACTTTATGGACGGCCCCATACCACTGACCACTGCACCGCGCCCTTGAAGACTTGTGTTAAGAAGGTTTTGATGCCTTTTCACATCAACTCCAAAAATACAAAATCTGCAAGCCAAGCTGGATCCATATATCTCTGGAATTGGTTGGTCCTTATTTTCCACGAATTTTCCCAATTTCTTTATTAAGTGTGTAGAAGCGCTGAAGTGCTGTCACCCCAACTGAGCCATGCTTACATCATTGTGATACACCATATCTCTGTATTCTCCCCTGATGTCAAGAAGGCACTGCTGAAACTGGCGGGTGAAACGGGGCTTTAGAGCAAATAGAGCTTATATGTTGTATACTGGCTTAATGGCATGATCACATCTAAGGTGGTCGGCACAAGGAACTTGTTGGTGAATGATACAGTGAAGTTTAAAAGTTTTGCCATCCTCTTTGCTGAATTTGTTATATACGAGTGTTGCTAGTCCACTGTGCTCACCAGTCATTGCAGGGGCACCATCAATAATAATTAAAGATAATTTTTTTCCATGGTAATTTAATGTTACAAAAGGGAGAAAATAAATATGTTCCCCTTATTATTTGGTCTTTAAGACTCCGAAGGTCACGTAATTGGTAAACAATAAAATGTCATCGTTTTATGCCATCATTAATAAAAACAGCACAAAATGTCGACTTTTCTATATGCTATATAATATATAATGTCACAGAAATAATACGTCAGTCAATTAATTATGTAAGATGAGGCCGCGGGCCAGTTAAAATTTATGTGCGGGCCGTGTTTGGCCCGCTTGTCGGATTTTGGAGACCCCTGCTTTACGTCAACTTCATACAGGCACTGGCTTTACAGTAACCTCACACACTTGGTCGCGTCTGCTGAGAACGATGAGTTGTGAAAATGCCGTCAACCTATATTTATGTGCAAGTGGGCAATGGGTAAGGTCGCGGCGACTTTGTCAAGTGGGGCTCTCGTGGATAACATATACATCTTCATTCATCTGTTTATCTTTCATTCATACGCATGTTCTCCATTCATACATTTGCTCTCCATTCATAGGTGTTCCATACATTTTTTGGTGTGTTCATAATTTAATATATATTATCCTATCTTAGACGGGTCTTCCAGTTATAAGTATATGCTACATGTATAGGTGGGTGCGCCATTTACTGATGTCCTGGGATGCATAGGGGCAGAGGCGTTACTAGGGGGTGCGGGTGACACCATCACAAGGTGTGACACCATCGGGTAAAATTCTGTGCGTTCTCGTTATTTGTCACTGTCATACTCAGAGGAGACCTATGAGATAAGTCGCGAGGGGGTGACGCCATGAGCTACCGCACTGAGCGACACCAACCCTGCATAGGGGTATTCTCCATTCCCACGTTGCAAGATGAATTGTTAAATATGAAATAAAATGTACAACGTGAGGAGAAAAAAAATAGGTTTGTTAAGTTCTACATTAGAGGACTCGTCTGTTAAACAAGTTAAATGAGATACGCCAGACTCGAGATTTATAAGACTTGAAAATACAATACAGCTTAAGATTTTTTGTTGAGGTTGTAAAATGTGTTCTAGTAAGGTGTTTTTTTTGAAGAATTCCATATCATCGCTATTTCTGGGAATTTTGTTGACGAAAGCTTTCTAGCGAGCGTTATCTTCAGTGATTATAAACTGTTTGAAGTTTAAAGTATTCGTTACAATTTTGAAAGCATTTTGGGGTGCACAGAAATATTAGATTCTAGTGTCTTCCGAATTCGACACAATCTACGAGCTTTTATTCTATTAACGTCTAAAGCTGAAGAGCTGTGTCCTGACACAATTTAGACACATCTCCAAGCTGTCTGACGACACACGCCATAAGCGTCTAACGCTGAAGTGCTGCGTCCTGACACTGTTTAGAGAAATCCAATCTTGTTATTTCCGGCCTTACAGCTAAAAAAATTTTGTTAACCAGGCAATCGATTGAGGAACCCGGCCTGACCTACTTTGATTCAGAGGCGAAGCCTGCTTCCTTCGACCCCCTGGAGCAGGGGCGAAGATCGTTCCAAAAAAATCCCACGGGGTGTTGCATTTGCTGTGCACGCGAGTTACTTCCTTTGCGCCAACGTGAGCCGTATGCTTGGAAACTTGTTATGAGTTATGTTTTTTTTAATACCTTTGTAGTGGTTCATCTGTTATAAAGCAACTAAATTACGATTTAATCGAAGTTTAAATCTTATGTTTCTAAATTGCCGTCAGCTGTTACAACAATCGAAATGTACCGCCAAAATGTTCAAATCAGTAGCGTAAAAATATAATTGGGGCGTGGATATTTTTATCAAACTTTCTTTTTTCCGAATAGCTTGTTTATTCAATAGAATATAGACAAGATTTTAATGATTCTCTGAACTATTACCATAAGGGGGCCGGGGGGGGGGATAAATTTGCAACTATTTTAATACTGTTTTTTTTTAAAGAAAAAAGAAGAGAGGAAAAAACGGACCGTTTCTAAAGATGCTCGTTATATTTTTTTTCTGCAGTTCAAAATAAAAGTTAAGTAAATGCATCTATAATCTCTAATCACACTGTGTGTGTGACTATTCTCTCAGTGCGTGGTTGCACCCTTAGAAAGTTACACGAAAGTCGTGACGGAAAATTAACCCACAAACTATTATTGTAAATGTCAGCTTCAGGGATATTTTGGAAATGCCAGAACCCATTAAAAGCTGTTTGTTGTAACTTGAGGCTGGAAATAAATTTTTAACAAAAATGAATGCTTATTTAATTTTTACTAAATCCTTTTGTTTGATCCATTGTATACTTTTCATATTATAATATAAAACTTATATTACCGTAACTTACACGGTTGTCAGTCTATGAAGAAATTTTTAACGAAATTCTTGAGGACTATTTATACACTAATATTTAATGTTCACGGTATCCTATCTAATCTTGAAATTAAAATCCAGCATAATTGAACCTATTTGATTTTTCAAAAATTATTTTCTTCGAAACGTATTTTTAGTCACGTTATTTTTCCAAATCGCTGTGACAGTAGTGACACGTCTGGCACACATTCCCGCAAGTTTTAGCCGACCTCCTGGTCTATTGAATGCATTATTGCTATTTCAAGGAATCGGGTCTTTGGATTTGTGCCAGACGATTTTGTTTCTTCTTGGCATTCAGGGAATCTCAACTAGTCGTTCATTCAGCAGTCGCCCATTCTCTTTGATACGCTTCCGGCTAATGTTTAGGAACTTGTGTAACACGATCAGGCTGTGTGAATCGACTTTTCAGAAGATTGTTGGTATAAGTGGCTGATTGTATACTAATGAAAGGGTTTTGCTACTTTCCAGGAACTTTACACCTTGATTGGGATATTTAAAAAAAAATAAAAGTGCGTTTCGTGAATGCATATTTTTATTTGTAAAATGTATTCTTGGGACGCTGGCTTACTTAATTAAACCATTTAAATGTCATCTTTTCATTTAGACCTGTTCAAACTTTTATTTTCAACCTGTGCCGCCAGCCTTTATCGAAAGAAGCTCGTGCAGCTGTCCGACAATGCAATCGCTACATTTGAAGAAAAACAAAATCCGCCCGGAGCTGACATCGCCCTTCCTACGCCATGTCCGAGAAGTTATTTATAGCATTACGTGTTTTAGTGTAATTGTTGAGTAATGATTATTTAAAATCTAATTGGCCTCAGAGATGTTGCGTTGTACTCTATAAAGTCGATCACCGTACTTTATTTGTCACTGTTCGATTCTGTTTTCTTTGATTTTGTTTCCTTTATGTTATATGTTAGTGTTTTCACAAAAAATTATTTCCAGTGATTTACATTTGGTCGATTTTTATTATTATTATACATTTTTGGTAGGGTTAAGACTAAATAATTTCACTGAAGAAATCCCAGCCCGCATACACCGAAAAATAATGTAATAAACATTTTTAAAAAATTATTAAGAAAATCAAAGCAAATATTATCTACAATGAAATATTTTGTCTATTGTTCGTGTCAAACATGCCAATCGTTTCACACAATTTAAAAAAGCGACGAAACATTTCACATTAAAAAGAAAGGTAGTTGGACACCCTCAGATTTCCAGCTGTTGATAGTAAGCAATTCTATTCACACGCTTCCACTTTTAGAATGATCTTTTTTACTCAATGCATGTTCGGAAAACTGTTAACCAATTGGTTGTAAACAAGAATCATCAGCGTTTCACGGATTGCATTTGTTTAAGGATACTTTCCCGTTACTAGGGAAAATTCATCTACAGATCCTTTAGAAGGTACGATTTCACTAATTCTATTGCCATGTCTTCGTAATTGTTGCGTACAGACTGGATGGAAAATTGATTTAAATGAGCAATATTCCTATTTCTTTTAATTCCTGTTATCTAAACTTTACTGATACTATGCTAGTAACCTTTTTAAAAAATGGCAGCGTGAAGCGTAACACGCCGTGATTTCCAAACATTCCCTCAACCTATTTTGGTAACTCAAGTCCTTGACTTGAAATTTTGCGTCTCTGAATTAAAACGTTATTTATTACACACAGTTGGAATATGAAAATATTTATTTTATATAAAAAAAGACTTCCATAACTGAAAAAAGAAACTTCTGAAATTTTTTTAACAGCGCTTTCTTGCCGGCCCGCGAGGAATCAGAAGCTAGTCCTAAAAAGTAAAATATTTAAATACATGTACAAATAAAAAAAGGAAAATGGTTGCCTGGTTGGTTAATTTTTGTCACCGGTCGGGGATAGATTCCTGCTGGCTTGACAACGATACATTTGAAGAAGATGCGCGCTCTCATAATTTCAAGCCAGCAGCTAATCATTCATTCGCCAGTCTCACGTACTTCATGGACATACTCACACCTTATTTAAGTGCACATCAAACTTAGTTCTTACATATCCCCCCCCGCCCCCCCCGCGTTAGTTTCTAGATGGCGCATTTGTCCGTGACCCTATTTGCGGGGGGCCATTGCCAAGGCAATTTTTTTAAGGCTTCCTTTCATCGAGGTTTTTAGTTTATTTAAAATTGGGCCATTTCTTGGAAAGACTTGCTGACGGGTGCCCTTGTTGGGCCAGTTTGACGTGGGTCAATTTGTCGTGACTTAGTTGTAGCGGATCGACGCGGCGCATCCTTCTTAAAAATCATTGGAATTTGATCAGTTGTATACACTCATTTATATTATTGTGATCAGTTATGTACACTGATTTATATTATTGTGATCAGTTATGTACATCCACTTATATTATTGTGATCAGTTATGTACACTCACATATTATACTATTGTGATCAGTTATGTACACTCATTTATATTATTGTGAGGTGTTATCCCTGTCATGGGATTTCGCTTTACGTCCTCTGCAAGTTCGTAATGCTATGTAAAGAACCCTCCTTTGTGGGATCCGGTGACCTACTTGCTCGTTGCTTTAAAAAGGGGCTGGGAGAAGGAGTTTTTATATTAATATTTAAAAAATAAGGCTGATCCCTATACTACATGCAGAGTAAGGAGAAATTTACGACTTTTGCATCGACTGCATGTACATATTTACGGAATGTTCTGCAGTTCTCATTGATTATTTCGTCCTCTAAGCATGCAGCGGTGTAAGAAAGTAGCGGGGGTGTTTCTCCCCTCGCGGCACATTTTTCTTTATATCGAAGAGGTGAACTCCAAGTGAAAAAAAACAAACTTGGGGGGAGTGGGAATGAACGGGAATCACAGGTTTAATTCTGATAAAAGTACCGTATATACTCGTTCTATAGCCCGTTCGTTCATAAGCCGACCCCCCCCCACACACACTTTTGGAATGGAAAAGTATTAAAAGTGTATAACCCGATCGCAAGCCGACCCCAAGCCGACCCCCCAAAAATAATAGGACAGCTTTAAAAAATGGTACATATTTTTTTAAAAAATACAAGCTAAATCGGTCATTATGATGGTTTACTTTGTACTGCCTATCTTTGTCTTTATGCTCTTTGTTAAGGAAGAGTTACCGGTATTTAAAAAAAAATATTTGGTAAACAGTGACGAAAGCGCGTACATTAAAATCCGTGGTTGAAAACAAAATTTGTAAAATAATTTATTAAAACGTTCACAAAAATAAATAAAATGATTAAATAAGCTAAGTGCTGATTTTTAATAATATATTATAGCTTCTGATAGAGTAGTCGAATCTTGTAGAATGTAGAAAAGGACATTGATAATCTACAATAACAACGCCGATATTCAATATCCATGCAGAAATCACCTATGACCCGCTCATAAGCCGACACACTTTTCCCCCTAGATTTTGTCCAAAAAAAGGTCGGCTTGCGAACGAGTATATACGGTATATCTAGTCCTAACGTGAAGTTCGTCTAAATATTATGACCCAGTTAAATACAAATATAATTGAAGGAACAGAATAGATAGATTATTACAGTGGACAAGGGCGGTAGTTTATGAAACTAAAATAATTAAAATACATTTTTGTTTGAAGACGAGCGTGACATGAAATATCACGTTCAATGTCAGTCAATATTGAAAAATGAGTCATATAGACTACAGACCTACATTTAAAGAAGGGTCAACAAATGACTGTTATAATTCAATCATACGATTGCTTTTTTATTTTAAGCTACATTTTTCTATAAAAGTTGTGAATATCTGTTGCAACTCACACCCTGCGACTAAAGCTAAAGTGGTGATATGGGCAGGTGGTAACAATAGTTTTTTTTTAAAAATTGTGTAATTTCAAGGTCTCGCTTGCTAAAAGCGGGGCAGAGATGTGGAAAACTCAAAGCTTCTTATCTTATCTATCTTATCAATACAGACGCTCCTTCTATGCAGAAGATAATTGCGTCCACAGACCATGACAGACGATCTGTTGGCAAGTGATGCAGCGTGCACAGGCCACGGCTTTGTGGGTTCCACGCATTACCCAGCCGCCTAACTAGTGCTAGGTACCCAATCGGAGCTGGGTGACTCAGGGGCGCCCTATGCCCCGGGAACAAATCCTTGCCTTGACATGGATTCGAACCCGTGACCATCGGTACGCCAGTCGAGCACGCTGCAACTCGACCACCGCGTCCCTTGATCAGCGGGGGAACCCTGACACAATACTGTGCCGCTGACTCTTGGCTATGTACCAACTTTCACTTGATATCTTCGCTGATAATAAGTTCTGTTGGTTGCGTATCTGGTCCAAAAATGGTTTGATTGACGTTATGTTTTCTACATGGAAACACAGTGATATTTATATTATTAAATATTTTATCAATTTGAATCAGGGACAATTATAATTATATTATGAATAATGTGTTTGAATTTAGGGCTGTTAACGATTAATTTAAATTTTATCGTTAACTTTTGAGAAATTAACGATTAATTAATCGTTAACTCCATTAAAGCCAAAAATTAATATTTATGATGTCATAAGTAACCCTTATTAAACGTTCTTGTTGAAAATCTAAATAACACTTTAAATGTCATCTTTTAACCAACTACGCAAAAAGACAAGTGTGTTGACATTATTTTGTTCAAGTGATGAGCGGGTCTAATTGACAATATAACCACCCGAGCTGAACAATCATTCACATGGAACTGAGGTAACTGGTATGCACAAAACGGTGTTGGCAAGGAATGACATTTTCGGATATGGGTGTTCATTTAGTTTCCACCATTGTAGAGGGTTAATGGATTCATGAACTTTCATCTCCATTTCGTAACAAGTACATGTAATTCATCAGAAGAGCTGTCGTCATTTTCTGTCTCTGACTCCATTACTCGGGACGCGGTGGTCTAGCGGTTCTATTATCGGTGCTGGCAAGGCCCCGGGACTTTGTGCTAGCCACACAATCCCCTGCTCGTTATTGTTGGCTAAATAAAATTTGTGAACGCTACTTCACATGCCCCATAGTACGTCATGGACTGGAAAGGTGGTTATATTATATTATTATGACTCCATTACAGCCATTAGCTTAAGACCCATTTTATTTGGTTTGATAAGCAGATGAAGTGTTAGAACCATGGTAGGCAAACATCAACATTTTGAACATTCCCGTCAGTCAATAGTTTAAAACCAAAATGTTCGTGTAAACGTCAGGAAATTTATTATTTATCGGCCGCTATTTTTTTAAATAATTTTTTTTTATTTTACTTTTTGACTTCCAATAATTTCTAAGTGATGGGTCGATTAATCGTTAAAAATAACTTAATCGTTAAAATGATATAACGATTAATTGATAAATTAATCGTAAATTTCCGCAGCCCTTTATGAATTCTATATGTCAATGAAAATTTGATAATAAATAATGGATATGTCTTTAGCGTCAAATGGTAAGCAACAGGAAATTTTGATCACAATATCATCAAATGTTGTTTAAAGATATGTACATGAATTAATAGAGCATCGATGTCGTTTAAACATAAAGCGTCTTATTTACTTAAATATAAGGTAAATAAGATTCAAAAGATGTAACTTAAATGAACTTTCCAGGAACTCGCTCGACTTTCCAAAATATATATATATATAATATATATAAAAAAACAAAAAAAAACGTCAAAAATTAACCACAGAGAACAAGACAATTAAACCTTACCCAATCAACCTGCTGTTTAATCGATTTTAAATGCAGAAAACACATCTGTTTCGTTAACTAGTTTAATTTTTTTTTACACCGTTTAGAATAATATTCTCACGTTAGTGTTAAGTGTTATATTTAGCTCACTGTTCACGTTAAGTGTAAATTTGTTATTGTTATTTATTGAAACAAACACCAGTATGTGACGAGTGGCTGGCTATTCGCCCCAACTCCGAGACTGTCATTCACGTATCGTTCTCGTATCCCACATGATGAAGTTTCAATAGCTATACTCCAGCGTCTCGCTAAATCTGTAGTATACCACATGATACAAGTCAGGGGGGGGGGAACACTTTCTGATGTGCCCAATAAAGTTAACAATTTGCAATGTGCTTTAAAAGTTTAGTTGCCAGCATTCTAAATAGCCATAAAATGTGTTGGGTTGTTAGTCTTACGGCATCTGAGTGTTGTAATATAGAAACTTGTTGCAGTTAATAATCTTGTTTAAAAAATACGTTATGCGTAGAGTGCTTGACCCCGCCCACACACCAATTTCTCGCACGATAAAATCTGGGAATAACACAAAATATATTTTAAAAAATTTACCGATCGGACCTGTGATTCACATGTGAACAAACGCCTTAGTCTCATTGACATTAAATGCGTTTACGTGCAGTGGTGACGAAGCGGTGTAATGTTTCATTTATAAGGGCACGGTGCATTATGTCCCCTTGTCAGTCTTTGTCTTCCACTTCCCCCGCGTTTAGGAAATGATTTGCATCAACCAGGGAATGTACGTTACAACGTTGTGTTAGTGTTAGTGCAGGAATTCACAGGAAATTCGTTATACATGTATATATATTATATATTTTTAAAAAAAAGAAACCCGTTTATTTATCAGGAATGTCTTTATTATCTTCCACTTAGCGGATTCAGATAGTAACATTGTCTATTATAATGGATTAACACGATCAACGTATCTGAATGACAATTTAACTGTTGTTTAACCCCCAAACCACCCCCACCCCCCAAATAATAATAATAATAATAAAATAAAAATTAAAATTTAAAAAAAAATACTAAAAATGAGTATTTGTCCTTTTCCCCTGTCATTATGAGGCTTAGTCTGGGAACTGAGAAGAAACTTTGCAGGGTTGGTAGCTGTAAAAAAAAATTTTTTTTAGGTTAGTCTGGTTTGGGTTTATAGCTATCTGTTTGTGATTAGGGTTAAGACATAGCTTAGATTTTGCTTAAGATCAGGGTTAGAGATAGCCATGATTTTGTTACATATTTTGATTAGTTGTAGCTATGGTTTGTTTTCAGGTAAGGGTTGATTTTAGAGAATACGGGTAGCTATGATGTTATTAAAAGGAGTTCAGGTGGGATGAAATTCCAATTCTTATATTTTTTTAATTTAGTTGTTCAACTTCTACCAAATGTCTCACACATCAACACGATTGGATCCATGTATAATTAAAATAAGTTTGCGCGACAATTCAATTTCATAAATGGTAAAGTTCACTATGTGCTTGACTGTTAAACAAATAGGATCGCTACGTTTCAATTAAACACTCTATACTCTATTCTATACCATATAGTCTCAGTGGCGTAGCTAGGGGGGGGGGTGGGGGCGGTCCGCCCCGGGCGGCACTCATTTAGGGGCGGCATTTGTGGGCATTTGAAAAGTACAACCAGTTCCGACAACCGCCCTTGTTCTTTTGAAGGCGGAAAACCAAGGTGAAACAAAAATATTTGTAATTTCGAGTCTTTATTAACGGATTCGCACAACATTTGTTTGATTACATAGTGGATATTATAACTAACGCAAAACCGTTAAAATTTTTTTAAATCACTCAAAAAGTATCCATTTGTTTGGAAAACTAAGCGGTATAAGTCACAGATGACGCTTTTATAACTACCCAAAAACACAACACTGCTGGGCCGAATAATGTGTGCTATTAATATCGCCACGATAGTTTTTAAGTGGAATTTCAACATTCGCAGAATGATGCGCGAACAAGTACCTACAAGGCATGGTGGTTCAAATATTGTGTTTAACTTGCAAGTAGTAATTTATATTACTGTTTCAGTTTTCAGTAAATTATTGTAAGGTAAGTTATTTAAAATTAAATTTATTTTGTTTTAGTTGCATTAAAGTAGCACAGATAATTTGTGTTTTTTTTCCATTAAAATACGGGTATTCATTAAGCATGTTACGCCTATCCAATTAAAGTAATAGAAATGTGTAAATAATTTGAATTCGTCTATTTTATGGAAAATTATTAAGATTTATGACAAGAATATGTAAATATTCAAATTTCTCTGTTAATAAACACAACAATAGGCATAATAATTTCGCTAAAGACATACTTTAAACTTTCAAGCGTCTTGGAAAAAATGACATCTGAAGAAGTAACTCGGAAAACGATATCAGATGCTGGAGTTTTACTCGATTCAATGCAATATTTTTCTCTTCTATGTTATCTCAATTTATGGGAACCCGTCATTTTTTAAATTAATGCAAAGCCATTGCATGGAACAAATAGAGATGTCCTAATACAAAATGCTGTTATATGAGCCAAACAATTTGTGAAAAGATGGAGATATCAACTGAACGCCTAGTTAGAAGGAGAAAAAATATGAGTAGGGAAAATTCAGAAGACGTGGTTCTATCTTTAGAAAAAGAAGTACAACTAGAAATGTTTTTATCCATGGCTGGAATTATAAAATAAAATAAAATAACGCTTTGAGGAGTTGCATGTCCTTGCAAGAAAACATTCGTAAATAATACCATGTAACCTACTAAATGAACCATTTGAACATTAAATAATTTACTTTATTGACATTGACAGTTCAATATGGAAAGAAAAAGGATCCAGGTTTTTATGGCTGTACCTACATTACAAGAAGAGGCATTATGTTAGAAAAACGGGGGAAAAGGCATCCTTGATCTATTAAAATTTATTCAACAGTATCGATTGGAAAATTCGGTACCCAACATTGAATTCTTTCAACTATTGCTATCAGTGTCGCTAGTTGTGAAAGGAGCTTTTGCAAACTGAAGTTGATAAAAAATTACCTTCGTTCCACAATGAGCGATTAAAGTTAAAGACAACAAAATCTTGCAATACTCTCCATAAAACAAGATATTACAAATAATTTTAATTTTGATAGCATAATACACGATTTTTCTATTATGAAAGTTAGGAAAGTAAATGTATAAATATTTTTACATACTAATATACAGAGACGTAACTGGGTTTTTGACGCCCTTGGCTAATTTATTTTTGGCACCTTTTATTTAAATAAAAATTTAAAGATTAGAGATTTAGCGGCGCCCTTTTGAACTGGTGCAGGCCGGCGCCCTTGGCAACTGCCCCAATGCCAAGCTGTTGTACTCCACTGCTAATGTATACAATTTCTTTGTTTGCAAAAAAAATTCATTTATTTATACATAAAAAATAAAAGAATAGTATTTGGTAATGTTTTTTAATGGGGGGTGTAAATTTGGAATATGTTTTGTCTCATGGGGAGGGGGGGGCCTGTGACCTTAGTAACTTTCTTGTGGCCTTTAAAAAAGTATCTTGTATTTTTAATAAATGTGTATTTATAGGTATATAATCGTATGCGGCCCCTTTTATTACTGCTTACATAAATATGGCATGCAATGGTAAACATGCTCCCCACCTTTACTTCGTTTCAATTACGATTATTTATTCATGTTTATTAATTTTTAAAAACCATAATATAATCGACTAAGTGGCCGTCCATAAATAGCACGCTATTTTGGCTGATATTTCAAAACTTCTTCAATAAGACGTCACAAAGCTTTGACAATAAAAGCCGTATTTTCTTATTGAAAATGAGCAGGTTTCAAATAATTTTTTTGCCATTTAAGTATGTTTTAAGTGTAACGCTGCATATAATATCGTAACACGCGTTTTACAAAACATCATTAAATATAAATCAAATATTTAAGTGGAAATTTATTTAAAGTTGCGCGTTTTGACGTGACGTCACATTTCTTAAACCCCCCCCCCTCGTTACACATCTTCACAAACGTATGTGACTCATCCCCCCCCCCTAGTGCGTGACGTCACTTATGGACGGCCCCTAAAAAGGGCGGCAAATTAGAGACCGCCCCGGGCGGCAAAAGTTCTAGCTACGCCACTGTATAGTCTATTCTATAGGAACCGCCATTCTGATCCTATTAGTAGATGATGTTTTAAAACACGTTTTTAGCTTGCCGTATACATAGTTTGAGTGAAGAAAACAAGCTCCGACAAAAACACAATGCAATAATATAAAGACATGTACTTTTGTAGACCACTATTTTGCACCATTACGTCTTACAGCTTCATCTTTGTAAAATCTGATGAACGTGTGAAATCTTTCTTTTTTGCATTTTTTGTTTTCAGCATCGTCATATTGCAACACTACTGGTGTTTTATAACAGTGCTTCTCAAACTTTTTAGTATTGCGGACCAGCAGGAATTTTTTCCATTGGACCAGGGACCGTTGCACTATTTTCCCTGCACTGACAATTTTTTCTGTCCTTTTTTTGAGAACATGGCCCACGGACCGGTACCGGTCCGCGGACCACCACTTTGAGAAGCACTGTTTTATAATAATTGCGTTGGCGGCGGTTAAAGACTTAGATGTCATAGATTCGTCTGTATATTTAATGGAGTTTGTTAGGGAGCTACACATATAGTATTCTCATCGTGCCTCCCTTCCGAAAATTCTTGCACCAATCTCGCCATCCATCCACCCCGTATCTCAAATGCTATGCAATAGGGAACAATACAGTTTGACTTAAAAATTCTTCGAGCTCTCGAGACCGAAACAAAAAAAGGTCTATATGCACTCATGTTTTTTATATTCTGGGTTAAGCTATTGTTAAAAATAAATAAATCCGTGGTTGCGTTATTTAGCGTATATATATGAGGAACAGCGCTATATCTAAGGCTTCGTTATTTTTAGGTTTTACGGTACTGCCAATTCAACACAATCAGAATTAACATCAGTACCTTAATTAACGCGAACATCGGTCCACAATTCTCAGCGGTTCAAAAATAGAATTTTGTGACTTGACCTAGTTTAGGCTATCCCACCAGAATTTTCTGAGTTAAGCGGGACATGAGTACACAGTGTCAAAACAACTTTTTTGCGTGTGTATAATCAGCAAAGATTCCTGCCTAAATATCAGATAAGATTTAAATCTTAATCTTGCTTGACAAATTAACACCATGTCGGGAATAATTTCTGCTCATTTTGAAGATCCGACATGGGCACAAGCATACGAGCAATAATTCTTAACTGCAACGCAAATATTATATCAGTGTTTACCTAAATATTCACGCAGCTTCATGTTTTATCTTCTTCTTCTGTCTCTTAAGGACCCACGATTATTGCTCCTATAATTGCATACATTATATCCGTTTTACTTTAAGAGTTTTCTAATACATGGTCGCGCCCAAAATATACCCAGTTCCCAATAATGCATGCGTTTTAGTTTCATAAAAATAACGTTTATCGTTAAAAAAAAATATCACTTTCTCTTGATGTTTAAAATTGGCATTTGAGGAGCAATGCAATAAATTTGCTTGTTATAATCGGGTTAATAATAATTAATCCGCTTGACATACTTCATAGCTGTTACCTTTTCCATTGCTGTGTAGTATTAAAATACAAAATACACAAACACATTGTGCAATGAACACAATAAATTTGAGCTTATTTTTAGACTGATACGACAGTATACGTTTCGGCTAATGCCTTCATCATACAACATAAAATACATTCTTACAATACTACATAAGTAATAATAATATTCTTAAAACATATTGTATTTTAAAATATTTATGTAAATAAAATGAATGAAAACAAAAACAAACATGGACACATGAATACAAAAAGGGGAAGTATCCAAAGTTACAGTAAAAACCACAACGTGAACAAGATTTATGCAGTTTAAGTAAAATTATGAATTTGGTGTAATTGCCATATGGAGCCAACGTACCAAATCTTTTTATGAGTCTATTTTCCATGTGGACTTCTATCATGTATTCTTGCATATAAAATACCATTAACTGCAATATCTGATATGCCGTTATGGTCCAACACTGTTAAAATGTTTAGAAAAAGGACATTGAGCCTGTTTATTTATATTATACAGGTGTTCTCTAACCGATCTGCCAAGAGGGCAACGGACCAGTCCTTCAACCCACGTAAATGTTATTACACTCTTGCAAAGAATTGGCATAATCACGTTGCGACCTTGTGCAAGTGAATCCATCTTTTATTAATATTTTCAAGAGGGAAAGAAATGTTTGTTTAATTTTCATCACATATGACAAGTATTGCAACGTTACGGTTTGCAAAACCTTTTGTTCCAATATGTTGCTTTCATTGTGGGAAGGTGACTTCTACAAGAATATCTCTGAGGCTTCTATCTCTCCGGAAAGCAAAAAGAGGAGGTTTGTTGTGAGACTGCTGAGTTAGAGGGTCAGCATAAGTATTGGTCGGTTTTGAGAATCGTACCTGGCGTGCTTTTAAAATTATGAGGATTGGAAAAGTTAAAATAAATTTTGATCGATCACATTGATCTGAAACAGATGATTTAAAATGTATCACTGTCTGGTCATGCCTTTAATTCGATTGACAGCGGATATTAAAACTGTTTCCGGGTATGACCTTCCTTCGAAAAAATCCAGACATTTTTCATTAATTTTCTCCAAAAGTCTGCCTCTTCACTGCAGAGTCTTTTAAGTCTCATAGTTGCGAAAATGGATAGAGCTCTTACAATATTCAGGATTTGGGACGATGAATACATAAGGGAAACTATGGCTGTCTGTAGACTTGTATAAATTGATGTGGATATTTTATTTTCTTTCAAATTAATTTGTATATCCAAAAAAATTAACAGCACTTCTTATGGATTGTTTTGAGTAAATTTGATCCGAAGAATGGAAGTTACTGTGTAGTCTTAGTGCGGTTTTCACGACAACAATGCTATGACTGAATGTGCTGAAGTGAATGTTAAAAGAAATGTAAAGAAACCGAGCTGTATTTTTTAAAGTGATTTTTTTTTAAAAAGGGGTTACGTTACCATGATATTCACCTGTAAGTTGTCATGATATTCACCTGTAAGTTGTCATGATATTCACCTGTAAGTTGTCATGAAATTCACATGTAAGTTGTCATGAAATTCACATGTAAGTTGTCATGATATTCACCTGTAAGTTGTCATGATATTCACCTGTAAGTTGTCATATTCACCAGTAAGTTGTCATGATATTCACCTGTAAGTTGTTATGATATTCACCTGTAAGTTGTCATGTAATTCACCTGCAAGTGGAGTCAATTTATAATCCATCTGTACTTTTGCTTGAACGTAAAAAAAATTTTTAAAAAAAAATAAAAAATAAATTTTTTTAAATAATAATCAAACACATTAACGGAAACGTCGACGTCATCTGTAAGTGGACATTTCACATGGATCTTTTACTTCCGTGGGTCGTCATTGAACTTTGAACTTCTTATATAGTCACAATACGTTGGACATTTTTTTTTGGTGCTTTACTTTAAAGTGTGAGATAGTCTTTGTCTCGGTCAAGTCCACTAAGTCGACTCAAACTAACGTAGAATCAAGAAAGATCTGTTGAGATAAGTCCGTTCAAGCATAACACCCGGATATTTGATTAATATCGCAACGAAATTGTTACGACTGAATACCCGGATGTTCTATTCAAAGATATACGCCAAGTTATGACAATGCCAATTAGAAACGCAGTGGGCCGTAACTTGTGAAATTTCCGTGAAGCCCGCTGATCACGAGATTTATAAAAGGATTTAACTTAAGCTTCTCCTGCTTGTTACGAGTTGTTTTTTAAAATTTTTAAAAATATTCCCCCCCCCCTCCCCAGAGGAACTTCCGTAAACTTCTAAGAGAAGACAATTATAGAGCAACAAGAAAACCTTCGTGAAGATGTAGTAGTCCATGAAATTATGGGCCGTCCATAAAGTACGTCACGCTATTTTTGACCATTTTTAAACCCCCCTCCCCGTCACAAACTGTCACACATCTCGGACCTTAAAGTATGTCACACTTTCGAACAAAAATTTTGTTTTTTATTAACAAAATAATCAAAATTTAATATAAAACAGCGTGACATCAAACATGGCCGGACCCCCCCTCCCCCCTGTCACAAAGTGTCACACTTTCTTACACCCCCTCCCCCCCGTCTGGAGCGGGACGTACTTTATGGACGGCCCCTTTAGCTATGTAATTGCATTATAATTGTGAAGCATTAAATAAAAGAATTGATTCCTCACTCTTCTGTTTTACTTAAAAGGTCATTGTAAATGTGTTTAAAAAATGCATCCATTATTCCCTTGTGTTTAAGACACTGTTATATGTGAATTCTATACTTAATTCGCTGGTTTTACTTTTTATTAGGGCTTTTAACGATTAATTTAAATTTAATCGTTACATTTTGAAATGAATTAATTAATCATTAATTTCGATTAAAGCCCAAAATTGAAATTTATGGTGTCATAAGTGACATAATTTATTATACCTACTTGTCGAAAATCGAAATAACACTGGACTGTCTTCTTTATATGACATCTTTTAACCAACAACAAAAACTGACAAGTGTATTGACATTATTTGGTTCAAGTGATGAACGGGTCTAATTGACAATATAACCAGCCGAGCTGAACAATCGTTCACATAGCTTTAGATTGTCTCAGCTGAAGTTTCCGATACTGTAGTGGAAATTTGGTTTGCAGGTGATATGTAAGCGAAATGTAAGACCCATGGTAGCAATTTTCCTTTTAAGCAGCGTGGCTGCGCATATATTTGACCGTCGCCACGCAGGTGTTTAGAATCACCGCGCAGCAAATTTTGTAAAATATTGCACCAAAAAATGGACTGTGCAACTTTGAACACGAGTTATTTTTTTAAAACTTTGCACACGGACCGACGAAGCTTAGACTTAGAGGGAACATTGCATGGTACGAAAACGATTTCTCTCAATGGACACAATATCCTTTATCAACATTTTTAACATTCACGTCAGTCAATAGTTTAAAACTTAAAACCAAAATGTTCGTGTAATCGTCCGGAAATTAGTTTATATTTATCGGCCTAAATATTTTACTTTTTGACTTCCAGTATATTTATAAGTGGTGGTTCGATTAATCGTTAACAAAAATTAATCGTTAAAAATTTTAACGATTAATCGATAAATTAATCGTTAATTTCCGCAGCCCTACTTTTTATTTAAAAAATGAACAACAAATAAACTCTTCACCAAATTATCTATTAATATAACCATGAATACATGGCATGTTACTTAGCCAAACACTTTAACTTAGGGCTGACCTCAACTCACGTGAATTTGACCCCCGCGAGGACAATGGTCAGTATTTCCCAAAGCCAACACGGGTTTCCTGAGGGAGGGGTTGATCGGGGGTGGGCTTCTTTGTCCTGGTCAAATCAGCTGTTTGGGCTGCTGGTTGACATAAACTTGTGGTCAACGTGTGACGAATGTTTAAGGAAATGAAATACCAGCCTGATGTATGGATCTCGGTTTCAGTAAAACGAATTTAACACTGGTGTTTGGGATTGGCTCGTTATCACTAATGGAATACTGAAATTTAAAACCAATTGATCTATAAATATAGCTAGTTATCACTAATGGAATACTGAAATTTAAAACCAATTGATCTATAAATATAGTTTCAAACATAAGTATTCTAAGTTAAATAGATTTTAAAAAATAACACAGAAAAGTTAGCACCAGTTAAACTAGATGTGGCCATTTTATTTGTATGATTTTTAAAAAAAATTTTGTAACTGACTTATCATATGATGTCGTATAACAAAACTTACAGTTACAGAGGTTACGAGGTCAAGAGATGGAGTACGATTTTTTTCATCTTTAGTTCCTCTTTTTTTTTCTTTGAATCTTTTAAATACACATAATTAATTACATTCTATTGCTTATTCGGATCAGCTATTTTGAAGAGTTTTTTTTTATTATAGAGAAACTTGTTAAATCTAGGTGTTAACATCCCACGTGTTTGGAATATATATCAATATCATCTGTGAGATCAATAGGCTAGTCTATTGTATTTGTAGTGTTTAATTTTGTATATCTACAACCTCTGCTTGTGGCACTCTGTATTTGTATTCATTCTCTGCCATAGTTTAAGGCCCCCTGAAATCGCTAATGAAATGAAGTAAAGTTAAGGCTTTTAGGTTATAGGCACATGAGTATACCCACCAATTAGATCCGGCACTGGCACATACAGTAAAACAGCAATTAGCTCGGCTATCAAGATTGCACACAGCTCTTCTGGAATTTCATGAAACCTCATCGCCGAAAGAGTTCGCCTCCCCTACCCCCCGCTTGTGGCTTATCTGCTTTCCATCTACGTCCTACCCAAGTTATCGTTGTCAGCGTGAGCAGCGGCTCCCCGTAAGAGCTCATGCTTCAAGCAGCGTGACTCGTTTCCTCTCCACAGCACCCAACGTCGGCGTGTATCCGCCCCTGCCAGGGCAATAGCCTTAGGGCGTTTTTTTTTAAATTTCTTTATAAGAGGCGCAGTTAGGGGTGTTTTGGTTTGTCGGGATATGTGAGACGGAGTAAGTCTTGTATTGTAACTGTTTGCACGAGATGGTCACAAAAACATGTCTTACACATACCGTGAGCTACATGGTGGCATAGTGAGATTAAAAAAATATAATTGAATTTGTTTAGAGAAAATGCAACTTGACAAGGTTTTATCTCAGGATAATAGATCAATTTTTTTTTAAATTTAACATAGTGACTTAGATAATTGGTTTCGGCACATAGTATTGGATTATGAAAATTCGACCCTCATCATCTCATTATGGAGAGCAGACCGGGTAGTTGATTTTGATATGCTATATGTTCTAAGATTGGGAGGAATGCTATATTCATGTTCTGTTAAGTGTTTCTTTTCATATACCATATTTATATCTCGCGTGTGCGAATTGAATGTTCAGCTATGTTTGAAAAATGCATTTGAATGACGGATGTCTTCGTATTCTTACCCAATGTCATTGTTATATTTTTAAAATTCTTAAAAAGACAAATTTTTTAGATATCTATTTTTTTACAATGAGAAGTGATAGTGAAGGCGCAGATCGTGTAACAAGAGAGTTTATACCAAAACTGCTTACACAGCCATCGCTTACATTTAACATATGGGATAAACAAACGATGGACGCCGGGCGAGGAACGAGTGACTAAGCTAGTGTATTAATTTTTTTGAACATTTCAACACTTTACAGTTTCATATTATCGATAGACATATTTAAACAACAAAGCATATCATTATTTTTTTCCCATTTAAAAGTTTACAACACCTTACATTTTTATATAAAATATAAACATATATAAGGGGCCGTCCATAAATGACGTCACGCTATTTTGGCCGATTCTTCACCCCCTCCCCCCTCGTCACGCGTCGTCACAAAAAGTTAGCCCCCCCCCCTCTAAAAATACGTCACAAAGCTTTGACCCCGAAAAAAAAGACAGAAACAAAAACAACAAAACAACAACAAAAACCCACCTTATTTTCTATCCTCTAGATATATTAAAATACGTCATGTGTACCGTAATTTATACGTGTATGCTTGGAACATATGCCCACTATTGAACCGGTTCCTTCCAGAAAATGCATCTTTTAAATTTGACTACTATTTAGATTTCTTTCCTACGTACTATACGAAGACACCTAAATCCACCCTAATTTCATTTATATTGACACGAGGGACAATAATCTCAATCCACACGACTTCACTGTATCAAGTATCCTTTCTGTGATATTTAAAAATTAATGCCTTAAAAACTGAGCTAAGAAGAAAAGTTGTTTTGTGTAAGGTGACCAGACGTCCCAATTTAGGCAGGACAGTCCCGATTTCAGACCTCATGTCCCGCTGACCCTCGCTTGTCCCGGCGGGACGCCCGATTGTCCCGCTTTTTTTCAATACTTTAAATACAATTAGTTTTATTTTGATTTTGGGTACGAATGACTTAATATTTTCTTAAATTTAATTAAATATTCAAAACGGTGATATTTTTTAAAAATAAATTTAAATTGCTTTATTATTAGCTAAGCCAGTTGGTGCGTCGATTTCTGTGGTTATTTACATTTTACTCCTTGATACGGCCTTCCCGTGACTTGTCGGTGATCCCGAAGCGTAAGGTGACCAGACGTCCCGATTTTTTGCTACAGAAACCTGGGGACCCCCCCCCCTTCCGAGGGGCCCCGTCCCGCTTTGACCCCGGAAAATCTGGTCACCTCATTTTGTGCTACTCTCGAATTGCGATGTCAAGAATTTGATGCATTCATAAAGTTAATGAATACTATTATATCTAGAATGGCCAGGGGCGTTTAGACCCAAAACCAATCGAACAATTATATCAAGCTTAAAACGTTTATAATTGTATCATATAGATCCCCCCATTAAAAAAAATAATAATAAAAAATAAAATTTGATATTCCGTGTCGTTTTGACTTAAAATATCTACACATAATCCTATTCATATCATTTTTTAGAAACTTATCATGCTTGTAAAACTCATCCGGGTGGGGGGGGGGCTAACGACGCTCCCCCAAATCCCCGCCCGAGTCATGTGGGCAGGGCCTTGAGTCTGGGGGGGGGGAGGGACACGTAAACTTGTATTTTGGGGTAACGGGCAAAAAAGTTCGGCGACTCCTACCGTAAGAAAACCAAACGGAGCTGCGGTTACATCACAAATGCTTTGATGTCAACATCAAACGATGCTTTTATACGTTCTCTTATGAGTTATCAAACTTAAGGATTATAATTAGCTTTAATTTTCATTTCTTGATAACTTACGCCAACCGGCGTTTGATGACCTACAGATATTGCATTTCTTTGGCACTTTGAGAAGAACTGATGGTTTAAAAAAAAGGTCATTAAATAAATTGTAAGCGATCAAATATTACAGTGGAAGTTTTTATTTAAAGTTACCCTTTTCATGTGACGTCACATTTCTTCAACCCCCCTCCCTCCCCCTCGTCACGCATCATCAAAAAGTGTGACCCCCCTCCCCCCTCTAGGTGCGTGACGTCATTTATGGACGGCCCCTAAGTCCTTTGCCGTTTTAGTCTATAAACTACTCATTTGCCCTTCTATAAAAAACTGTTTATAGATTACTTTTTTTTTAAATCCAATTTTGTACGAAATAATTTTTTTTATATTTTCATAATTATCACCGTAAATTTTCGGTAGTTTCCTTTTAAGCATTTTCATTTTTATATATTTAAATACAGTATATTGATGTCCTGCTTGTATCTATGCCAGGGGTGGCCAGACCGGTCGTAAATGAGAGCCAATATGAAATGTAAAAAAAAATTGTTGAAAACTATTGAAGCACTCTGGGTCATTAAGCCTGGTTTGGTCCAGCAATACTTGTAACATATCTTTCATAAATTGTACGCGAGCCGCAATGTGAACACAGAAGAGCCACATGCGGCTCGCGAGTCGCGGTTCTGGCCACCCTTGCTCTATGCAAATGCCACTCAAATCCTACGCTGTGCGATACCTAATCTTTCTCGATAGAATTATCGATTTTCTGTTGATGCGATGGCGCTAACTTTCAGCCGGAAAAAACACATGCACGAAAAAGTACAATATTTTACATTTTTTAGCGTGAAATTTTTTATTGATGCATGATAGATGGGTTTAAAATTATGAAATCACTTATACAAATAATATATTTTCCTTGGAAGGAAATATCATTTAAGTATACATTGACTATTATATATTCATCTTTGTTTTATAAAGCAAATTCATATAATCGGTCGATGATATTGGTTAACTATTTTCAGGGGAGGAGGGTCATGCTTTCCCCTCTTTCTTTGGGCCGATACTAGTGGTGACCATTGAGTCATAATATTTATTAACTAACTATTTAAAAAAAACAAGGGCAACCATCAACTTATAATACAAAAATTCTTTGCTAACTGTATCATTATTTTTTTTCTCTTTAATCAAATTTCAGGAAAACATTTTTAGATCCTGGTTGAAACGAAGCATATTTAGAGTTGTTGAAATCAATTTCAACAATCTCTTGTCATTTTAAAATTATTATCCTCTTAAATAGCCAATTCATGCTGTAGGGCAGTGCTTCTCAAAGTGGTGGTCCGCAGACCGGTGCCGGTCCGTGGGCCATCCGCTGCCGGTCCGCAAATGCTCTCAAAAAAATGACAGAAAATATTGTCAGTGCAGGGAAAATAGTGCACCGGTCCCTGGTGCAATGGAAAAAATTCCTGCCGGTCCGCCATACTAAAACGTTTGAGAAGCACTGCTGTAGGGGACTGGGGCACCTTGTCGTTTTGTGACCGGTAATTTATCAAGCAGCGGTCCATTAATAAACTACACGCACTTTTCCTCAAACATCAAAAGTCGGGCATGTCAAACCTCTTACTAACTGTAACGAGAATACATTGCAGTTATATCTCGCTTTCTTACCCAAATCAACGGTAAAATGATCCTTTATAACGTGTCATTGCAAACTCAAGACAAAATTACAACTACACACTAAACTTGTATATTTTTTTTAAAGAGACATTCCTATACTATCAGGTAAAACAGGGGACGCAGTTGAGCTAAAGGGTTAATTTTTTAAGAATTTATTTGTTTGTTTACATTTTTCAAATTTCGTTTCAATGGTTGTTATGGTAATGCCATGCCAAAGTCTGTTATTCTCTTACCTAGCACAATTATACGTCAGCGCATCACATGTCTAATCTACTCGGCTGTTTTTTTTTAAAGTGCTTAATTGTTATATTATTAAAAGCTTGCACCCGACCCGCGGGGATAATTGATCCACGGATATGTTCGATCCCGTAAATATTTGATCCGCGTATATGTTTGATCCGTGGTTATTGTTTGCCTATCGCGTTAAACTAAAAGAGTCTGATTGTATATCAAATTTTTTGGTGTCGTAACTAACTGAAATGATTTCATTCAGCTTGAGGCTATATACCAACGGTGGCCAAACTGCGGCTCGCGAGCCGCATGCGGCTCTTCTGTGTTCAACTTGCGGCTCGCGAAAAGTTAACTAAATTTAAACTTTTTGGTTGAAATATATATCAATAATAAATTACAGTTATTTTTAAACAAGACCAAAACAAAGCGTTGAAAATAATTTTGGCTTAATTTACATTTTAAAATTTTTAGGGAGAGATTGGTCACTAGTTGGTAATGTAACCTATAAAATTTCAGGTTCGGGTTTCGTTAAAATTCACATTTCGAAGTATTTAGCATTACTGTTAGTCCTATTAAGGTTAGTGACTTATTACAGAAAAGTTTTAATCAAATATGGCAACAATGTGCAGGAAACGGAAAAAATGAAGAAGAAAATAAATGTATTCCACCAGATTGGGAAGAGGACGTTAACCAATTTGCGGTATCTGACATACAACGCAAGCAAATTACAAAGCTAGCAATCTTAAGCGACGCTGCTAAAAAGTCATGGAGAGTTTGGATCGCGGTACCACTCATTCCCCTGAAATCTGAATTTTTAAAAAAAGCAAGTTTGCTGAGTTGAAGTCTGGAATGTGTCAGGAGTAAACACCACTTTCTGCTATTAGCAAAGAAGATATCACTTCAACTGAAGCAAGTTATGCCATCGCTTGGAATATTGCTCATGCTAAACGACCTTATTCTGATAGGGACTTTATTAAGAAGCATATCGAGGAAGCTATTTCAATATTAGAACCCTATAATTCCAAACTTCTGCGACTTTAAATGCCAATAAAAATCATTTAAAATATATAAATCGTAAAGTGAATTTTTTTTTATTGCGAAAAAAAGGTCGTGACCTATGTTCCCTCTAAGGTTCGCTGGAACGTGTGCACATTTTTTAGCAATATTTTACAAAATTTGCTGCTCAGTAATTCTAAACTACTGTGCGGTTTCAGTCAGATATCTGCGTGGCTTAAAGGTAATATAGGTCGTGACCCATAATGCTTCACTGCGGCTCTGGACAATTTTTGTTTTGTTTTTAAAATGGCTCTTAGTAACTGCAGGTATGGCCACCCCTGCTATATACTTTGATCTAAACAAATGACCCAGCTTACATACTTTTTCATTCCATTTAATATTTCTCATTAAGTCTCGACCTTTCTGAGTTTCAATCCGAAGGGCCAGTCTTGTTCCTAAAAGTATTGTCTGTCGATGTCAAGTTAGGTTCTTGAAAAAAATGTGTGTGTGTGTGGAGGGGGGGGCTTATTGGATTTTAAAATATCGCATTGTTCAGTGTTATCATCAAATCATTTCAACTGGTCAGTTTTGGTAGTTCTTGGTAAATAGCCTGATTACTTTTTTTGTAAGGTCACCTGATTTACTTCAGTTTTGTTCTTTTCCGTTATTTTCCTTGTATTTTACTTTAAATAATTTTGGACTGAATTCAGAATTTAAAACCTTAAGAAAGTGTCATTAATGTTAAAAATAAACAAGAGAAAAATAATTTTGAGGTTACATAAGAGCCTGATAATAAACGAATATAGGTTATTGATCTCTGCATTACACAAGGCACGTCATTCTACTTATGCAAACATTTTTTTAAAATACCTCTGAAAGCATTGGCAACGCCTAGAGTTACTGAACAAAACACTCTTTCACGAAACACATCTATTTAAAAAAATCAAATTAATCCAATCCCGCTGTTGAGTATTTTAACGTTTTTGTTCAAACCTCTGAAACATCCTATATAATAAAAGACAAGTTTCTGTCCCGTCATCTATAGCGATTGGTCCCTCAAACACATATGACTCCTACAGCCAATTATATTGAACACGTTTACGTCATTTACGCGGACGTTCAAAACGAGTTATTTTTGATGCAGTATTTCTTCCAAGACTTTATTTTGAGTTATGCGCGTTGGGATTTATAGTCAAAAACTCTGTTTTTGGCAAGCTATATATTTTAACTTTAATGAATAGTATTTTTGACGCGATGCACATGTAATGCCGGCTGTTGGAGGGGAGTTACAACATGCCACCGAACGGTGGCGGAACGTCCTTGGACGGGCTTTGTTGCTTGCTTGTACAATAATAATATATCTCCACACTCTTTTATTTTTGAACCAAAGAATACCTTATTTTAATTGATACAATAAACTTAATAACAAAGAAAAATGATTAACACGCTTGTGGCCTTTTCAAGAATCTCTCTCAGCTCTGTTTGGAGAATGATAAACATGATTTCTTACAAATGGGTTTCGTCCATACTATTTCAGGGAATATTACAGAGCCATCTATTAAACTCACCATCACCACACCCCTGAAATATGTTTCTATTTAATTAGGTTGATTGATAGATAATCAAGAACTGTAACGAAGGATTTTTTTTTATAAATCTGATCCCCGGGATAAACAAGAAAGTCGTGAACAAACAACGGGAAAAGAAACTGTGCAGGAATCGAATACTGTGAGGACACATATTCCCTCAGATGTTTACTTGAATTTTATGGGAATTAGTATTTGTTCAGGGATACAAGTTTCATTTTTACTTTCAAACAGAAAAATTGAAATCAACATTTTGTACCCATGCAGTAATATAATAACTATTGCAAAATCACTAAAGAAATTTTGTGTTATTTTTCTGGTGAAATATAAATTTTTAATGATATTTTAACGAAATTGAAGCGCATCTAATTAGGGGCCGTCCATAAAGTACGTCACGCTCCAGAGGGGGGGGGACGGTGTAAGAAAGTGTGACAGTTTGTGACAGGGGGAGGGGAGGGGTCCGGCCATGTGTGACGTCATGGGGTTTTATATTAAATTTTAATTATTTTGATAATAAAAAAGAAATTTTTTATTCGAAAGTGTGACGTACTTTACAGGGGGTTGGGGGGGGGAGATTTGTGACAAGGGGGAGGGGGGTAAAAATAGTCAAAAATAGCGTGACGTACTTTTTGGACGGCCCCTTATAAAACAATTTTTAATCAACATTTTTACTCTGGTGAAGTTACCACATGCTTTAGTCATATTTTTGGCTAAAAATAATCGTTTGTTATCGCTAGACTTCAAGCAAAAAATCTTAGCAAGAAAAAAAAACCACAACACTCTTCTTTTTCCTCCAATGAAACATAAATACATTTGTTTAGAAAATTCTTTTTTTTTCAGAAGCCCCGCATTTTCCTCCACCAAAGTACTGTCACGTGCACTCAATCCACGTGACCCGCACGTTGCAGCAGGAGAAGAGCTTAATTGTGGGCTTCCCCTTCCAGAAATGAAGCTCTACTGTCTCGCGAGACGAATGTTTCCAGGCGGCCCCTTGTAAGGAGAGTCATACCACCAGCAAACGGGTGACCTGCCCCCCGAGTCTCGTACATCATCAACAACAACAACAACCTCATCATCATCATCGTCGTCGTCATCGCCGCCACTTATATTCCCTGCTGCTCGGAGGTTCGGGGAGGGTAGGGGAGGGAGGAAGATGTTGTTTTCTTTCACTTGGGGACGTTGCCACGGTAACGGGTAGATAGATGTAAGCGGCGCTGCAGGAGGCGGGAGATGCTGAAAGATTGGTGATGTGACGTCATGGCTCTTTAAAAAAATTATTTAACCACTAGCGAGAGGATATCCAATATGGAGAGTTTTTCATTTCTTCCCAGAAGGAAAGGTTCCGGCACGTGATCGTGCGTGGCGGCGGAGTGCATCTCTGCCTTGACGTCATCGCTGTCAAAAATTTAAATAAAAATGTACGGCTCAAAGCGCGTGGCTGTGAGGGATCTGAATCCCCACATTTTGTGTGCACTGTGCGGGGGCTACCTGATACAGGCGACGACTGTCATTGAATGCCTGCATTCCTGTAAGTAGAGTCTCTGTTCCTTTTTATGTATAAGTTTTTATACGCTCAGTAACCCTGAAACTATAGATATATGTTTTATGTGCGATCCGAGAGGTTGTCTCAGTTATTTGAGAGCAGCTTACACATAATTTCTAAGAAATTCTCTTAAACATTTAAAAACTGATACGTTCATGTGACAGGGCGAAGTTGTTCTCAAATTAAAAATTAGAAATCAATAACTATAATTAATAATTATTTTTTATTCATAATTAAAAATAAATTATTATAAAGAATAGTTAGGCGAATGTAAAGGAAATTCTTTTTTCTAATCTCCCTTAAAATGTCATTTGTGTATCGAAGCAACGTTCCACTATTCAAAAACACGAAGGGCTTTAAAAAATTAGAAGGAAAAAATATATTTCCTCAATACATGTAATTCCTTTATTTTAAATAAATATTAGTTGTGATCTTCTTATTAAGGAGTTTGAATATCTAAAATTAAAAATTTATGTAAGTTAAATGTAATAACAATCCCAAATTGAAATTATAATTTCTATATAAATCAACAATTTAAAAATATATTTTCGATACCATTCAATTTATTCCAAAAAGGACAAACCAGCTTAAAAAAATTATTTAAAATATATATTTTTCTTGATCTTTGTTTAATTTAATCTACAATTGACTACTATTAAATTCATTTTTTTAAAAATAAGCGTTGTATCAAATGTATATGGTGATACATTTACATGGTGATTCGACTAATATCAATAATCTCACAAGTATAACTATTTTATTGTACGATATATGTTCTAATTCTCTAGTCTGTCGGTCTTGCATCGTCAACTTCCTTGAGACCAGCAAAGTTTGCCCCATTTGTGATGCTCAGATCCACAAGACTAGGCCACTGCTCAACATAAGGTACACACAGGGCCATTTCACACCCCACCTTGTCTGACCATTGTACACCCCACCTTGTCTGACCATTGTACACCCCACCTTGTCTGACCATTGTACACCCCACCTTGTCTGACCATTGTACACCCCACCTTGTCTGACCATTGTACACCCCACCTTGTCTGACCATTGTACACCCCACCTTGTCTGACCATTGTACACCCCACCTTGTCTGACCATTGTACACCCCACCTTGTCTGACCATTGTACACCCCACCTTGTCTGACCATTGTACACCCCACCTTGTCTGACCATTGTACACTCCACCTTGTCTGACCATTGTACACCCCACCTTGTCTGAACATTGTAAGGCTCACTATGTATGACCATTGTAAGCAGGCTGCACCATGTCTGACCATTGTAATGTTCCCATTGTCTGACCGTTCTAAGGCTTACCATGTCTGACCATTTTAAGGCTCACCATGTCTAACCATTATAAGGCTTATACAATGTCTGACCATTGTAATGCACGCCTTGTCTGACCATTGTAAGGCTCACCTTGTCTGACCATTGCAAGGCTCACCTTGTCTGACCATTGCAAGGCTCACCTTGTCTGACCACTTTGAGGCTCACCTTGTCCAACCATTTTACATCTCACCTTGCCTGGGCATCCATCCTACGCGCGATCATTTTATCTGAAAATCATATAAAACACCTTTAACTGACTAAACATAACTCAACATTTCTGTCTGACCATAAGTAACTTCTATTGTCGGCCCATTTTCAGCTCACCTAGTCTTCATACTACGTAACTACATAAATCATAAGCTATTTTATTCTTTATCATCTAATGATGAGTAATATTTCATAAGTCTAATCATTAAGTCCAATCACCTCCTAGTAGAGATAATCGTGTTACGTGATGTTACAGACGTGGCTTTAACTTTGAGATGTGATATGGTTTTTTTCAAAGACGAACTTGATAATTAAATGTCTTTAATAATAATAGCGACAGTTAAAATGTGATGTCATTAATAAATACGTTGAAAATCTGATGTCCTTAAGTCGACTTTGAATATATGATGTCTTTATTGGAAACCTTGAAAATTTTATGTCTTTATTGTCAACCTTGAAAATTTGATGTTTTTATTGTCGAACTTTAAACTCTTATTTCTCTATTGTCAACCTTGAAAATTTGATGATGTCTTTATTGTCGAGCTTGAAAATTTGATGTCTTTATTGTCGAACTTAAAAATCTTATTTCTCTATTGTCAACCTTGAAAATTTGATGATATCTTTATTGTCGAGCTTGAAAATTTGATGTCTTTATTGTCGAACTTAAAAATCTTATTTCTCTATTGTCAACCTTGAAAATTTGATGTCTTTATTGTCGAACTTAAAAATCTGATTTCTTTATTGTCAACTTTGAAAATTTGATGATGTCTTTATGGTCGAGCTTGAAAATTTGATGTCTTTATTGTCGAACTTAAAAATCTTATTTCTCTATTGTCAACCTTGAAAATTTGATGTCTTTATTGTCGAACTTAAAAATCTGATTTCTTTATTGTCAACCTTGAAAATTTGCGTCACTACGACGACCTAGAAACTTGGACACCGAAAGTGTCGTGGCCTCAATTAAACCTCTAGAATTGACGTGTCAGAAACTATTCCTCTACAAGCACTAAGTGCACTTATGAACACATGCACACATGTACACATATACAGATATTGCTTTGAATGCAGCTAAAAGGACGTCTTAAATTGTTTTAATTGTTCTTTTATTTCCAGGCCGGATCAGACGCTTCAAAGTCTTGTTTACAAGCTTGTTCCTGGACTCTTTCAAGGTGAGCTATGTTCGGGCCGCATTCCTTATCATGCGTTTCTATTTAGAAAAATGACGTGAACGTAAATTAGTAAATTAGACACACACACACACAGAGTGAGCTTTACACACTAATATATTATAAGTCCCTATTGCCGCCCACCATTACAAAGATCGACCTGGATTCGTGTCCACTCTCTGTAATAGAGCAGCAAGGGGACTTGTCCAGCCAAATGTTAGTGTTTTTCTATCTTATTCAGGTCCTTTATTTGACCATTTTTACAACGGATATCTTTGTAGCATTTGTGGGGTTTTTCATAAAGGTCTGCCGCAAAGAGGTGAGGACTTGCGGGATTTGCTCAATGTGACCAATTGGGCTGAACGAATACACGGACTTTTTCATGATGTTTGTTGTTGTTTATGTTGGAATCCTTCAGATCACTGATCTTTTTGTTTTAAGTTAAGCAGAATTATTTTACGTACGCTGTTAATGGCTGATTAATTTGAGAAATCGCTGAGTAAATAATAACATCTTAAAAACACGATAATTGTTAAAATTGTATTTATTGGAAATTTCACGCTAAATATAATTTACATGCAATACGTCAACAACCTTTATCAATATGATATGAGGGTTTGAACAACTCTCCAACATTCAGGTTTGTTTTGACTACTGGAATTAATTATGTTTATACGACTTATTTTAGATTTTTATAGCAAGCTACCCTTTCATCCCCCTCTAATTTAACTATTGCACTCCCTGGTGTTCCGCATTGTGCTATTCTGTAGAGAGGAAGGGTGAGAAAAGATAGATATTTTTTTTACAGACTTCCTTGTCATTGTGGATTTATTCAGAGCTGCAGTGTTTAGGTCTATGCACCGCAAGTAAAGGTTTGTCCCTTAAATAACAGGAAGTGGTCTAATTTGTTTCATTTTGTTTTCCCATCCTAACAGATGAAATGCGCCGGAGACGTGAGTTCCACGCCACGCTGACTGAAAGTAAGCAAGTTTTCATTACTACATCTTTCGACAATGCATTATATTTATGTATGTATCAAATGTATTCAAGAAAAGTGTGAAATTTCGCGGCTGCGGCTAGGCATACCCCAAAATTAACGTGATATTCCGCGCACATGACTGCACTGTTGATAATGGGAATGAATTTATTTATCGCCACTACTCTTCTTAAATTTTTATCTAAGCATTGAAAGGATACAACTTTTCTGCAGTTTATTTTAGTAATTTGTTCAAATTTATTGAATGCACTCAAAACAGTTGGTTTTTTATTTGATGATTGACATTAGCAATAGTCTTTTATATTTATTTATTTATATATATGTATTTTTTAAAAGTTTATTTTTAATTTAAATACAAATGTAACGCACCAGATCCTGTGCAGGGTTCTATCATGCATCTCTGCGTCCGTCCCGCCCCCTCCTAACCAGAGGGGGAAAGACGAATATTATACGTAAATTTGGTTTATACGCAACTCCTCCTAAATATCCTAATATACCAAAATGGCATTTAAAAACATTCAGCGTGCCACTTCTTTTTAGTTTACTTTTAAAACTGTTGAATACATGGGGGATTTCAGCAGAAAGACCAATTTAATTATAGTCTCTGTTTGCATTAGAGACGAAACCCACTTGAATGTTTCGGTAAGGATTTCACGTGACACGAAAATAGCCAAGGGCCTGACTTTGGGTGCGGTCTGTACACACGTTAACAATCATCTGAATGTGTCAGATTCGTTGTCTAGGGGGATCTAGGTCCTCCCTTGGCCACAGTCAGGTCAGTCAGTCAGAGGGGCTAGATAGTCAGAGAACAGAAACACAATATTGTAGTGACTGCATCTTCTTTATGATGTTTTCTTTATCACCCACTAAATCTCGCTCAGCGACGGTCTTTTCTTGGATACATAAAAATCATTTAAAACGAAATAGAACATAATTAAGGTAATAGAAATTAAAAACTTCCTATAGATAGCAAATTTTTTTAGTGTTAAATCTGAGGGGAGAGAGGACATCCACCTCACCGGCTCAGTCTTCGGTAGGTAGGGAAAAATGGAAATTTCAGAAATAGTTTATTCATTCAACAGGTGACCTTGAGGACCTGACATTAGAGGAGAAAGGGGAGGCGAGCCTCGAGAGGGAGTTCAAACCTGGAGATGATCACATCAGTCTCATCCTGCAGATGGCCTTCAGGTGAGTTGCACCGGATTATCTTGCTATGTACTCGATGGCCTTCAGGTAAGATGATGCACCGGATCAACTTTTTTTCTGAACTGGCCTATATTCTATTTAAAATGTAAACAATACAATGTCTCTATCAGTAATATGCTGCACTTTACCAATGTTTGCCAAGGTAATGGTTTTCCTGATGTTGTTTTCTTTTTCTTTTCCTACCACTTTTGAAGCTGGTGATAATATTTGCAAATTTTTCATTTCCAGGAAGAACGACAAGAAAGAATTCAAAGTAAGCATGTGTGTCGTTTCTTGTTTACAGCGGCGTAGCCGTGGTTAGATCGGCCCGGGGGGAAGGTGGGGGGGGGGCGTCAAACTATTTTGCCTGCGTGCTTATTAACACTAAATCTGCCGCTGAACATAAAAATAACAGCACTCTATAAAACTAAAAACTCTTGTCCCCTCTCCGCACCCTCTTAGGTACACCACTATTTTTAAATTTTATTTTTATTTTAGTATCTAATGTTTGTTTTGCTTGGAGTGTTTGGTTGACTAGTGATTAGAGTTGTTTTTTTTGTTGTTGTTGTTTTTAGTATATTTGTGTGTGTGTGTTAATGAAAAGTTGTTTGATAGAGATCTGTCAGGTTAATTCAATTGATTTGTCGCTAGTTTATTTATTCCTTCACTTCTTTTCACTCGCTCTCTTTTCTCTTCCCGTGTTTTCACTTTCTCTCCTCTCTCATATTTCATATTTCAAATCTGCATACATCCAAATATTTTTTATAAAAAAAAATTGTTAATGCTTTTACTACAATTTTAATAGAGCTACTTTCGAGATTTCTTATAACAATGACTTTGTTTTGTTGATGTGTATAGGTCAAGGACACTCGCTACCTTCTGTGTCCGTCTGAGGTGACAATCAAGCACCTGAAACGTTTTGTCAAGTGCAAATTTCAGTTAGGCGAGAACTTCAGGGTAAGAAAACCCGTTTGAGAGATTATAACAAATCCATATCGGGACACATGTCGTATTTGTGTGTATAGTCTTAGTGAAATGTGTTATACGTGGTGCTCTGTTCGCTCGTTATTTTTATCTGATAACTGTATAGCATAGTGCTATCTTATATGACTATTCCTCGGTAATGTGTTATCACATAATCGTAGGTAATGATCAATAATCTTATCTTATTTGCTGAGATTATATGTTTACATATAATTAAATAAACTATCATCGATGTGTATATAGATCAGTCATCTCCTGTCATACGATAATAGTTCCAAAACATTCAGAAATTAAATCGAGGGCTGTGTCCATAAATTACGTCACGAACCTAAAAAAAAAGGGGGGGGGGAGATGGGTCACACATTTGTGACGATTCGTGACGAGGTTCGCGTGTTTAAGAAATGTGATGTCACATCAAAACGCGCAACTTTAAATTCCAGTTTCACTTAAATATTTTATTGTTCACAATTTATTTAATGACGTTTTACATGGCCTCACGCGTGTTGCAATATTAGAGTGCAGCTTTACACTAAATGCATACGTAAATGAGAAAAAAAGTGATTTGAAACATCCGCATTTTCAAATAGAAAATACGGCTTTTATTGGGGGGGGGTGGGAGCTTTGTGACGTCAGTGGAGGGGGGGTCTAAGTTTGTAAAACGTCTAGTGATAAAAAAGGGGGAGGGGGGGTGAAAATCGGCCAAAATCGCGTGACGTCGACGTCATTTATGGATGGCTCCTCACTAGTGCAGAGGTGTCCCCAAACTTTTTGCACAGAGGACCGTATTCCATGACATAAAATTATGTGAAGCCGAATTAAGGTAATTAAAACTGCTATACTTAAAGACTGAGTTACAGGCAATTTCAATCATATTATTTATTTAAAAACAATTATTTATTTATTTTGTTATTTGCAAGATGATATACATTTATGTTTGGGTGGTGGGGGGAGGAGGAAGGGACAATACTATCGCGACTTTTGAGACCTAATAAATATCACATTCTATCATTAGAAATTACTAAAAATTGATCAATAATGAATGTCCAAGTTATAGAATAAAGATGTTTATTTAAAATAAATAAAGTAGTGCTGGTACTGATTTTAAAAAAATATTTCGATTAATTGGGAAAAAATTTAATCTATTTATTTCGGTTAACTATATTTTTTATAACGCATATATAGATCCCGTTAGGTCGCGTTTCATAATTGCGCGAAATCGGTTAAGTAGCGGTTATTCAATGGATCACAAATTTTGTGACGTAACACAGCAAATTATTTCTGCTATGCAAGAAATAAGAAGAAAAACCTTTTGTTTACGCATGCACGTCTAAATAAATAATAATAATACGAGGGAAAAGTATATAAATTAAAAATAATAAATAAATTATTAATAAATTGGAGAAAAAAAATATTAGAAATATTTTCTTAAATTTTTATCGAATTTTAATCGATCAAATTAATTTTAATCGATTACACTTTTAAACTATTAATAGATTAATTAATCCTTAATTTCAACAGCCCTAAAATAAAGTTATTGAAATATAACTAGCGCCGAAAATTTTGTGTCAGAAATTGTGATGTAAATACTGTTTTGATTTTTTAAGTACACCGACGTCACATTCCTTTTTGAGTTGGCAAATATACGCAATATAATGTCATCGATTTTTGGAATCAAGACGTCATCGAAATTCGGAAAAAAACATTATCGGTTTTTTGCAATGAATAAGTACTGCCAAGTTGAAATTGTAAACGTGGGCCGCATTTGGCCCATGGGCCGGAATTTGGACACTCAGTGTCTCCGCGGTAGGCCATTAATTTCGTCGCCCCTTTAACAACAACAAAGAGTATGTGGTTTGTAAGTTCGATACCGAGGGGAGGGCATGCACCCTGAGCGCACGGCCCCTGCGCCCCTCTTCCTAATGCACTGATAATCTCAAGTAAAAGTGTTTGAAAAATCAATACTCTTATCACGGGAATAATGACTGTCACATGTGATTAACATAATTTTGTGACGTAAGGTCACGTGAATGGTTGACGCGGGAAGAAAGGAGCATTCCTATTGGTTGAAAGTGTTGGGCGAAGAGTTGTTAGAAGACTTCCGGCAAGGAAGGAGGTAGCGTATGTGTGCGCCTCAAGATTTCCACGTTGTATTACCTCGAATGATATTTCCATGTACAAAGTATACATATTAAAGTTGTTTTGGATAAACAAGTTCTTCAGTGAATTATTGTGCACAAGATTATGTACTGTGAGAACGCCTACATAAAGAGTTATATAAGTAATAGTTACAATGACATCATGGCGTGTTCTTATCCAGGGCAGAGCTCGTACAGGGGACATTATAATTATTTTTATTTTAAAAATGCATTAATTAAATTACGGTACATTCGATCGATCTGAAATTGTAATACAATGCATTGTCAGCCAAAATCTATCTGTGGTAAAATTTTGAGATCTCTAGGACCATCAGAAGTGGTTTAATTGGCAAATTTGAAAAATTGCGGATACACAGGACGAAAGCAAGTTAATAAAAACGTGGCAAAAAACAAACAACAACAAGTGCCAAGTCTAAACACTTCTATGGATAATTCTGTACAAATATAGGGACTTTGGTGTACAAATGTTGGGGAGATTTCTGTACAAATGAATGAATTCTCAGTACAAATCCATTATTGTTGCTCTTTTAAAATCACATAATCACAGTGAGAAAATGTTTCATGAGTAAATGTTTAACTTTTAATTGTTATGTAATAATTTCAATTTGAAGGGGGAAAAAATAAGTTTTTTTATAAAACGTATCTGCATTTTTAAGACGTTTCTAATGTCACTGTCTCCAGCTACACAATAATGATGATTATAGCTGACTTCTTTGTATCAGCAGCCCCCTGTTCACTTCATTACCTACTTACTTCAATGACTCGCACCAATATGATGATAGATCTATGAAACGCTCGTTAAATGGACATTCAATATCTTTACCTTTGGTACCGTCCCGGTTAGTGGGATAAGCATGACAACCAAAACGACAGCTATAGTTTGCGTGGCTGGCGTGTCAATAACCCCATTCTAACCAGCCACTTTTCTTGCTTGCTGACCACAGGTTGAGATGTTCCGAGGTGGGGAGGAGCTGACCGATGACCTGATGTTACAAGACATCGCCCTCATCTATTCCTGGCGAGGGGTAAACACTTTAAATCCTCGACTTGTTTTTTAAGACACACCAGCGTGCTTTCTGTCCTCCCTCCCCCCCCCTTCCCCACCGACCCACAACGCCAACACGGCCACATTAAGTGCGCACAGGCGCGAACACACACAGAAAGACCCGCCTTCTGAAGATACGAAACAATTTGTACATGTATTTAAACATCAATCCGGGTATTCTGTGAGGACTTACCTCAACATATATAGTTTATTAATTATGCATTTATTTAAGTCGGCTTAGTTGACTTGAACAAGGCAAAAAATGTACTACAACTTTAATATACTAAATTTTTTTGCAAACGCATTGCTACTTCTGTATTTATGCTGGAAAGCATTGTTTTAAGGAAGCCTTGTTTTTAAAAAAAAATTAACATAACCTAACAAGCAATGACAAACCCTATTTGAAAATTTTAATTACTCTAAACTCTTCTTGCCATCTGAGTCTTAACAATAACTTTTTATACTGTCTTCCCAACCAGGACAAACCAATGCACATCTGCTACACTGTCCAGCAGAGGGACTGGGCTGTAGCGCCCAAAGTCAAAATTAAACTGGAGCAACCAGCGGTGACGACTTGCCGTGGGATTCCAAAGACGAAGCCCGCTGCCGTGGACCCCATGAGGGAACCCGTGACGCCCCTTACTGTAAAACCGCCATCGAGAACAACAGCATGCAGTACAGCTCCATCTACGACATCATACTCGTCAGCACCATCAGCCACATCATCGACTGCCAGGCGTCATACACCTGGCGTGTTGGCGACTTCTGCCCCACACTTGCAAACAGCCCAGTGCTCACTCGCATTTAAGGCCATGATTTCTGACTCCACCAAAAAATGCATGGTATTGCCATCAAAAGCATCAATCAATAGCCCTAAAACATCATCAGTCACGTGCCCTAAAACATCATCAGTCACCTGTACCACTGCATCAACATCATCAGTTAAGCCCACACCAGTTACATCCTTCACCTGTAACACTGGCTCCGCTCCTGGCCTAACTCAACCGGTAGTTAAGAAGGAAAGAAAGTCTCCAGCATCGTCCCAAGTCCTTGAAGCCACGTCACCCTCAAACTCCCCGCCACCACCAACGCTGAGGGCGTCTTGGGACTCGGAGACCGAAGCGTCCAGCGTCAGTCATTTACTACACAGCGTTCAGTCCATACTGAGTAAAGGAACAAAGAAACCGATCCCCGTTGCCAGCACGCTCTCCTGGACGCCGGTGCCGGTTAGCGAGCCACAGACAAAACAACCCACCAGTGACACCAAGTGCGGAGATAAGATAGACCTAAAAGTGACAGCCGATCTGGAAACGAGGACTTTTCAACCAGACAACCGTGAGTCATTGAAGACCGAAGCCTCGAGCCAAGTGTTAATAAAAATGGAGGCCGATGACTCATCGACGTGTGAGAGGCTGACGTCATCAAAGCCCGAAAAGTGTTCATCGTTGAAAACTGAGTCAGCGAAGAATCATAACAAATGCGACTCTTCGAAAAATGACTCGCAGGAATCCTCGAAAAATGAATCATCAGAGTGTGTGTCATCAAAACATCGCAGAAAACACAAATCGGCGAAGCGAGACAAAAGGGATAAACGCGACAGAACGAAAAAACGTGAGAGCCGGAAGTCGTCTTCCAAACGTGACAAAAGTTCAAAGCACGAAACAGACGCCAGCGAAATGTCCACTCTGTCGGACAACAATAGTTCTTCCAGAGATAAAAGGGAGAGTTCCAAGTCGAAGAAGCGAAAATCGTCAAAGCGCAGCAAACGGGAGTCACAAAAAGATGACGCCTTGCACGCCCCCAAGTCAGAATCACAGCGGGACAACCCTAGCTTTTATGATGCTGAGAGCTTTGCTATAAACCGATCCAGTGAGGCTCCATCTAGTGGTGATAGCAAACCTAAATGTGAAGGTATTATTCAGAGGCCACTGAGTGTAATAGAAAAGCCGACGTGGTCTATTGCGGTAGGAGGAACACCCGCCACTGCAACGGATACCCTTGAAACTCACCAAGCAACTGGGAGCAATATCCCTGAAGACATTTCAGAAGATTTCTTCGATTACATTCCAAAGTTTCAAAAGCACCGAAAGATAATGCCACTGAAACGATCGATATCTTACGAGGGGGAGGTAAAAAATCCTGCCACGGCTTCTGTGTCAAACAGCGACGCCATGGAAAAAAGGAATTGGAAAAAGAGAAAGCTATCAACTATGGATTTGAGCTCTTCCTCTGTGTCTCCGGTGGGTAGCAGTAATTTGCGCGAGGATTACACCCTAGGGAGCGTTTCTTTTTGTGACAAAACAAGCGAAGCTTCTTCTCGGAACAAATCTCTGTCTGTTAATCACATGGTCTGTGGTGTCTCTTCTGCTCCTTCTTCCAACGACACACCGCTTTCTTTTTCTGAGAAAGTCCCCCTTCAATCAGCATCCATGGTATTTAAGAGTTCTGTGCCAGATCGATTGCCGGCCTCTTCCTCCTTTAGCTGCTTGCCTTTTGTGCCTCCCCAAAACCGAATGTTCCCTAGCTCCCTCACGAAACAGCAACAAGGTAAAGAAGAGAGCGCCCCAGCTTTAAAAACATCCTCTCGCGATCAGTCCTCGAAAATAAATTCCACCAACAATAATGAGGTCACGTGCAGTAGTAAGAACGGCGCTGGCGACTACGATTCTTCAACGCTAGCGGTTTCTGGGAAAAACAGAACATCGTCTTCCAGATCCACAAAATCCACATCTCGGGGAAATTCATCCACCGCTGGAGTCAAGCCTGGCAAACAGGCGCCGAGGCCGAAAATAGCAGACGAGAAATCATCGTCGTCCGCTGGGATGATACGCAGTTGTAACATTCACAAATCTCTGGAGGAAATCTGCGTTGAAATCAGCAGCAGTCCCTCCGACGTGTCCAGCGTGACGTCTCCGGCGACGGACGTGACGTCACCGGGAACGGAGGACCGAGCGGACACGTCAGCACTGCCGGAGATCCAAAGCCCTTGTGACACCGGGTGTGTAGTGCATTTCCACGGGAGAGTTGGGCCGTTAGATCTGTCGAGCAAAAAAAAGAAATAGCCGTTTTGTTTTTATGAGATTTCTTGAACTTTTGGGATCCCTGCTTGTGTGGTTTAGCAAGAGGATTTTTTAAAGTAAGGGCAAAAGTGACTGGATTAAATGAGCTTTACAGTATTCAAACAATGCAGAGTTATAGGGCAATCATTCTTCCTTGTCAGGAAAAATATTCATGCATTGCATCAACTGGGTCGTATTGTATAAATTATACTGCTGCTAGGTTGTACAAGATAATACACCACAATCTTGTTACACTTCAGGACTTAAATTTAGTCAATCACATGCATGAGTTAGTATTGCAATGTCAAGAACAAACAACAAAATGTTTCTTATCAACCAAAGTTTAACTTCTTACCGAGCTAGCCATTTGCATGGGGAAAAAAACAATACAACAAAACTTTTCATTCCTCATAGTAATTTATACCAAATGATTGTTTGAGTTACCTTAAAGCCATTGTATGTGTATGCGTGTGCAGTAGATCTCTCCACATAAAGAGTCGTGACAGGTGCATATTGCGACGCGGTCACGTCCAGGACTTACCTGGGAGATCAATACCAAAAAATGCTTGGTCTTAGAAGATATTGTACAGCCACCATGGACTTTGGCATATATTAATTGTAAAGTTACTTTAAAGTGTTGCATAATGTGAATCAGTTACATGCTTTCTATGCACTGCTTATTAGTATTGGGGCGGGCTTACGCCCTGCGAACAGGCAGTTACACTTATTCCCTGATTATAGTCATTAAAGGCCTACGCCCTGGTTATTATAATTGCGGGCCTGTACAGACCTTAGGAGCTGTGGGCCGACGGCTGGGCTGTGAACCATTCAATCGTTGAAGAACCATGTGTGGGTATATATCCCAGCATTCTCGATAGATAGACTACAGCGTGCGTTTTTTTAATAAAAATGTCACGTACTTTCTCATGGCCACGAGATGATGACGTTTGTTGAATCCGTTACTTTATAATTGTAGGGAGTGGGCTGGGGACGGAGTTTTTAGACGTTGCGTTAAATTACGAGAGTTGCTTCGTCTCTACGTAATTGTAATTCTGAAACGCCATTTCTTATAACTTGAAATATCATGTTGGATCATGTTCAATGTCTCTAATTGTTCTTTCTGAAAACATTTAGAGGATTGAGAGAAGCTAGAAGTGTATCTTGTACTATGTACAAGCATTTTTGTCCATATTAAAAAAACAACAACTTTATTTTATTCGTGCCAGTAATTAAAATATATTTCAATTTAGCCATTATTAGGTTCACAATTTTTAAAAAAGTATTACGTACGTTGAGATAAAAATATGGACTTTGAATGGCTCAAAGTCCATGCTTGTATTTTGATTACATGTTTGACCATATCCGTCTTCCACGACTTGTGATGCTGTAATTAAATGCAGATTTGAAATAGTGTTTTAAAATTTGTGATACTATGTTAGCTGGAGCAAAGTCTGCAATAATGATAGCTTTACATCAGAACTGACGATAGATAACGATTTCATTAAGGATGTTTTGCTTATTTGAGATATTTGGAGGAATTTTTATTTTAAAAGAAACCTTAAATGTTAATGACCATCCCACCAATTAAAACGTCAGTATTACATCTAGTACTTGACTAGGTCATTTTGAGACATTAAAACGTCAGTACTACATCTAGTACTTGACTAGGTCATTTTGAGACATTAAAACGCCAGTACTGCAACTAGAACTTGACTAGGTCATTTTGAGACATTAAAACGTCAGTACTACAACTAGAACTTGACTAGGTCATTTTGAGACAATTTGGCTTGATATTCCGCGCTGTTTGACGTGTATATGACTTGTCTAAACCAGGGTTGTCCCGTGTTGGTCGCCGGTATTTCTATAAAGTGAATTGGTTTCACTCCCATGAGAATTGAGGTAAAACGAGGAGTTATATAAATATACCAATTAAAATAACAACATAATTATACCCAACGTATACAAAAAGAAGAGAGCTAATTTCATGGATTTGGCCCCTCGTAAAATTGATGATTCCTATAGAATATAAAACAAAATTTAATTTACGATTTCCCTTACTCCTTTCATAGCCCTGGTTTGGTACGGTAAAGGAGATCTTTCTTTATTTTTAGCTGTTAACATTTCTTTCCCTAGCCCCGCCCACCACCTGTGATGTCAGTTTACTGGATGCAGTGCCTTTTTATACTTACTTTTTTTTTAAACTTGTGTTAAATTTTTACATGTGTTGATTTATTATATCATTGTTTTCAATTTCATCTGACAAGACAACTCTCATCTATTTGTTATCACTGTTGCTATGGTATCGCGACTGTCGCTAGTTTTTTGTTATGAATAATGTGCGCATGATGTTGATCTGAAATTTTGGAAACTGATTTTCTTTGACATAATAAGACTGAATTTTACCTTGTAAGTGTTTTGATAGCCCTAATCACAGGATAACATGAGCTGTTACTATTAAAAACGATTTAAGTAGTTATTATTATTAAGTCATTATTTATTTATTTTATTTATGTGTTGATTAATTTATTATTATTTTTTTTAATATTTGTGTGTGTGTGTGACAATTTTTAGTTTTGTGGCACCCTTGCATTTGACAGTTAAAATTTACAGTGGTACCTCGGGCTACGAACTTAAAAAAGCTCTAGAACTCGATTAGTAACCTGAAACGTTCGTAAACATGAAACACTCAAATAAAAGAAATAATGACCAAACGTACCAAGATAAAGAATCGTGATTTTTCTTTTGGTTTCTTTTCAACAAACAGCCGATCGTTCAGAGTAAACGCGCAATGAACACGTGTACTTCACGTTGCAAATAAGAAAAGGAAAACAACCAAATAAATTAAAAGTAATTTTAAAAAAAAATAATTAAAAAAGAAGATTTAGTCAATGTTTATTTTCAAGAAAGTGATCAAGCTGTGTAATAAGGCCAATGAAAGCGAAGCGAGGGTGCACACAATAATTGCAATTATTGCAAACCTAGGCTATTACGCTTGCGATAAGGGATTTTAGTACTTTGTGGCCTACGTTTGTACTGTATATGATCGTATGTCGCCAACGTCAAACCTTGCTCTCTCTCTCTCTTTTTTTTTCTTATCTCCCTCTCTTTCGACTCCCTCCCTCCCTCTCTGGCCTTCGCTCGTAACCTGAGCCAACATTTGAAAACGAGACAAAACAAAATTAGAATTTGTTATTCGTAACTGGAATCGTTTCGAAATCCGAGGTACCGCTGTATTATCACATCTCCGCACGGCCGTGTAAGTCTGACTATAACGCTGAGCATCAAGGACCACCAAGACCAGGGGGCCCTCATCCGAGGCACCGCTGTATTATCACATCTCCGCACGGCCGTGTAAGACTGACTATAACGCTGAGCATCAAGGACCACCAAGACCAGGGGGCCCTCCACCGTTTAGCCACAGTCATAGCAATGCTGCTTAATTGAAAATTCTGACGTCACACAAAAATCTCGAAGCCTGGGGGCCTCGCCTATTGATTCTGTTTTTGGGGCCCATTAAGTATTGGAGCCCCCCGCCAAGCAGGCTGATTTTTTGGAGTAGCATGAAAGGGCTCAGCTCATAGTTACACTGCGACAGCGATACCCAATATGGTGTACATCTCCATTACCCGTGCTGTGGTTCGGAGTTGTGTAAATATGTAAATAAATATAACTTATTTTTTCTGACGACTGGCTGCTAGCTGTTAACAGTAACCGATACTTTCGGCCGCAAGCTGTCAGTTAAGACAGAACGCAAGTTGCTAAGAGGGAAGGCAGGCCGCTAACTGATGAGAATGAAGCCAGGCTACTACTACTAACTGCCTACAAAATGCGGGCTGTTTACATGTTATCCATCTACTAACTGCCTATAAAATGTGGGCAGTTAACATGTAAACACATGTTAACTAGTGAAGGCAAGCCGCTAACGGCCTACATTGACGGTAGGCCTCTAAATTCCTACAGTGTAAGCAACCAACTGCCTACTATGAAGTCAAGCCGCTAACTGCCTACTATGAAGTCAAGCCGCTAACTGCCTATACAGTGTTACAATTAAATGCATGTCTTTCCTTTGAATTGTGCCTGTTGAACGTTTTATTCAACGCGTTTTTACGAGAAAAAAACAACAATAACACTGTGTTGCAGCTTCAGTTGAAAGATCTTCTTATCGTGTTCTCAAAGTTCTTAGTATTTAAAGACACATTAGTAGCGGTGACCCGCTAAGCAATCGTGTTGTAGAAACACCTTTTATACCGGGAAATTAATAATGCTCTACTGCTGCACTTTGAGCAATTCTGAGGACTTGCGGAGCAGAATCAAACGAGTTAATTTGACAACATCATGAAGGTCAATGAGACAACTGTCTGAAATTATTAATTTCGATATTTTTTTATAAAAATCCATTTTTTTTTCATTTTTGGACTGTCATAACTTGATTGCTGTTAAATTTTTAATGCATATTTTTAGTAGGACGGTCATTCACATTCCCTGGTACTGTCATGCGTCATCAAAATAGACAATATCCCTCCCGTCTCAGTGCATACCGGTATGTATGATTTATATGGTCCCAAAAGTCGCAGATTATATTTGGTAAAACAAATTCAGATGGCGCCGAGGTTCGCTCAAGTAACTGAAAAAGTCTTAAGTTTTCAAATTAATGAATCTTCATGTATTTAAAATTTTTAAAAAAAACACTCTCATGTTGACCACATGGCCATGGTCATTCGGACAGTAAGAAGTTTTTTATGAGTTCTAATTGTCACAGCTGTCTTTCTGATAGAAAAATCATCTAGTAAAATTCTTGCAATCAGTCATTAGAATTAACACAAAAAGTCATCAATTCCAATACATTTAGTTAATTACTCATTTGGAAAGCATCAAAGTCATATAGTCAAGTCCTACATGAAATATGTGCGTTGTTTTCGTGAAGTTTTTATCAACACCTTCAACTCTTCTGCCCAACCTGGCACATAGAATTTAAGTTCATCCCTGTAACTATTAGCTATATTTTATATGTAACTCTTTAGTAGGCGTTCTCACAATACAGAATCTTGTGCACAATAATCCACTGAAGAACTTGTTTCAACAAAACAACTTTAATATGTATACTTTGTACACAGAAATATCATTTGAGGTTATACAACGTGGAAATCTTGAGGCACACACACATATCACGTCCTTCCTTGACGGAAGTCTTCTAACAACTGCTCGCCCCAACACTTTCAACCAATATGAATGCTCCTTTCTTCCCGCGTCCACCATTCACGTGACCTTACGTCACAAATCATGTTAATCACACGTGACAATCCCTTCATACTGTTTGAAATCCTGCGCGAGAGCTGAACCTTTCTCCGCATCATCAGAAACCGAGCCTAAATGTCTGAGCAATATCCAAAGCTTGTTTAAAGGTGCTCATAACATTGGAACTTTTTTTGCTATTGGTTGTTGTGCTGTTATTTAAGTTTAAAGCAGGGGTGGGCAAACATTTAGGATGAGGGCCGCATTAGAAAGATACGAAACGTCAAGGAACCGCACCTATCCGAAATTTAGCCTCAGTTCAAGTACAAACATCCATCTTTAACATAAATTTATTAATTTTTCGATATTACTGCAGGCTCCTGCGGTCGCAAAGAACTCCTTCGCGGGCCGCAATCGGCCCGAGGGCCGTAGTTTTCCCATCCCTGGTTTTATTTTTTCATAAATGTATGGAATATATTATTAACTTCTTTTTGATCTGCCCCTCTCTATCCCCACACAACCACTCTCCACACATCCCCCTCTCTCTCTCTCCTCACACCCCCTCTCTATCTCCACACCACCTCATTCTATCCACTCAACCTTTCTCTCCCAAAACAACCTCTCACTTGCCCTAAATTTACACACCCATTCAGATGCACCCGTCCCTGTCTCTATCACCCCCAAAGACTGTTTGACCGTCCCGTCAACTCGCTTCCATTATTTGAGATATCCACTTTGTACTTCGTTTAGTGATATGCTTCATTTGGTGAAGAATGACGTACATCGCTTGTGATGAGTCAACGGAAAGTTGTGCTGTTGAATCGTGATAAAATATTTGTTTTTCATTTTTTGGGGGGTTATTTTTACTACTTAGGCACGATCTGTGTTATCCCATGTTTATTAAATTAGGGGCATTGACTATAACTTTCACGCCACTGGTCTGTAAACCGAGTTGAATAGCCAATGGTATACCACTAGTGTCTATGCCTTTTGTTGTATACAATGGTATGCCACTGGCCTCTATGAGGCATTGACTTTATCGCAACTGGTCTCTTTACCTATTGGGGTGTTGAGTGATGATATGTCACTGGCCTCTAAAGCCTATTGGGTATTGGTCTTAAGACCTATTGTGCTCTGAACGCTGACGAAATAATTTGGTTTAATAATCCTCTTTTGTTTAACGCTCGGCTTGGTCAGTCTCCGCATAGACGTTATAAATATAATATTTTTTCTTAAAAATGCGTTTCTAAAATACGGTCCGTGTTCACATCTGATTTAAGCCTTTGACTAATGATTACATTTTGTCTGTATGTTATTAATAATTTCACCTTGTGATTATTCAATTTCGAAAGCTTCCGTGGCCAACAATTCATAATTTGCTTATTTAATGAAAGATTAGGCCAGTTCCCGGAAATAAACTTTTCTAAGGACAGCGTTTTGGCCCGCATGTTGGCCATAACGTAAACACCCTTATTTGTTGTTGAGTACAGTGAACAAATTCAGGCATCTCTTGTGCGTTGGTTACAGGAAACGTATAAATGTCAGGTGACGCCCTTTACCTGAAGTGTTTGCATTTAGTTATTTATTTAAAAAAAATATTTTTTCCTTTTTTGTTTTTGTTGTTGTTTGTAAATAGAAAATGAATTATGAATTAATAACTAATATTGTAAATATTTCGTATCTTTTTATTTACTTTAAAAAAAATTACATATGCAAAAACTATTGTTTTTATTATTTAAAAAAATGCATGTGAGTTTTAACAACCTTTCCAAATATGTAAGTTTTGTCTATAACACTAATGAACAAATTGGACGTTACAGATGTAAATGTTCTGTTTTTTTGGACATTAATTAAGCGTTTTGTACTTTACTTTGGCTGTAGAAAAAGCTTTGTTGATATCATACGGTATCGGTTTGTTTGTTTGTTTAAAAGTTTTTTTAATTTTATTTTATAACCCGATCTACCTTATTGGTTGTACGGGCGCCTTGAGCACCCACCGACCACAATTCTGTCTAGAGCGCAATGTAATTTGTTGAAATTAATAATACAAAGACGGTGCTTTAAAATTATTGAGTTTATTTGTTCGTGCCTATGGTCACGCATCTGTTGAATGTGATTTAAAGTTACCACTACTGTATAGTTGTACCACTACTGTATAGTTGTACCACTACTGTACAGTTGTACCACTACTGTACAGTTGTACCACTACTGTACAGTTGTACCACTACTGTACAGTTGTACCACTACTGTACAGTTGTACCACTACTGTATAGTTGTACCACTACTGTACAGTTGTACCACTACTGTACAGTTGTACCACTACTGTACAGTTGTACCACTACTGTACAGTTGTACCACTACTGTACAGTTGTACCACTACTGTACAGTTGTACCACTACTGTACAGTTGTACCACTACTGTATTGTTGTACCACTACTGTACAGTTGTACCACTACTGTACAGCTGTACCACTACTGTATAGCTGTACCACTACTGTATAGTTGTACCACTACTGTATAGTTGTACCACTACTGTACAGTTGTACCACTACTGTACAGTTGTACCACTACAGTATAGTTGTACCACTACTGTATAGTTGTACCACTACTGTATAGTTGTACCACTACTGTACAGTTGTACCACTACTGTACAGTTGTACCACTACTGTATAGTTGTACCACTACTGTATAGTTGTACCACTACTGTATAGTTGTACCACTACTGTATAGTTGTACCACTACTGTATAGTTGTACCACTACTGTATAGTTGTACCACTACTGTACAGTTGTACCACTACTGTACAGTTGTACCACTACTGTACAGTTGTACCACTACTGTACAGTTGTACCACTACTGTATAGTTGTACCACTACTGTATAGTTGTACCACTACTGTATAGTTGAACCACTACTGTATAGTTGTACCACTACTGTACAGTTGTACCACTACTGTACAGCTGTACCACTACAGTATAGTTGTACCACTACTGTATAGTTGTACCACTACTGTATAGTTGTACCACTACTGTACAGTTGTACCACTACTGTACAGCTGTACCACTACTGTATAGTTGTACCACTACTGTATAGTTGTACCACTACTGTATAGTTGTACCACTACTGTATAGTTGTACCACTACTGTTCGTTCGTCCGTCGATACGACGAGGACCACTCTAGTCATCCGAGGGTTTTCTGTGCGTGCGCAGATGGCTGATTAGGCCGATCCTTGCACGAAAGGTTCGGGAACAGAAGGGACAGGGGGCGAGTGCGACATCTCCTGGAGGGTTGACAGCATGGGCCTTTCGGGCTTGCCTCTTCTTTTCTGCGGCGGTAATCCGGTTTGCCTCACATGACCTGGCACCTTCGTGGATGGAAGAGCGCCAGGTGGATCGGTCCATTGCAGCTCGTTCCCACGTGTCTGGATTTATGGCAAACGCTTTCATTGAGGCTTTCAGTGTGTCTTTGAAGCGTTTCTTTTGCCCACCGTGGGACCGCTGGCCATACTGGAGCTCACCATAGAAGATTCTCTTTGGCAGTCTCTCGTCTGGCATTCGGACAACGTGCCCTGCCCAGCGAAGCTGGGACTGCATCAGGAGGGTGAAGATGCTGGGGAGACCTGCCTTGGTCAGTACCACTGTGTCTGGAATTTTGTTCTGCCACTTTATGCCGAGAATCTTCCTGAGGCTTGTTATATGAAAGTGGTTCAGCTTTCTTGCATGGCGCTGATAAACAGTCCAAGTTTCACAAGCATAAAGCAGTGTGGGGAGCACCACTGCCCTGTACACTTTCAGCTTGGTCTGGATGGTAATGCCTCTTCTGTTCCAGACATTAGGGTACAACCTGCCAAAAGTGGAGCTGGCTCTGGCAATTCTGACGTTCACTTCGTCATCGATGGTGACATTTTGAGACAGTGTGCTGCCTAGGTATGTGAACCGGTGCACTGTATTGAGTCTCTGGCCGTTGACAGTGATGTTGGGCTCTACGTAGGGTCTTCCAGGCGCAGGCTGATGGAGGACCTCAGTCTTCTTGGTGTTGATTGACAGACCAAAGTTTGTGCAGGCACTGGAGAACAGGTTTACACTGCGTTGCATGTCGGCTTCTGAGACAGCGTTGAGGGCACAGTCATCAGCGAACAGCAGGTCTCTGATGATGTCTGTCATAACCTTGGTTTTTGCCTGGAGCCTCCGAAGGTTGAACAGCTTGCCATCTGTGCGGTATTTCAGGTTGACACCAACATCCTCGTCTCTGAAGGCCTCTGTCAGCATGGCGGAAAACATGAGGCTAAACAGTGTTGGTGCCAGGACGCAGCCCTGCTTGACTCCGTTTGTGACTGGGAAAGGATCAGAAAACTCCCCGCTGTCCTGGACTCTGGCCTGCATGCCTTCATGGAATTGTTGCACCAAGACGATGAATTTCCTTGGGCAACCGTACTTGGCCATGATCTTCCACAGACCCTCTCTGCCAACAGTGTCAAAGGCCTTGGTCAGGTCGACATAGGTGGAGAACAGATCAGAGTTCTGCTCCTGACATTTCTCCAGCAGCTGCCTGGCAGCGAACACCATGTCGATTGTTCCTCGCTCTTTTCGGAATCCACACTGACTTTCAGGCAGGAGTCCTTGGTCAAGGTGCACTGTGAGGCGGTTGAGCAGGATTCTGGCGAGGATCTTTCCTGCAATAGAAAGCAGGGATATGCCTCTGTGGTTGTCACAAGCCTGTCTACTTCCTTTTCGCTTATATAGATGTATGATGGTGGCATCTTTGAAGTCCTGCGGGATCGTCTCTTGCTGCCATATTAAGAGAAACAGCTCATGGAGCCTTTCAGTCAGGGCTGTTCCCCCCTCCTTGTAGACCTCAGCTGGTATGGCGTCAGAGCCAGGTGCTTTGCCACTGGAGATAAGATAGATTGCTTTCTGGGTCTCGAGCAAGGTTGGTGGGTCATCCAGTGCTTTGTTTGTGGGCACTTGGGGTAGACGATTGATGGCTTCGTCGTTGATTGTCGAAGGGCGATTTAGGACGTCATCGAAATGTTCGACCCATCTCTCCAAGATCTTCTCTTTGTCTGTGATTAGAGTGTTACCGTCTGCGCTGAGGAGGGGGCTTGATCCTGAGGGCGTGGGGCCATATACTTCTTTCAAGGCGTCGTAGAAGTTTTTATAGTCACGCCTGTCTGCATAGCCTTGGATCTCGTCAGCTTTGTTGCCGAGCCAATCGTCCTGCATCTGACGGAGCTTCTGCTGAACAGTCTTGCGTATGTTGTTGAGTGCATCTCTCCTTGCCGTGGACTTGGGGTTATTGATGTATGCTTGGTGAAGGTGGTGTTTCTCATCCAATAACTGCTTGATGTCTTCGGAGTTCTCATCGAACCAGTCCTTATGTTTCCTGGTCTGGGGCCCCAGGGTCTCTGTAGCTGTGGAGTAAATCAGCTCTCTGAGTGATGCCCAGTCTGCCTCCACGCTCTGGTTTCCCGGAGAGGTGGATTTCAAGCACTTTTCCAGAGCATCTACAAAGGACTGTTTGCAGCTGTCGGTATTCAGTTTGGCAACATTAAGCCGTTTCGGGGCCTTCTTCCCTTGCGGGCGTCGTTTAGGCTGAATGCGGATGTTGAGCTTGGTGATGATGAGGCGGTGGTCTGTCCAGCATTCAGCGCCGCACATGGATTTGGTAACTCGTACATCCTGCCTGTCCCTCTTCCTCACGATGACGTAGTCAATAAGATGCCAGTGCTTCGATCGGGGGTGCATCCATGACGTCCGGTTACGAGTGGGGAGGCGGAAGATCGTGTTGGTGATCAGCAGTTCAAGTTCAGCGCAGGTCTGGAGTAAAAGAAGACCGTTGCTGTTGCATTGACCCACTCCATGGTGTCCAAGGACTCCTTCCCAGGCAACGTTGTCCTTGCCAACTCTTGCGTTGAAGTCACCTAGCAAGATGAGTTTGTCCGCCTTTGGAACGTCGGCAATGACAGTGTGAAGTTCTTCGTAAAACTTTGCCTTTACGTCATCTGGATTAGTCATGGTTGGAGCGTAGGCACTGATGATGGTGAGGTGCTTCTTTCCAGCCAGTGGGAGTTTCATGGTCATGAGCCTGTCGTTCACTCCCTTGGGAAGTCCAGCCAGCTTTCCGACAAGAGTTGTCTTAACTGCAAACCCAACGCCTGCCTCACGTCGCTCCTCGCTGGGTCTGCCACTCCAGTAAAATGTGTAACCAGATCCTCTTTCACAGAGCTCTCCTTCTCCCGCGAGCCTGGTCTCGCTCAGGGCTGCGACGTCGATGCCATATCTAGCGAGTTCTTTACCAATCAGGGCTGTTCTCCTCTGAGGTCTGTCTGCATCGTCTCTGTCCAGGAGTGTGCGCACATTCCATGCGCCCAATATGAGAGGAAATATCCTCGTTTTCTTCTTTTTGTTTCGACCGCTGGTATGGGATGGATGACAAAAGTGACTTGCGCGGTGACTTGGATTTAAGTGAGAAGGAGTTGCGCAGTTCGTCGATCTCACTCTCTCGCCCGAGGCCATCTTATCCAGCGGCAGGACTAAGTCGAGACGGCTGGTGATGGAGACGGGTGCAGTGGATGGCCATGACGTCCTGTGTGTCTTGTCATGCCCTTAGCGTTCCACAACGCTTTGCTGAGATTCGCCTTTTTGACCGTTGACCAACTAGTGGTTCCTCCGCTCTGTCCACCGAATCCAGTCTTCACGTGCATAGATAGACATATCTAGATCACCGAGGGTTTGAGACCCGTCGGCTACCCTCACCAGGTTTAGCCAGCCATTCAAAGCCGTTGCCCGGGGTGTGGCCACTGCGCACGTTGCAGTTTCTATGAGCCACTGGTGATAGCTGTGAGACAACTTCCGGATTAATATTAATAGTATTAACAGCCACAAAATGACAATTCCAAGTAAAATACAACCAGAAGAGCATAGAGGGAATTCAATTTGAAGATCAGTTCCTTCATATCTTTAATTTTCCTCAATTTACATTTGTATGTTGTATATTTCTCCAGCGCTTGATTATTTTTGTCTTTTAATGACAGCAGAGAAATTTAGGTTCCGCCATTTTGAACAACCGGAAGTTTGATAATCTGTATAGTTTTACAACTACTGTATAGTTGTACCACTACTGTACAGTTGTACCACTACTGTACAGTTGTACCACTACTGTACAGTTGTACCACTACTGTACAGTTGTACCACTACTGTACAGTTGTACCACTACTGTACAGTTGTACCACTACTGTACAGTTGTACCACTACTGTACAGTTGTACCACTACTGTACAGTTGTACCACTACTGTACAGTTGTACCACTACTGTACAGTTGTACCACTACTGTACAGTTGTACCACTACTGTACAGTTGTACCACTACTGTACAGTTGTACCACTACTGTACAGTTGTACCACTACTGTACAGTTTGTACCACTACTGTACAGTTGTACCACTACTGTATAGTTGTACCCACTACTGTACAGTTGTACCACTACTGTATAGTTGTACCACTACTGTATAGTTGTACCACTACTGTACAGTTGTACCACTACTGTATAGTTGTACCACTACTGTACAGTTGTACCACTACTGTTTTACTAATGCATCTTTCCAAACAGCTTAGAAAAAAAAGATAGTATGTTTAAAGAAAATATGTTTGGTAATTTTTATCTTATATTTTGCATTAAAGCCTGTACTGTACTAAGAAGGGGCCGTCCATAAACTGACTTCACGCGCCTAGGGGTGGGATGGGGTCACACGCATTTGTGACGATGTGTGACGAGGGGGACGGGGGGGTGTTTAAGAAATGTGACGTCACATCAAAAACGCGCAACTTTAAATACAATTTCAAGTTAAAATTTGATAGCTTGGAATTTATTGTATGACGTTTTCAATGGCTTCACATCTCACACGTGCTAACGATATTAGAGTACATTTTTAAATGACAAAAAAGTAATTTCCAACATGGTAATTTTCAATTAGAAAATACGGTTTTGGGTGGGGGGGGGGTCAAAGCTTTGTGCCGTCATATTGGGGGGAGGGGTATAAGTTTTTGTGATGAAGTTTGACGATGGCGAGGGAAGAGGGGGGGGGGTAAAAATCAGCTAAAATTGCCTGACGTCATTTATGGACGGCCCCTAAGACACGATCATTGATCTTTTACCTATTTAGAACTTCGAAATAATGTTTTCACTTCCTCATGTTTAAAAAAAATAAATCTTATTTGAATTAAACTAAGTTTCATGTTGTGCATTTCAATACATTATTTCGCATAGTTGACACACGTTTTTATGTAATTTGTGCTCATAAAATATTTCGCGGATACTCTTTGTCAGATTCTCTTAGACACATGTGTCCGAACCATGGTATCCGAACCTTGGATATTACAATGTCCGAATTCTGGGGTCCGCAACCCAGTTCGCAGAAGTCAGTGTGAGAGTGAAAGTCTACTCTATTTGAAATGTTTGTGCTGTTGGAAGAGCCTAGAACCGTAAATGAAAAGGGCAAAGGGGGGGGGGAGGCGCGTTAAAAGGGCACTTTAGTACCCTGTTCAATAAAAATAATTTCTCTCGAGCTTGTGTTTTCGTTTCGGTTACTAAATAGATTCGATTTGGGATATCTGGGTGTTCATGCGTGTGTGTGTGTGTGTGTGTTATAAAATATATAATGGAAAATTCTGGTAAGTTCTAGGGGTTTCAAACTTCCTTGATAATTGTCATAGATTCTTGGAAGCAGAACTACCTACCTGCCCGTATTTCATGGTTTTGTTTTCATGCAGATTTTGCAATATAAATAAATAGCTAGGATATTTTGCAACAGGGGAAAAACTATAGAATTCCCCCTCCCCCCCTTTAATTAATATCTTACCCTTGTTCATTTATTATGGTGTGACGTTATACGCCTCATTTTGACGCCCTGAGAAATTTGTACTCCTCTGCCCCTCCCCCCCCCCACACACATTGACCATGACGTCACATTAAAATAAGTTATGTTGCGACTGTCCACTAATTACTACTGAAATCTAACCTTTTATTTAATGACACGTCCTAATATGTTTTGAAATGTCTTTCCATGTGTCCATTAAATTGAATGTGTCTTCACTGCCGCGTGTAAAATTTCTAACGCATTGTTGAATGGCCTCGATGTTTGCGCGTCCAACTGAGTAATGATCCGGATGTGTTATTAACTTAGTGATTAATTGTGTGCTGACTGTTGATTTCAATATTTATTCTACCATTTATCGTGTTAATGTATGATGCTCTTATGGCTGTTTTGAAGAGTTCCATCCATTGCCTCTCATCATCTCACGGTTGTATCATACGTGGACATTTTGAACTGTAAGCTTAACTACTACATTCATTAAAAATTTTGAACAACTCGCCATTAATCTTGTTTCGCTTATTTCATCATGTATTATTAATGTATTATATCTTGTGTCTGAATGATGTCTTATTTTCATCGAGTCGATTAAAAAAATATCGTACAATAACATTGGATTATTTGGGGTTATTTATTTATACGGCTCCAAACAGAAACTTGGAAGATTTGTAAACTTTTTACGAACAGGGGCAGCCATAAAAAAAAGAAGTTCTTTAAAGATTTACTGATTGTGAAATCAAAACAGTTCAACAGCATGCTGTTTTTATTATAATTTGTGTTTTTTTTTAATTTGTATATAAAAACATTACAATGTACACATTTTGTGTGGATACAATAGTCATAAAGTAAAATATCAATAAATTTCAGCCCATCTTCCCCATCTTATACTCAGGCATATTTCTTCACTTCAATGCGCTTCATCTATGGCAAAACACTGTCACCATGTTGACCAACATGTTAAAAACACCCGTTAGGCAATATGGGGAAATACCAATAACACAGAATGCTTTGAAGATCCGTTTGCTTATTCCATGAACGTGCAATGGGATTAATAACATTCAACTATAAAGCTAATGTGATGCACAGTCAAAAGCAAACTTGGTTACAAATTCCAAATTGTTCATAGTTACACTTTCAGCATGACCCCAGATTATGATTTATTATTTTCGAACTAAACCTTTTAAATAAAATATCCACTTGTCTTCTGTATCCGAAGACCACGAATGAGTTCGCTCAATAACAATCTCATTCGGTGACAAAAGCAATTTCGTCTAGTATTTACGGTAATCAAAAAAGGTATTTTTTGAAGTCATGTTGAGGAAAAACTCATTTTGTTGAGGCAAAATACATCATAGCTACACGCCATTGGAAGCATTGCAAAATAGAGAAGATCTGGGGGACAGATCAAGGATTAATCTCTGGCGCATAGCAAGGAATAATCTCGGGTACTGAGTAAGGAATAATCTCAGATACAGAGTAAGGAATAATCTAGGGTACAGAGTAAAGACTAATCTCAGGCACAGGGCAAGTATTATATCGGGCAATTAGCAAAGACTTATCTCTGGTACAGGACAATGCAATAGGGCCGTCATCATTGTTTCTCCCGTAGTTATTTTTGTCCCCCCATATCTTTGCTCTGCTTTCCCCTGAGGTTTCAGTACCAAATCAACATGTTGTTGTGGAGCGGCGACCTCAAGAGCGAGAGTATGTCGTGTGGCCATGACGACCGAGCTAAACTTCTGTCTCCTTCATAGAGTTCGTTAGCACAAAGTGAATGACGCGATTGTACTCGTATTCCTGCAGCATGCCACCTGTTTTGATCAAAAGACTTCCGCCAATGATTCCCCGGTCGTCCACCACAACATCCGGAACGGCGCTGCTTCTGAAATATGCAAGAGTTATTTTTGTTATCATCAAATAATGTTAAAATATAATGGTGGAACACGGATATGTAGCAATTGTATTTCTGTCTATAAATACGATAATAGCTTTTCTGCGATAAATTTTGCAAAGTTTAATTATTTTTTTGTTTTTAAATATTTTTTTTTAAATACGTTTGTTGAGATCAACATAAGAGTGTGAATTGTCCGAAGAAGTAAAGAGCAGAAAGGAAAAATGTAGGTTTTAAGTCATTGGGATTTATTCGCAGTACACCTTTTATTTTATTTTGTTCCCTTCCTAATTTTAAACCAAGCTTTCCTCAAATAAATAATAGCATACTTTTTTTTTATTTAACTATAACTGGAAGACATTTACGACTTTTAAGCAAAAATCTCCAAACAATCGTTCGAAGTACAATATAAATATAAACGACACACAAAGTTGCCTCCAACCCAGTGAAAGCAACTGTCACGAACTGTTTTAAGATCTGGTTATATAAAACTCCATGCGAATAGTATAATTCATAGAAATGTTGAAATACGATAACGCACATACACATAAACACGTAATAACGTATGTTTCATGAAGGATGTCCTGTAAACCTGATACGCTTTGAGAATCTCATAGTTTCTAATCTAGACAGATTCTTTTCTAAAATCACACAAGTATGAGATTAGAACTAAAAGGAAAATCCTGGTTTATTTAGCAAATGAATTAGAGAGAATCCGCGTTGGACGATGACGCACCAACGCAAGGACGAGCAGTGACGAGCTCATTGATAATTGATGTTGACAGTTGTAAAAACAAAGGGAGCGCGTCGGTGTAGACTGTCGTCCAAACAACGTTTAGACCTACATGCTAGGCTGGGACATAACAGTTAGACAGATACAATGGACGATAATAATAGCTTCATTTATGACACGAACACCCGGGATGACTTGCCTCAGCTCGGCAATTTTAGTTTTGATAGATTTACATGGGAACGGTAGACTGACCAAACTGCTGTCGCTGGACTCCATGACGTCAGTCTCGGCGGCATCCAGGCCAGACGAGTACTTGGTGTAGTGGAAGTCCTGAGGGAGTGGAGTCTGAAATGGGAATGAGGCACGCTTTTGTTGTTTTTTGTTTTTTTAAAAAAATTTTAAAATTATTATTACACGCTTTTATTTAAGTCACAATGTTTGTATGTTGTATCCTTCCTTCAAATCTTGAAACGTAAAATTAAACCACTTCTGATGGACCTAGAGATCTCAAAATTTAACCACAGATAGATCTTGGATGACAATGCATTGTATCAAAATTTCAGATCGATCGAATGTACCGTAATGAAATTAATCAATTTTTAGTTTATCTCTATTTATCACTATTTCGAATGTATAGTCGTCTGCTAGGGTTGACCTCCACGGCTCACTGGTTTCACTCTAGCCCTCGTAAATTCCCGTGTTTACATCAAGGGCAGGGGAAATCAGCGCGTTTCAGTCTGTAAATGTTTGTAAATAAAAGCGTGTACTTTTTTTAAAAAAAAGATTTTTTTTTACATTTTACTTATTTTTATTTTATAATTTTTTTTTACAGTTAATGATTCGTGTTTGTAAACAACAATGAAAGGTATTGCACTATATAGCTAGTAAAAGGAATAACTTGTGGGACAATCCACCTTAGCGAGACATTTTTTTATTATTTCATTTTTATTATTTTTTTAAAAAAAATATCTATACATATTATAGATACAAATGTCTATGGCTTATTTTTTAATGTGTTTTGTATTTAGTAACTGTGGTTTACGTTAATCAGGGACGACTACATAAAGGATCGCCCCAGGGCGTCATAAAATGTGACAACTCCACTGCGGGGTGGGGTGGGTGGGGGGGGGGTAAAAAGGATACGTTGTTTAAATTTATTTGCGTGCCTTTGTTCAATTTAAAAAAAAAGTTATGAAAACTATGAATTTGAAGTCAAAATATCTTCTGACTGCTCTCCGTGGTTAAAGTTCAAAATGAAGAGCAGATCTCCTCGTCATCGGGAGAAGAGTTTGAACTGTGAGAAAAACTTTGTTAAGAGCAAAAGTACCCTAGTTCTTGTTTATTTGAATAACGAATGATGTGTGTAACTTGGGATTTATTCACTGACTCCCCCAACCGCCCAACCCTCCCACCCCGGACAGCGTCGGCGTTAATGTGTGTTGAACTGTGGTCCGCTCTAAGGGATCCACGCTTACATGTATGTTACGTGGGTTGAAATCATATATTCTTAATCCGGTTAACCGACAAAACGGCCCCGGACAAAACGGCCCCGACAAATGGGCTCCGACATAACGACGGTCAAAAAGCATTGGACTAAAAACGGAATAATATTTTTTAAAAAACACGGTCAAATATTATATTCGTATTTTTACTCGACGATTCAGTGTCAGGTTTAGTTCACAAAAAACCAACAATAATGACATCACAAGAAAGGATTTAATAAGATTTACTGGATATGGTAACAAGTCACGGTTGCTTGTTGACAAGAGATAATATAATAACATCACAAGAAATAATATAATAACATCACAAGAAATAATATAATAACATCACAAGAAATAATATAATAACATCACAAGAAATAATATAATAACATCACAAGAAATAATATAATAACATCACAAGGAATAATATAATAACATCACAAGAAATAATATATTAACATCACAAGAAATAATATAATAACATCACAAGAAATAATATAATAACATCACAAGAAATAATATAATAACATCACAAGAAATAATTTTACAACATGACCACTTTTTTTAAGGGTGAAAAGTTGACAAAAGCTTAAAATGGAAAAAAATTGTAAATTTTGGGGTTTAAATATGTTAACAATTTTCCTGGTGCCGTTTTGACAGGGGCCGTTATGTCGGGTCATGCTTAAACCAGACTTTCCTCAAACCAACACATTATTAGGCTGTTGGCTGCTATTACAATCGGAAAGATCTTGCTGATGTCGACAACGCAGCCTGGTGTATTGGCGTTGCACCTGTCCAATGCCAATGTCTACTCAGTTTCTTCGCGAAATAAGGAGAGGAAAGATTTCTACCATCAATTAACGGTGCAAGTGAAACTTCATCTAAACAGTGTTGTGAATCTAGTGTAAGACACGTGAGACACGTGAGACACGTGAGACACGTGAGACACGTGAGACACGTGAGACACGTGAGACACGTGAGACACGTGAGACACGTGAGACACGTGAGACACGTGAGACACGTGAGACACGTGAGACACGTGAGACACGTGAGACACGTGAGACACGTGAGACACGTGAGACACGTGAGACACGTGAGACACGTGAGACACGTGAGACACGTGAGACACGTGAGACACGTGAGACACGTGAGACACGTGAGACACGTGAGACACGTGAGACACGTGAGACACGTGAGACACGTGAGACACGTGAGACACGTGAGACACGTGAGACACGTGAGACACGTGAGACACGTGAGACACGTGAGACACGTGAGACACGTGAGACACGTGAGACACGTGAGACACTACTAAGTCTCTAGAGTTTTGTTCTTGTCAATCAGTAAACTGGTCGTGCAGAGCGTTGAAGAAAACTGTCCAGAAGATTTATTCGTACTCTGACATTTTTGACTCAGGGCTTTATTGCTGTTAGATTTGGGCACGGGTTTTAGGAATCCTAGAGGTAGCGCGCTGGGCTGTCTGTCGTGCCAAGACTTATATAGAGAGTCACGGGCTCGAACCACGGTGTGAAGAACTCTAATTCACTTGCACCCCCCCCCCTTATAGGCCATCATGGTCTGAAAAGGGGAATTCACTTTTACTTTACTTTTGAAATCGTGATTCATAACAATGTAGTCATTTCCGGCTTGCTGGAAGTAATGGACGTTCTGCGTTCTGTGGGAGAAAATATACTAATGGGTTACTTAGTGCACTACTCTGGTTTCTCTTCAGAATAAAACAACCCGAAAGAGCAAAACCAGCACGGGCGACGACATTGTAAGGGAAAAAAGCACTCCATGCGCCACAGTCTAACCTTCCCGAAACGAGCTGTAGCAACGAGGTGCATTAAAAAATAATGTGGGAAATGTTCCACTTGGGTGCAAAAACAACATTAGATTGTTGGTTAGTCACTCGCAAGTTTACTTCAGAATAATACCATGGCGCACACAATAATTGTGAGCCCAAGCAAGTGATTAACATAAAAGCTGATTATTATCTTAAATGAGACTAATCACGACTCCAGTTTGATTGAAAGAATTGTTGATATATGCGAAGCAGAGCCGGCTTTAGGCATAGGCAAACTAGGCAGCCGCCTAGGGCTATGGCGGATTAAGGGGGGGGGGCTGAACGGGCTAAAGCCAGGGGCCCCCGATGTTTAGGGGCCCCCCCAAATTTAGTATATTTTATAAGAAAGATGGACAAATGTTTGCATGAATTCCTGAAAATATCATAAATTAAATAAATTAATTTTAAAAAAACTGATTTTATAGGCTCACTAAGAGAAAATATTAAAGATTATTGTTTATATTTTTAAACTTCACTTTTTTCATCAGGCTCGTGTGGTCTTGAGGTAGAAAGTCGCCCTGCTGTGCAAGCGGTCACGCGATCGATTCCCGGCGTGGGCACAAATATTTTTTTTAAAATTGTATTTTTACACTCAATATTAGGATACCGGCAAACAGTTATTTCTTCGTATTCCATTTTTTCATGAATAATCTTTGGCTGGGAAGGCCGATCCCGTAGTACAGACAAAGTATGTTAAAGGAACCGATGAACTATTTAGTTACAAGTTACAGTCTTATATTAGCTGCTAGCAATCATTTTATTTAAAGGGACGCTGGCTGGATAGGGCCCCAGTTTGAATTGCAGCCAGGGGCCCCGTGCAGTCTTAATCCGCCCCTGGGCCTAGGGCATCTGATTAGTCTCATCATTGGTGGGGGCCTCGCACAAGAATCTTTACATATTTATTTTTTATTTTTCTATTACATTTAGGGCCACCAATTTCACTTCGCCTAGGGCCTCTAATTCCTTTAGGCCGGCCCTGTGCGAAGTGATCCCTGAAGGTTTCCCCACCAGAAAAGCAAGGAAGACAACCGTTCTCTGGAATTCATTACCCATAATTCATTTTGCTGGACTTAGTTTAATCATTTAAAATATAATAATTTAGGAATCCCACGCCCTCGTTCCTATAAAAAATAATAAATAAATAATTAATTAGCTTTCTAACAAAAGAAAAATGTCATTTAAAAGATACCGAAGATATTATTACATATTTCCAAGAGTCCTTTATTAGTACACTACATTTGTAACGACTATAGAACCTATGTGACTAGTGACCTCTTCTACTTTACAATTATGCAAATTATGATGTCTCAATATAATTTTTAGCACTCTGGTGAGACATAAAAGCCGATATGCCCAGTGTTTCCCTGGATTGCATTAGTATTCAGGAAAACAAAATACATTCGGTGTTAAATAAAAAAAATTAAGACATTTTGAAATATAGTGACATACACATGGCAGCCTTAGGAGCATTGAGGTTTGGGAGATAGAGTTCATTGTACCATGATCAATTCGAAAGAAAGCGAGCTTTTTCGGCGCACACCTGTTTTTGTTGTTGTTGTTGTTTTTATCTTTATTCCTAATTGGAGAACAGTATAGAGTATGGAGGATAATTTAGTTAAAGATATGATGTTTTTAAATCCCTTATATTAACTTCACGGTATATATTAACTTCTCTGTCGTCATCTCTCTGTCTTGGGCGGGCGGAAAAACAAAAGTAAAAAATGACCAATTTCCCGTGATCCGATCAAGCTGAAATTTGGCACACGGACCCGTCTCACCTAACAATGCATCGTATTAAAATTTCAGATCGATCGAACATACCGTAATTAAATTTATGCATTTTTAGTTTATCCTTATATAACGTATGTAATTCAAATTCACTGTTTGTTATTGGTTTTTTTTCACGCGATTGTTCAGTCACGCGTTGACGCGAGCCATCGAAGTACCGGCGTGCTTTTGTTTACATTTTACGTGTCACGCTGAGCTCGGTCAAGCGATCGGTGACCAGACTTTTCCCCTCTCCCAGCCCCCCCCTCCCCCAGGGTTATGAAGCAAAGTTGAGTTAAGACATATTCAGTCTGTAAATGTTTGTCGCGTTTGAAAATAATCAATACTGTTAGTTATGTCTCATATATAAGGGATTTATAGTCAAAAAAACTTTGTTTTTATGGTGTTTGTTTTATTTACCTCCTTCTCTTTATGCAATTACATTAATGAAACGTTTACTCTGTATAGTTAGGGTGGTAATTCGTTTCTTTTATTTGAACTACAGTTCTAAGAATATAGCTTTTTTTTTGGAGTTGCTTTTGGTGTTGGAATGTCGTGTTAGTTTGATTAAATCCGTATTGCTCCTTGTCATATACACTTTTTACTGTACAAATTGTAAGTCTTTCAAAAAATTGTGGTAAGCTAACAATAGTTATTACAGAATAATAGGACAAATAAATGATATTTATATAACGCATCTGGAAAAAAAAAGAGGAAGAAGCTAGAAAAATAATAATGGATGGATCTATAGTTTAAACAAACAAAAATTAGTATTCGGGTCCTCAAATATACATGGAGAGGTACTTTACTAAATAAACCATTTCACTAATTTCGTAGCGCCTATTTGATTAAAATTAAGCCAATGATTGTTTAGAAGAAGGAAAGTAAACAGCTACAAATCTTTAATTACAACAATTTTAAAATAATTATAAAGTTTAAAAAACAAATTGTTTTGCTTTATGCGCCTCCATTTTTCTCGGAGGTAGGGGACGTTATCTATAGGGGGGGCTGCAGCAGGTCGGATTAAGACTGCACGGGGCCCCTGGCTGCAATTCAAACTGGGGCCCTATCCAGCCAGCGTCCCTTTAAATAAAATGATTGCTAGCAGCTAATATAAGACTGTAACTTGTAACTAAGTAGTTCATCGGTTCCTTTAACACACTTTGTCTGTACTACGGGATCGGCCTTCCCAGCCAAAGATTATTCATGAAAAAACGGAATACGAAGAAATAACTGTTTGCCGGTATCCTAATATTGAGTGTAAAAAAATACAATTTTTAAAAAAATTGTGCCCCGCCGGGAATCGATCGCGTGACCGCTTGTACAGCAGGGCGACTTTCTACCTCAAGACCACACGAGCCTGTTGAAAAAAGTGAAGTTTAAAAACATAAACAATAATCTTTAATATTTTCTCTTAGTGAGCCTATAAAATCAGTTTTTTAAATTAATTTATTTAATTTATGATATTTTCAGGAGTTCATGCAAACATTTGTCCATCTTTCTTATAAAATATACTAAATTTGGGGGCCCCTAATCCTCGGGGGCCCCTGGCTTTAGCCCGTTCAGCCCCCCCCCCTTAATCCGCCATAGGGGGGCAGTACCCCGCTGAGAGAGATGTCTGACAAAAACACTGCACTACTAACCACAATAGGTGCGACAATCCCGGTTATTCTTGGCAATGGTGCTGTCGCCACATTCTTTTTCTTTTCTTCTTCTTTGTGGTGGAACAATATTTTGCAGAATGACCACATCGTAATGACAATTAGCGGAACGACGAACATATAGATCAGCAATGTCTGGAATAATGAGCATATAGATCAGCAATGTCTGGAATAATGAGCATATAGATCAGCAATGTCTGGAATGATGAACATATAGATCAGCAATGTCTGCAATAATGAACATATAGATAAGAAATGTCTGGAATAACGAACATACAGATCAGAAATTTCTGGAATAATGAACATGTATATCAGCTTAGTCTGGAATACATGATTTTAATATAACCATTAAAACACTTCTCCTGTTCGTAATAATATAGATATAAAAATCCGCCTTCTTCCTTGCCGTCTGGATTTCGGGAGTGGAGTGGGTTGCCTAAAGAAACCAGTAAAACCCAAAACACAATCAACATTAAAATCCGCAAAAATAAAAATGCAAGACTATACTTAAACCTTGGATAAGGGTGACGCAATAGTCTTCTATGTAGAATGAGCGTCTGTAATAAAAATAAGATACGATAAGGTGTAGATCAGCAATGTCCAGATCAGTGGTTCTTAACCTGGTTCGATCGAACCCCAGGGGTTTGGTTTAGTCGGTGTCAGGAATTCGGTGGAGGTCAGGACACACACCCGGATGTCAGGACTCAGGACACACCCCCGACTCAAATGATTCGTATAGACACGCTGCATTAGGAAGGGTTCCGTGAATGAGCATATGAAACTGTTGGGGTTCAGTACATACAACAAGGTTAAGAACCACTGCTCTAGACTCTATACTCTATAGAACGTGGAAATACAACACAAATATAGATTAATACAAATCTCAGATGTGTTAAGATCTCATTCGTTGTTGGATTATTGCTTGCTCTCCGCTGCATACACACAAGAGATGACACAAGATTTCGGGTACAAATCACTGTTTATTCTGCTATGTACAATTGTATAAACTGGCGGTTCCGCCTAGACATCAAATACATCTATCTACAAATGGCTTAATATTCGAGCATGCCCTCGGTCCGACTCGACCATCCTGGGCCCATGCTCAAGTCCTCTTACAGCTCTACGTAAATACACAAAGCGTTTAAGTCCCCTCGGTCCGAACCTAACCGCTTCTGGGCGACATTAAACCTCAGCTCTCTGTGTTACTGCAACCCTGCAGCTCCCCGGTCTGCCCTGACCGGTCTGACCGCACAACACTGTGCGAAGTACACAACTGTCTGCCACCCCTGCCCTCGTCTCGACTACTCTCTTATAAACCCCCCAACTGGTCTCAACTGACCCTGGCGTGTCCTCTGGTCATGTCCCTGACATATCCCGTGTGACCAGAAGTTCACTCAGACATCACTAGACATTATTCCCGTGATAGGAGTTCATACCCGTCAACAACGCCTTGACCCGACTCCAACACTGGCTCACAACAATCTCACAACAATCTCACAACAATCATTCGCAGTGACTCTCATACCCTGACAAGATGGACAGAGGGATAAAAACACGTTTCTAATTCCGTTCTTGAAGTCCGAATTCGGGCGTGGAATGGGTTGCCTGAAGAAACCTGGAAAACCAATACTTGATCAATATTTAAACCTCTTTTAAGAATTCAGGACACAAATCATGGATAAGCGTAGGACGATAATCTTCTGTATAGGAGGAGCGTCTGTAACAGATAAGATAAGATAAGGTAAGATAGAGCAACGAATAGTACTTCATCTTGTTTGCAGTCTACACATATACGCACTTAGGCAAGTCATTTTGAAATAACATTGTCAATGACATGATACGTCATGTAAGGCACATTACGAAAACATATGACAGCGTACAGATGACAAATGACCAAGTGACAATCGTGCCACGACTCCTTACACGTGTGGCAGTCAGCGATGAGTCGGCGTACGTCTGGTTGGAGTAGCTGACATGATTCCTTTCGTCCATGCCTCCTCAGCTGCTACGAGGGAGAGAGCTTCCGCTCACCTCGGACGTACCCTGTGGAAAACATGGGATGTTATTATTAGGATGCGGGACAGTAACGGATGATGGAATGGGTTGTGGGGCATAATCACGTGACAATGGTGCCGTTTGAGCAGGGTCAATAGACCCCGCAGGAGCAACATCCAGATCTCTAAATATATATCAAAATATCTTACATATGGCTCTTGAATAAAATCATCATCTCTATTGGCGAATAAGATTATCCCGTGTGAGGACAGGGTTTGATATTGTAATATATATATATATATATATATATATATATATATATATATATATATATATATATATAAGAAGTACTTATTAAAATTCTATGACCCATCGCGCACTGTTATTCCTTTCAATTGGTCACCTTCAGCGCTCTCAAATTCAGCGCTTGTCACATACCGGCAAAAATGATAAATACATTTTTAAAAAAGCCTTTTCCAATCGAAGGGACAAAAATTGACAAACATTCATGAAAGCAACATTGATCGTATGATGGGTCGTTTGTCAGAAGTAATCGTAATCCACACACACATAAAAAATTATAATAGCAATTATAAACACTTAAACTTTAAAGCCTAACATGACATCAAATTTTAAAACCTGGTATAAATTGTTGAATCGAAGTACTTGTTAAACCCATGGAATATCCAACTCATTTATCATTCATAATAGTCGTCAATTTCTATATCCATTAATAATTATTAATTGCCATTTTGATATCGCCGGAAGCTTGACATATAAGGAGCTTCCTGGATAACTTTTTAATAACCCAACTTTAGATCACGAAACAAAGCACACACATTTTTTTCAATAAGATACTTAATTTTCTTGGAAACTAAAGATTCGCAACGGAACGTAGGAGCATCAATGAAATCGGTTTATTTCTAGCGGAATACAAATGGTGGTGGAAAGAATCCTTACCTAAAATAAACAAATTCACTAACCGCGGCACAGCTAAGGTACATACACATCATTATTCCCATGCCCAGTCATATAATTGGATTTTAACATTAGTTTGAGGCTAGGAATATTCGTTAAAAACGATCAAAGCTCAATTATAAATAAGTATTTAAGTATAATTCCAGAAATCGAAGAGAAAAAAAGTGTCTTATACTTTAAGCGCATACTACTAGTCAATTACTAAAAAGTAATATTGTTTGTAAACTTGAATAATTTACTACACTGTATACTAACAACAACTTATTC
>CALYLW010000095.1:880876-923376 GCA_944989445.1 Ampullaceana balthica | reverse complement strand
ATGTGAAGACAATGTTGTATGGCACTGCTCAGCAGATAGAGCAGGTTGCCCAGGTACTAGCCAAGGCCTTAAGAAATTAGTCTCAGGCCTACATAATATGTGTTTAGTTTGGTGCAACTTATATTTAAAGTTGCGTCTTTTTTATGTGACGTCACTTTTCTTAAATACCCCCCTCCCCTTCGTCACACATCGTAAAAAAATCCGTTGCCCCCCCCCCTTGGCGCGTGGCGTCATTTATGGACGGCCCCCAAAGCGTTGTACCCCAACAAGCAGCTGGGCTCATAGCTCTTTACATAAAAATGATTAAACATAAGTATAAATGCATTCACTTTAAAACTTTCATATCCTAATTAAACAAAACATATAGTTACATGATAGTGGACATAAGTTACGTTTATCAGTCAGGGAAATGTTTCAAAGTTAATTTAAAAGATGTGATCAGTATCACACTTTACCATAACAACAGTTAACATTTAACATAGTCAACCAAACAGAATTCAACACGAAACTTGGTGATTTTAAATTTTCTTTATTTTGTTAATTATAACAAATTTATTGGCTTAAATTTTGGAACGAAACGTATGAATGAGTAGTTGAAATCGAAGAGATCTATAAACCTTTCTAAGCCTCTTTAAATGAACAACACACAAATGATATGGCCTTTATTTAAGGCGACTTTCTCCAGCCCATTCATTCTGGTTTTGGTGTTGTAATATAAAATTTAACTTTGGGGTTAAGCTTAGTTCTCGAAGAACTCAACGCCCAATGAAGTACGTGATAATTAAAAAATATTTTGACTTGAAGCTCAGTCTGTTCTGAAAATCAATGTCATGCTATATTTTAGTTTTGACTGGCGTAATGAATTTAATTCGGTTAAAAGGGGAAAATTCAAATATAAGAAATTGTTCCGACCTAATTAGTTCACGTTTGGAACTGTAGATAGCTTCATTTTAAAAAAAAATAGGGTTTTATTTGAAATCTTGAAATCAGAATTAACATTCACTCAATTCTCAACCAAGCAAAACCATCTCATAAATCTCTTCTGCAATCACATACTATGAAGACCACTTCTCCGTCCTATAAAAGATTTCGATGGAAATTTGAATTGATGAAATTAAAATAATGTGAGAGATCAATAGTATCAGAAACTAATGTTAGGAGTAACCAATGTTAGATAAACTAGTGGTATGCTAATCCAATGTAGAAAGAAACTGAATGTATTAGAAATCAATGGCAAGAGTATTTAAATAACAATTTATAAAAAGATATCAAATTTATTAATGCCTTTCGGTGTCTTCAGCCTCTAGTTTTAGTTTATTCAGCTTCTAGTTTTAGTTTCTTCAGCCTCTAGTTTTAGTGTCTTCAGCCTCTAGTTTTAGTGTCTTCAGCCTCTAGTTTTAGTGTCTTCAGCCTCTAGTTTTAGTGTCTTCAGCCTCTAGTTTTAGTGTCTTCAGCCTCTAGTTTTAGTGTCTTCAGCCTCTAGTTTTAGTGTCTTCAGCCTCTAGTTTTAGTGTCTTCAGCCTCTAGTTTTAGTGTCTTCAGCCTCTAGTTTTAGTGTCTTCAGCCTCTAGTTTTAGTGTCTTCAGCCTCTAGTTTTAGTGTCTTCAGCCTCTAGTTTTAGTGTCTTCAGCCTCTAGTTTTAGTGTATGTTGCTAAATGATAAAAAAGTGGATGTTTAAAAAAAATAAAAAAATTGGCAGGCGCGAAATTAATTTTTTGAAAGTCAGTCATTCAGGAAAGATAATAATATCGCAAGACTTCAGTTCCTGCTTAGTTCTGGGTGGGAGAGGGAACTTGGATTTCTAAATACAGACAAGGAAAGGTGCGGCAAGGCTTGAGCCTCCCAAGACGGGTGATTTTTTGGCCGCAGCTATCCGACAAAAACAAAAAAAAATTATTAAAAAAAATAATAATAATTTTTTTTAAATATTTAAAAAATAAAGAGCCTAGATGCAGCGGCGTCACATGAAATAAGTTAGCGTTTTCCCGCCATTCTTCCACTTAATAACTTTGCCGTTTGCTGACATTGCTGCACTTGAAGCCCGTGTTGAAGTCAGGGCGATAGTTAATGTCATCTAGTAGAGTACCTCTTGGGAACAGGGAATGGGTCCTCTGTCCTCCCTAATATGTTGATAATTTCACATCATACCAGTAACTAGGCCTGTCAACGGGTACCCGACAATCCGGGTACCCATTGCCGTGCGAATACCCGGGTATTAAAATTGCGCCCGGGTACCCGTGAAAATGTGGCTGCAATGTCTAAACCAGCGGTCGGAAAACCATGGCTCGCGAGCCAGATGTGGCTCTATTGATGTCTGCATCTGGCTCTCAGACAAATGTTCGATTACTTTTAAAAAAAACTGTATTCACACTCCTTTGATCTACATATTAACTGCATATAAAAACAGCATAGAAATGTTATTAAAAATAATTCAGAGACATAATTAGTGTACTTTTCGTGTTGAAATTACACAAAATGCACACATTTACTTGATTTTTTCAGTTTTAAACACAATGTATGGCACTCACAGAATTACTTTTCAAAATACATTGTGTTTATGGCTCTCTCAGACAAAAAGTTTCCCGACCCCTGGGTCTAAACCAACGGTGGCAAAACTGCGGCTCCTCTGTGTTCACATTGCGGCTTGCGAAAATTTATCAAATTAAAATTTTCCGTTTGAAATATTCTCTGTGAAATACGTTTAACACGAAAACTCTTCAGAAGAAGTATCTGTCAACGGGAAATAAAGTACGGTGCGGACAAACTACAATGTATTTTGATGTACCTTTTTAATCTGAACACGAAACAAATTTGGTAAAACACAAAAAGATGTTGGTTCTTTGAATGAATCAATGACAGGACGCTAACTTTGTCTTTGAAATACACCGACTGATTTGACCTTTATTTACCCTCCACCTCTCCCACTCTTTCCCCCACTCCTATCCCGACATACTAAAAATAGCACCTCATCTACTATTTTTTTTATATTTAAATATTTTTTTTTGTATTTCAGTCGTTCAGAGATATTTACCGTAAAAACAAAAATAAATGAAAGTTATTTTTTTTGTTTAAAGCTCGACAAAACAAAGTATTGAAAATAATTTGGGCTTGATTTAAATTTTAAAAGCCGAAGGGAGCTATTGGTTTTGTAAATGGTTGGTGATGTAAACTGTCACCACACCCGCCCATTGGTGTCGACGCACCTTGCTGAAAAAATTTGACAAACCCGCGCCCTTTCCATTCGCTTGTGTTTCTTGTGTTTGCATCTTGTGTAGGTCTAGCAGAAAAACTGATCTTAGTAAGGCGTACATAGTCGTCATTATTTAAAGTTAATAAATTAAATAGTAACAGCGCCGCCTAGCGGAAATTAGCAATCAAGCTGCTGGGCCGTATGACCTGACTGAACGTTATGTCATTGTTGACATTTTTTTTAATGAATGTTCAATTTACTGTAGTTTCATTTCATGAGTATGATGAATGGATTTACAGCAGGAATAAAAGTTTTTTAGTGCATTATAATTCACAATAGCATGTTACTGGAAGCATGCCTTTGGCTACTGTGTGAAATGAGGTGCAAGTATGGTGGCTAGGTTGCATTGTATAGCCGTCATGACAGAATGAATAATGCGGCGTTTTGAAAGGGTAACCCGGGAAGATTTTTTATCTTATCTTATCTTATCTATACAGACGCTCCTTCTATGCAGAAGATAGTTGCGTCCACAGACCATGACAGATGACCTGTTGGCAGGTGATGCAGCGTTCACAGGCCACGGCTTTGTGGGTTCCACGCATTACCCAGCCGCCTAACTACATGTAGTGTTAGGTACCCATTCGGAGCGGGGTGACTCAGGGACGCCCTAGGCCCCGGGAACAAACCCTTGCCTTCACACGGATTCGAACCCGTGACCATCGGTACGACAGTCCAGTGCGCTGCCACTCGACCACCGCGTCCCCTTTTTCAACACTATTGACAGCCCTACAGGTAACAAGAGACTAGTATCTCCTCGAACGAGAGATATGATACATTTCTTCCCGTGAATATCTCACCTATGTTTAGATAGCACTCCGGTGTTTTCGTTTTGTTATCATAAAATAATTTTTTACAGCTTTGTAAGTATTCATTTCCGGAACGCTATGTTAAGTTAGGGTTTTGGTTAGTGTGATAGATTTCCTGAAGTTAACGCAATTTTTTTTTATTCACGAAGTGCGTTTCTTGAACATATATTTGTCAATCAAATTCATCCATAAAAGTAGCATTTTTTTCTAAGCAGAAAACACAAAATTTTATCTGAAAACTTTAATAGTAAATGTAAAGTAAATCTGTAGTTGAGATAAGAGCCAAAGAACTGACTAAAATTAACGTTCAAAGTACCGAAAAGCTGATGAGAGATTGGCCAAAAGCAACAACCCGGATGTTTTATTCATATCCGCAGGCCATTAGATGATATTGGTCAAATTGAAATCTCCGAATCCTGTGCTGATAGATTTTTAGTCAAACCCTTTTCTCTGGCGACAATATCCATACGAGGAATCTTGCAGATAAAACGAGTGGATTAATTTAGAAATAACCGTTCGTTTAGAAAGGTGTTGAAAGTGCCTCACTGTTATCGTAAAACCCCCACTTTATTTAATATTTATGGAACTTCATCATTACAATCGGGATCCTACCTAAAAAATATCAACGTCTAAACAAACTAAATCCAACGCAATATTTTATTATCATTAATTTTTTTGTGTTGGGGGGTGGGGGGGAGGGTGGGGGTGGAATTCTTTGATTTCCAAACGTTTCTTGACAGACTTTTCTTTCCTTTTTTATTCTTCCAACTTTGTTCTTGAGAAAAAGAGAGCCCTCAATGAAGCTCCCAGGGGGTAAAACTTAATCTATATTATTATTGTGGATCTCCTTTTTGTGTGTGCCATTGTTGCTCCTTTGGCAAATAATTACTCATTAAATCAATTTGTGGTGATTTTAATAAGAATTCAATTTTACATAACGTTAAAAGGAAACGTAATTGAATTTTTTTTTAAAAACAAGATGTAAATCTATTTTACTCCAAGACCAGTTTAGCGAAATTAAATATGTCCAACTATCCATAGCAAAATTAATTTTATGTTGTCCACCATGACGTTGCGCTTAAAACGTGGCAATTCAAATAACTAATTTTTTACCATTTTTTTTATATACCGTTTTTTTAAAACGGTAAATTGAATGAATGTTTTTTTTCTTCCAAAAAAGAATTCCAAGGGTTATCATTCTGAGAATATAACTTTAGGCACAGAACAACAGGTTCAAATTTTACCAACACTACGGGACTTCTAAGCAAGACAAGACATGGTACAGAAGGAAAGATAACACATTTAGCTCCACTCTACTTACCCCCCTCCACCCCCACCCCAGACTCCCCCTCCCCCCCCCCATAATAATAATAATAATAAAGACAAAATTCACATACAAATCTTAAAACTATCATATCATATCCTTCCCTTAACCCGTGGGCATGTCGTTGGGCCACCATCGCGGACTGTTCACTGCTTCACGCCATTAGTCCCGGTTCAGTGCTGCCCTTTGAGAGTAGTTGAGCGATAGGACGGTCTGTTCATTGATGTTGTCCTCTCGTCTTTTCCTTTGGCCTTGGCGGATTCTTTATCTCTCACACCAGACTGTGCCTTGCATTACGGTCTATGTGAGACCTCCAGATCTTGCAAGGTGCAAATATTAATTATGATATTATCTTAATTTCATATTCTTCAAACACCTCGACTAAAAGAGCTAAAACTTATATTGCACAGTTTTGATCTAACGCCAAATTTAAATACATCTTCTGAAAATCTTGAGCACTTGACCTGTTGGGTGTTACAACTGCTGGCGACATATTGCACTCTATTCTCTATAATTGTCAGGCAAACTAAATTTTCATTGTGTGACGCTTCTCTGCCCCCCACCCCACCTTCCTGAACCCCCCCCCCAACCCACTCTTCTTTACTTACTAACATTCCCAACATTTTTCTTCAGACAAAACTATATCTTAAACCCGAAAATCTCTTTTTTTTTCCCCCTCTCTTTCTTTCTCTTAAGCATTCTCTTTACCACCCCCCCTCTCTCTCTCTTTCCTCAATCCACTCATTCAACCCACCCCTTCCTTTTTGATCTCATATTTTCCCACCTTGAACTTTATCTTCTTGTCAAACAAAAAATTATATGCCACTTTCTTATGCCCTCCTTTCTCTGTCAATCTCTCTCTCTAAATCTCTCTCTCTCTCTCTCTCTCTCTCTCTCTCTCTCTCTCTATTTATCTATCTACTTCACCACCTTTAAGTTTTTTCTTATTACAGGCTCATTCCCTTTCCAAAAATAGTTTCTTCTTGATCACCTTCCCCCTTTGGCCTCCTATTTATAACCAACAACGACTTCCGAAATGACGTTCGAAACTCTTAACCCGACAACGTAAACAAGAGATTAGTGACGGGTTTGTCTTGGTTTTCAAGAAGAAATTTGAGATGGGCATTTGTTGAATGGGGTCGGGAAAGAAAAAAACAACATCTTGAAGACTATTCAAATTAGTTTGACAACTAGTACACATGAATCAACAGTCATCGTTTCGTAGCAGCCATAGTCTAAAACAGTACATCCACAATATTTATTTCGTCGGATTCCGATTTTTAAAAAAAATCCTCATGTCACTATGTACGAGGCAACGAACAAAATAGGGTTCATCGACAAATCGGCCCCGGACAAAACGGCCCCGGACAAAACGGCCCCGACATAACGGCCCCGGACTAATTAGTTAGTTCCTCTCGGGCCGAAGACGGCACATAGAGGCAGAAGTCATTGATTTCCATTTACGACGATCCGTCACCAATTGTATTAGGTCTTGATTATTTCTTAGACCCATGGTTGAGCTTTCTCTTTTGATTGTTCTACGTAGTGTTTCTTTTGGTCTTCCTTGTTTTCTTTTGCCTTTTGGTGTCCATATGAAGGCCTGCCGTGGTAGTCTTCTCTCGTCCATTCGAAGAACATGACCGATATAATTCCAACGCCTTCTCCTTATAAAGGTTGACACATATTCTTGGTTGGTTTCTTCTCTCATTGTTTCATTTGATTTAAAATCACTCCATTTTATATTCAAAATTTTTCGGAGGCATTTGTTCTCGAAGGCAACTAATTTCTTTTCTATAGCTTGAGTAGATTTCCAGCTTTCAATAGTGAATTAAATAGCCTTTACGCGAAATGGTACCAATTGAGGCTGTTTGTTGACAAGAAACTATATAATAAACTCACAAGATATAATTTTACAATTTTACCATTTTCTTTAAGGGTGAAGAAGTTGACAAAAGTTTAAAATGAAAAAAAATAAAAAAAATTTTGTTGAAAAATGTTAACAATTTGTCTGGGGCCGTTATGTCGGGGGCCGTTTTGTCCGGGGCCGTTTTGGCGGGTCACCACAAAGTAGGTGATAGTCACTCCCCCGCGAATAGCCTACTCGTTCCTTCAAAATTATTTTACACTCAATACAAGAGAGGCAGAGGGAAGAGTTCATAACCGACCAATAAAAATAATCGCCATGTCCCGGACACGTTTAAATCTTAAAGTCCATAAGTCCTTAAGTCATTTAGTCAATAAAATACGTCATGCTATTTTTGACCATTTTTAACTCCCCACCCCTCTGTCACAAACAGTCAAAAATCTTGGAACGTACGTCACACTTTCGAACAAAAATTTATATTTTATTAGCAAAATAATTAAAATGTAATATAAAACACCGTGACGTCACACATGGCCAGACCCCCCTCAACTTGTCACAAACTGTCACACTTTCTTACACCCCCTCCCCCCTCTGGAGCGTGACGTACTTTATGGACGGCCCCTTAGCCTCATCTCAAGTATCTCCATGAATATCTTATTATGTCCTGACGCAGGGGTAGAAGATGTTTCGTTACATTGTTAACGCTGTGAAAAACATAATGATCCAGAAACACTCGTTTCCTTTATTTTAATATTTCTTTCAAGCTCTATTGGCGTAATTTAAGTAGCATCATCAATTTTCCCTCTAAGGTTCGTTGGTCCGTGTGCAAAGTAAAAAAACCCAACTCGTTTGCAAAGTTACGCAGCATCCATTTTTTGTTCAATATTTTACAAAATTTGCTGCGCGTTAATTCTAAACTGCTGCGAGGCGTCGGTCATATATCTGCGCGGCCGGGCAGCCGCACAGCTTAAATTGAACATTGACTTATGTCACTGAGTTGAATGGGTTAAATAAATAAACTACCGTTGTCAGTCAGTCAATACTTTATATTGTTGTGACAAGAATATGTTGCTGTGACTTTGGGGCGGAAAAGGTTTATATCGATTCACACAAGAACAAAGTACTTTAAAAAAGATTATTTTTAACAACAATTTAAAAAGAATTGTTTTTTTTAACCACTCATGCTTATGTCACTTATATATGTCGTCTCTGTTGTATGCGCAGTTAAAAAGTAAAAGCAATTATATGTTAAATTCCTGGTTTTAAAAATTTTGATTTAAATTAAATTTAGTGATTTTAAAAATAATTCTGACAGATTGTTAACAATAAAAAACCAGATTTTGTTCTTTCTTGTTTTCAATGGGGTCACAGAAATCGGGGAAATTTCTATGTGTTTAGTGGCGAAATAACAAATTCAGCGACACTGTCCAAAATAAAACCCTGGAACCTAAAATGAAATAAGATACGGAAACTAAAATAAGGAAAATTCATTTTAAAAAAAATTGATACATTTAATTAATTAAAGATATCACAATAGAATTCGATTCGAAATAAGTTCTTTTGTTTCACGTAAATTTTTATACCGATGCATTACATCTAGGGCGTTAAGAGGACATTAATATAGGTCAGAGGCGTAAAAATAAGTAACGAGACAGGGCTGTAAATTCACGCATAGTTGGTGTGGTATTTCTAGCCGTAATAATTTGGCTGGTTAGTTATAGTAATACACACTATAATTAGACAATTAAGTCTGTAATCCCAGCTCTCTATTCAGAATTTTCCCGTTGTTTTCATCACACAATTCAACGGATATCCTGAACAGAGAGCACAAAAATGTGTTCAAACTTCCGTTTGCATATTGACAATATGTGGAGGGCTGCGAAGAAGGTTTAAACATCTTTCCTTTTTCCTCTCAGCAATTTCCCGATATAATATATATTATTTTATTTCCCTCCTCTTGCATGCTTCTACAAGTTTCGATTTCAATAGTTTTCCCGTGCCATGCAATCTTTATTTTTAAAGAGTTGAAACTTTAAATTTGTACCTTGGCTGAAGTATGCATATTGAGGCTTTGGGGTTGCCCAGGATTTCCCATTGTCTCTTTGTGAAATTAAAATTGCGATTAGCGTGTTAGTCCGTCTATTAACGAGTTCAGAGATTCAATGAAGCACCTGCCCTGGATTGGCTATTAACTGCACTAATTTTTTTAGTATGACGGACTGTTGGAAGGGTCCTATAATTTTTTTCTGTTACAAAATCGATGTCTTAAAATATTTATATGAAAAAAAAATCGTTACTTAACTTATGTGGTTGTTTTCCCTGCCGTATAGAATTACGTGTGTTTTTGTACATCTACGTGTATATGATTATAGGCGAGTGCGTTAAGGTGTTACTGTTTATAGATATTCAACCGTAGGCGAATTCATTAACCTTGTATGTGTTTATGCTTTACTGCGTTTTTATCACTGTCTGTAAGTCAGACTGTGTATGGTGGGTTTTTTTTTAAACGCTCATGCATTATTTTGGCTCGCTTTAATATCAATTATTAACATGCTTGTACGTTAGTTGGACTAAAAAATTCGGCGTATAATTGCGCAATAATGGACCCTTTAAAAGCAGGGTATAAACATATAGAATAAAGTCAATGATATAATTACCATTAAAACTGACCGAATCACCCTAGACAACTCTTTAAATGCCACAAGCAAATTTGGTACATAACGAAATCTGCGTAATCTAATAAATAACAGATGCGCGCTCGCAATGCATGGTAAATAATAACTGTTTTTTTGGGCACTGGCAAATGTTTTATGGACAGGCAGTGGAATCATCTTTCCCCTTCGCCAAAATCAGCTAGTTTATATTATATATATATATATCCTTTGGTGCACCGTTTTCATGTCCGATTCACTTGTTTAATCTAATTATATATGATTCCTTTAACCACCCTCATTTGAATTGTAAGTAATCATACAAGTCAATAGTAAATTACCAAAATACATCTAACCAATCGTTGAATATTCCACCAAGATAAAAACTTACTAAGACAATAAGTATTCTAAAATTTAAAACTTATGACATCAGGAGTTTTGAAGGCCGTGCTTTTATACAACTGTGTTAACTATTTTTTTTATTTAAGATATGAATAAATTCACTACCAGTGACCAGTGTCCACAGTCTGAGGTCTTTTCCGTTGTGAATTCACGGTATATTTTTTTAAAATACTACTTTAGTTATGACCGCCTACAGAGCATGCTGTTCATTGTATACAAACCGTTTAATATGATAATAATCATTACGACTGAATAGAATTATATATATCCCCTGCCCCTACTTAAATCATTTTAAAGACGTATACCTGGCCGTATATTCAATAAATTGAAAACTCATTACTAATAAATATCGTGTAAGCTCCCAAGTAGCAAATTTAAGCAAACAATTTAGCTGGGGAAAATTTCATACACTTCTGTAAGTATTTAAGAGCAAATGTTAAGAAAGAAAAATCACCAGGAAATATAACACATTGACGGACTGAAAGTGGAAAGAGAAAAAAAAACTGTTCGGAGGAAAGTCCTAACCTCCAAGATGGGAGAGGCAATGTCTGAAACTTATACGTCCTCTTGCCCCCCACCTCCAACTATCACTGCGCCAATGGTTACATTAAAATTGAGGAATATGTTTTAAATAAGCAACCTTTGTTCTAGCTTAAGACTAACGTAAATGGGTCGAACGAGGTCTCTTCTAGTCAACAGCGCTTCCACTTATTTAGCCTTCCTCTAGTTGAGCCTAATGCCGAACCTAGAGCCATGCCTCTCGTCCGAGGCACGGGTTCTGCACTTTCTTTATTGTTCCGTACCTCTCTTCTGCTTGGATCGTTCCGCGATGGGTAGCGAAGCGTCAAGCCCCAGCAGCCAATCGCGCGAGATCCCAGTCGCTAGGTCATCGAGTGGTGTCGTCTGTGATTGGACCCGAGCGTCCGTACTAAAAATACCGGCAGCGGAAAATAAAGCTGATGGGGTTTAGAGGTTGTCACGTGACCTCGCCGGCGTTTGTGGCCTTGTAGCAGTTTAATTTTTTTTTACCCCTTCGATTCACATTGTTTTTGTTGTTGCCGAAATTTCATATTTGGATTGTTTTACAAGAATAATATCCCCAATGAAGGTGAGTTATATAACTTTTTAAAATCTTAGGCTGTATACTGTTAGACTTAAGTCCACGCTAAGCGCAGGCTCTCTCGTTGTTGTCTACCGACGTGTGTGTTAAACTTTACAGCGGCGGTTCGGTTGGTGTTTGAAAGCAGACCAAGATGGCGTCATCAGCAGGCCAGGACCGAGCAGGCGGTAGTAGGAGTTTTTACCCCAATCGTAGTCTTTCCCCTAGTTGTGTGATTCAACTAGAAAATTTAAAGACCAATATTTCCCCCCGTCCCCCTTTGCCTAGCTGGCGCTCGACTCGCCAATTTCTTCGATAGGGATTACTTGTACTTGAGACTTGGTGATGCACGAGTGAACAAGTAATTTTACAGCAATTTTGAATTGTTTACAGTAAGAATTGTCAACTATATAAGAATAGATATCCAAGCGCCCCCCCCCCGTACTCGTTTTGTAAATCTAGTTATTTATAGTCATTATGTGTGTTTTTTTTGAAGTAGCTCATACGATTTAATGCCTCAGGGCTATGATATGTATATGTATTTTACCAACGGTTCTGTAGGCCTATATATTTTTTTATGAACCTTATCATTATTTTGGACTATTACTAATTTAGTTATTACTATCATTTATTATTGACATTATTTAACAACACAGTGACAAGCCATGACTAAGACAGTGACAGACTAAGTTTAAGTACTGTGACTAACTATCTTGTTAGTTTAATTGAGCGACAGCGCTGTCCCACAGTATTGAGTATTTACATGTATGAATAGATATAGATAGTCAAACCATGGATAATTACTTTAAAACATATGCCTATATAATATTTAACTATTTATGCCATGTGACAATTCATGTGAATAGTTGCTAAATGTACGTTAAATATATTTTATATATATTTTGATGAGTATGAATTATGAATAAAGTTGTTGCGTTTATTTACTCTATATAATATTGTCTATATAATAATGTTAGACAAAATGTATTACTGAAATTAATGAGTAAAATGCAACACTAAAATGTTTTTTTTAAAAATACATTCATACACAAATTGTTATAATGACAGTAAAGGAGTTTACAAAATTGGCCCTAACTAGTTCTTTGCCAATTTTATTTTGTTAATTGTAGTTAAATTGATAATCCACAGCTTTAGTATAAAAGTCGTCTTTGTAAAGTATTAGTGCCATTGAAGTCTTAGATATAATATAATTATTAATATCTTTCAATATTCAATTTAGGTTTTGTTAAAGCACAAAACCACAAAATGAATTGAACTAACACAAACACTAGCTTCTTGCATTCATTCATCTATTTTTAAATAAAATGGTTAATAAATTGTTTCGTGTACATTTCATATTGTTATACGCTACATTATGGTTATGCTAAGTTATAGGTGCATTGTCTTGTAACGCGGCTTCGTTTACTGTAAAACTTGTCTCATTGACCTTGTGAACTTGAGCACACATTTTCATTTGATGCAGTATTGGACGCGGCAGACTAAAAAAATTTAGTCCCCGCCCCACACTTGTACCAATTTTGGTCTCGCGCCTAGTCTCGGTCCCGGCTTTCTCTGCGCGAGTCACATCGTGAAAATCTTACAACCGTTGTTCGACAGAACTAGGTCACGTCGAGCTGGTCTGTGTTGGTCAGTTTTCATGCCAGTGGGCTGAAAGAGAAGGGAGGGAGAGATGTGCTACACACAGCTACTGCCTATTGGATTGTCGCTGGCTACACGGTCCTTGTGTTACAGCGAATAGATGAGCAGCTGGGGGGGGAGGGGTGCATTGACATTGAGTCAGTTAAAACAGTGGTGATAATATTTAAAAGGCGAATTATCACTGTTCGCCGATGACATCTCTTTTATCTAGTCTGGGTAGTCATAAAAAATACCAAACAGAGCTAATCGAATCGAATTCTTAATAAAAAAATTGTAACTAAAATATCGTTTTAGTTTTAGACTAATTATTACACATGTTTCAAAATAGTCTTGGTCTCTTTGTCATTTTTAGATTAGGGAATTTATTGTTTAATCTGGGGCACAAGAAACTTGTGAAATCTATTTCAAATATACAATAATAATTAATAAACTAGACCTCAAGGAAGTCTTATATTGTATGTAGTTAGGCTTTAAAAAAAAACACGCACAGTTCTATAAATTGGTCTTTGTCCACGCTATGTTCTCTCTTTGCGTTTTTTTTTAAACCCGCGGTGCAGACTCACTTGACACAAATTCTTTTCCTTTAATTATCTCCTCCTCAAGGGACTGTTCATCCCATATAAGTATATCTCACCCCCTTTCTTTCTATTAACGTTGGCTACGGCCCATTCCGTGATCGCCCCCCCCCCACCCCACATGTCTCGATTTCCGTCTCTCTTTCTCACTATGGGTGTCACGATACACTGCTGTATCGTACGATAACCATGGCAACTGTTCAGTTGTTGTTACCCAACCTCACCTGGTAAATTGTTCTCTTTGTCCACTTGAACCCTATCGCCAGGCGTGACAATGCTGACTTAGTTGTATGGGCTTGGGGTGCTGGAGGTGACACAGGGGTGGGTGGTAGTTGGGATGAGGGGTGGTGGTGGTGGAAACGTAATTCCCAGAAAACAACAAAACAATTTGAATTATGTAGGGCTCTATGGATAATGGACTGAACTGGCGTGTTCTTTATTACATTAAATCAACGCTTCATAGGAAACAACAATATAACAACAAAGTCCTTTCAAAGAAACGACTTGTTTAAAAATAAAAAGGTGTTACAGTATAAATTATTCTTTAGAAAATATGTAAAAGATACTACTGTATAATATATATATATATATAAAATTTATCTCCGGCCCTGATAAACATGTATAATGAAGAAATTCACCATTGAGTTTCTTTGTCATGAATAGGGCTACTCTGAATGACGCCAGGCTGTTCCAACGAACTTTCGAGCGAATATTTGACCTTAAGCTCTAGACCGGGGGCGGGGGGTGTGATTCTTGGTTTTGTGTTGCTCCAGACTCTAATATATCTCAGCTGTAATAAGTTTCATTCGGCTGAATACATGCCTCACACTGTACTTCGCTGAATGTCACGTGACTGTCCATCGACCCCCGTCCCATAAACTGTGGCTGTGCTGGACAGTTCTTACGAGACCCTGTCCAAGCGAATGACGACACAGGAGACCAGATGACCTGGGGAAACAGCTGACCACGTCGTAAAGGTCAAGGCAAGTGCGAAGCCAACGCCCAACCTCTGACGAAAAAATGGGGTTTGGGTTGGGAGAGTGCTTTTAACCTGATGTGCCATGCTGTGGAAAAGTTACCGCTGAAGTCAAAGTGTTTACAGGACGGTTTCAGGGAACTTACTTTCAACTTTCACCACGTCCAAATTTTGGCATTTCACCCGCACAATTTCTACTATCAGACAACCAAATTATTTGCAATGCTTAAACGAGTAACTTAGTCCACAATATAATACAGACTTCTCTAAGTCGAACTCAAAGGGACCCGAATTTTTTTTCGTCTCACGGAGTTTTCGAGTTAGGGAAAATGGCGTAATAGGTGCAGATTAATATGGACAGTGTTTATATTGAGAGGGGGGGGGGACACACCGACCCCACTGAGGACACCCCCCCACTTTACTCCCTCCACAGTGGGATGTGGGGAGTAAGATTTTTTTTCCTTTACCCAAACGCCTTGGGAGGTTGGGAGCCAAAGATCTTCGAGCTAAGGAGATCTAAAACACATTAGTCTTATGGAATTTGGCCGGGACCTATCAATTAATTCGAGATAGAGAGGTTTCCGACTTAGGGTAGTTCGACTCAGCGAGGTCCGACTGTAATATAAAAACATGTCATTAAAATCTGCATCTTGATTCTGAGGTTCCCAAAACGGTGTATGATATTAGTGTTATTTATTTACTGAGTGCAATTAGTTTTTAAAAAAAAACAGATGTAGAAATAAAAGCGTTAGTTGAAATTGTATGGGAGTGTATGGCATTAATATGAGTGTGCATATCAAAGAACATTAGTGTATCGACTATAACGGCACATTTGACGGACAAGGCCTTTTTGAGAAACGGTGAAGTCCGTGTGATTGTTAGTAAACCGGTGAATTTGTCGCCCCTTGTCTTTGTGACGTCTAATACGTTGTATACTTTTATAATGGTACCGTGCATAGTCGATTTTGACTTTTCTACCCAAGTCCTTGGGGGTTGTATTGGCGCGAGCGCCCCCCTCTTCTTCTTCTTCTTTTGTTTAAAAGTTTTATAGTATAGTCCTTCTCACATGTGCTACCCGGCGAAAAAATAAAAAATAAATAAATAAAAAATAAAAATAAATAAATAAATTATTACGTCATAAATTTTAAAAAAAAATCGATGTTGGTTGCATAGTGCACACCTACCATTAATAATTTCACACACCATCTAATTGTCTTATTGTCAGTTTCGCAGCTGAGCTGTCCCTTTAGTGCAGGGGTGCACAACCTACGACCGCATGCGGCCGTGGACACGAAAATGTGCGGCCGTGAAAAGCTGTTTAAATTATAATAACATGCGGCCGTCAAATATTTGAAATTTGGCAATATATTATGTAAAGTTGTAAACGAATATCGAATATTCATTTACACTCTTAAGCACTTGATATTGCGAAACAAATTACGACTCTGGCAGCTGTAGCGTTAGCTGCAGTGTTTAGCGCTCATAGACATTGAAATAGCTCTTGCCGCGCTGGTGTTAGGCTGCAGCTGTAGCTAATGAGGGCAGGCCATGAAGTTTAGCAGCCTAATATTGAAGCGCACCGAAACCGTGTGATGCGCACATTCGCTGTATCGTGCTTGCGCTGTGTCACCGTGTAACCCGTCGCTCAACTTCAGTTGCTGTTACAATACACAAAAATACTCAGAGGCCTGTGCACAAGTATCACTCTTAGCTGGCAGCTGCACCAGAAATCCAGACAGAATTTCGACATAGCAGTGAATAAACATAACAGTGAAAAAGCGTTTTCATATCCAACAGCTCAATCTTTATCATTTCCCGCAACTCACCGCTCTCATCGAGAGCCATGAAATAAGAAAAGATGAAATTCCGGCTACGTCCTTTTCAGGCGTCCACGAAGCGCTGTTGTTAGAACTCGCAGAACGTTTTCAGGATTACGACAAGATCTCAGAAAATATGAGACTCTTTACTTCTCCACATTTGGTTGAGACAGAGAGTGCGCCGTTGGATGTTCAAATGGAACTCATCAAACTAAAAAAATAACGCTCAGCTTGTGAAAAAATACGAGGACAAAACGATGTACTGGAGACATGGAAAGTAGCTGTGGAGCATCCCAAGCTTCGCGATATAGCAAGAAACACTCTAGTGCTCTTTTGAAGCACTTACATGTGCGAAACGTCATTTTAACAAATGAAATATCTCAAGAACAAATATCGAACCCGACTGGTGGACACCAATCTGGCTTCAGGAATACAACTGATGTTCTCCAGTGAGTGCCCAGACTTTGCGCGACTCTCAGCAAACATCCAATAGCAAGGCAGCTACTAATTTCTGGACTATGGACTGCTAAGTTACATGACCAGTGTTAGTGAAGCAGCTTATCTATTAATAAATTATTGTGTTCTCAGTGTACTAATGCCACTTAAAAACATACTCATGCTGTACGTGTGTTACATGATGTTAGGTTTACATGACAATGTTCAATTAAGTAGAAACATAAGAGAATATAGATGGAAATGTTTTTGTTTGTAATTAAGTACTGTTTGACTACAATAAATTGTGATTATGTCATTATTATCTCGCGTTGCCTATTACTAGAGGTAAATTTTTTATAGAGCTCGTTTCGTTTTTCAGTGAACAATTTTTGGCGGCCGTTGCAAAAGTAATTTTTTTTTATGCCGCCGTCAATAGCCCAAAGGTTGCGCCCCCCTGCTTTAGTGCATGCCATACTCTGTAGCACATCTACTATGGAATATGCTAATGTAATAGACTGAATGTTGAGGGTACCTGATCTCCTTGTACTTCGTTTTTACAAAAGAATTTTAAAATATATATATATTCATGTAGTATACACCCCCCCCCCTCAAATGGGGATAGTGTTGGCTAAGAGAAAATCGTCCCCAGTAGAATTTTCTGTCCATTCCACTTACGGTAATTCAATTCAAATATTAATGCGAGGACCTTTTTAACTATATTGACTAAATCTTTCTTTTTATGCGTGCGTCTGTCTACCAAAGTTTAAAAGGAGAAAGGCGAGTGGGAGCGTATCGCGGTGCGCAGTGAGACTCATGGGGGGGGGGCACGAGCCATTTCTGTAACATCTTATGAGATGTTATTATTCGTGTCCTATAAATGCAAGTGGCATTTTAACACCCTTTTACATTATGCAAATTAATTTAAAGATACACTTACAGACTTAATGATCATAAAAGCAATATAACAATAGACGTCCGTACATACATTAAGAGTAAAATGGAAAGGGTGGAAATAAGAGCATGACACTAATCAGTATGTGCGCAATGAGGCATTGTTAGCTGCACACTTTTGTCATGTCTGTCTGTCCCCATTCCCCATAGTCGTATGCATAGTGGAGATGGAAAGGGGGGGGGGCTTGTTCCTTAGCTGTGAACACACATGAGCCACTAGCGATGCCCAGGCACGCGTTATCACTAATGCGCGCGTAACGTGCCGGCCCCGGTCGCCGTTCCCCACTTGTGGTACCCCATTTAAGTGCTGCGTTCATTTATGCCCAAGGTTTTTATTTTTTTATTTTTATGAGACACAATCAGAATAAAGCGTGCAAGAAATTGATTTCCCATACACCTCACAGACGAGCTTCTTCGGGGTGGTTAGGTTCGCTTATTTACTCGCGAACATCAAGACGAGTCTCCGGCTTCCCCGCAGTGAAAGTGAATCACAAACAGGGCTTCTCAACCTAAGGGGCTCGAGCACCCCCCTTTCACCCACAGGGCAATGTGAGGAGATATGGTTCTAACTATAGCAATGGAGCAGTAGTTGTTTAAGATGGGATACGAATGTTGATATATTTTAAACTTCTGTAAACATTTCCATTTTAATTACATGCTTTATGTGGTGCATACTCTAATTAAAAAATCCTTATTTATATTTTTGTAATTTTTAACACATAAGTAGTCGATGTGTTTCTCTCTCTCTCTCTCTCTCTCTCTCTCTCTCTCTCTCTCTCTCTCTCTCTCTCTCTCTCTCTCTCTCTGCCAGAGAAGTCAAATAATTCATATATTAATTTGTTACGTCACCATTGTGACTAAAGAAAAACAAACGAATAATTAACATTTCCATAAACTAAACTACTATGTTAATGTTGCGATCACAAAGGCTGTGTACACTTTGTGACTTATTCACTGACACGCTTTTGCACACTTGACACTAACACACTGACGGACGCACCTCTTTTATGACACATCATACCATTCTCATACTTTCTCGTGTGTATATTGAGACACCTCCTGACAGTCGTAATTATTTTTTCAAAGACTAATCGCAACAAATACTGCACAACGAGTTATTTTTTTATAAAGGTTCCATAATAAGAAAATTTGAGCCTGGTTTGATTGTGTAAAGTGTAAAATCATTAATTACCGTAATTCACAATCGAGAAATTCACTCAATGTGTTCGTTAATTAAAAGAGATGGATTATATTTGTCAATATTTGTCCTGTCCTTAACGGGTCATCGCCCCACGGCCGATCTCTCTTTTCCCCCGAAACGTTCACTAGAGAGAACACTGCTTCTCCTCAAAGTGGTGGTACGCGGACCGGTTGCCGGTCCGCAGAAGTGACCAAGAAAGGACAGAAAAATCTAATTATAATGCGTTATTTGGAACCATTAATGCTCACCCTGTGGAATATGTCAATTTTTTTCGACAAAAGGCATAGATTTGAAAAAAATAAAATAAAATACATTTCGCTACCACGTCAGTACAGGGAAAGTAGTTCACTTGTTCCTTAAGTAAATAGAATTCCCTCCGGTCGGCCGTACTAAAAAGTTTGGGAAGCACTGCTCTAGAACAGTGCTTCTCAATCTTTTTAGTATGGCGGACCGGCAGTAATTTTTTTCTTTGTACCAGGGACCGGTGAACTGTTTTCCCTGTACTGACGTGGTAGCGAAATATCTTTTTCTTGGTAACTTCTGCGGACCGGCATCGGATGGCCCACGGAACGGCACCGGTCCGCGGAGCACCACTTTGAGTAGCAATTCTCTAGAAGACTCATGTATGCGTTTCGACGAATTATCATCTCCACGAATTCCTTATGTTAGCATTGGCGTGACATGTAATGGTTGCTTGTAGGGTATTCCCATTTCGTCATGCTGCCATGGGGAGGTAAATATATAATTCTATGCATGACAGCTGGCTATGTATATTACTGCAGTTTTATCATTATTTTAAATTTAGTGACCTGGGCTAGACTTCAAATAAAGTAATACCAATGTCATAATTCACTGATGCGGTCTTCTTTTTTTAAAAAAAGTGGTGAATTTAAATATGATTTGCTGGATAAAACATTCAGTATAGTGAATGTATTGGTTTGATTTAATGATTAAGGCGAGGAAACGAACTGAACGAAGCCTTTGGGAATTCTTAGAGGCGGGAAATTGGCTATACTTACGCCGACGGCAGGTTTGTTTAACTGTTACTAATGCCGCTCCGGGGTGAATGTGGGTGTGGCTGAGTGTAAATGGGATATAACTGATGGTCGGAAATACCATGGGTTAAAACGAAAATCTTAATTGATTTAAAGAAACAAAAATCAGACTCGTGGAATGGGGTCAGCAGCGCTCAGCTTAAGACTCTTAATTAATAGGCCTTCCTTAGAAACACTCCTAGTAACTAGCCCCACCCTAAAGGAAAAGAATAGAAAGTATACTACACTATCTCACTAGCATAAAGTGGAGTAACTGGCGAGTCATTTGATTTGACCAACCAAAACAGTTTCGCAAACCTCTGGTCGCGGGGGAATCACTAGTTATCGCTGGCAGAGATACAACTGTAACTAAATATTTTCAAAGTTTTATATAGAGGATAGTCATTCTCACGTATGACGGGTTTTGAGTTTACAAAAGCAATACACACCCTTTACCATGTTCATCGCCGAGCCTTGTTCTCTAGGAAAGCATTTCTCTTCCGTTTAAAAAAAATAAATTTGTTTTAAGTAACAGTAGCTGATGAAACGATTGATACGCGTTCTCAATTATTCGGTGTTTAGGACGCGAGACCAACGAAAATTACGAGATTATGAACGAGGTTTTAATGGAGGGATAATGAGGGCGGGGTGGAGTGGGGATTTCCTCTTGATGGAAAAAGTATCGACTTTTCTTAAGCCGGGGTCGTTTACAACAAGCACAATTGTAATTTTAATGATCTCGGACTAGATGTGCGTGGAGAAACTTGAGTTAGCGGGAAATTACGGTGGCCAAGATTTGATTAAATTCTTTTAATTTTCCACAATAATAATAAAAACAAAACAACTACCGATTAGCTATTAAAATTTCTGAAACTAGTAGTTTCTACGTGACATTTGCTGTATATACAATATTTTGTTGAAATGAATGTGTGTCTTTGAATTCCGTTGATATGGGCCCTGGTTGTTCCTAAAAAAAGCAGTGAAACAATCTTTAAAGCATTTCTTTATTCTTTTTTTATCGCAAGTTTTACTAGAGAAACCCACTGTCTTTAAAAGAGAGGACAGGGAAGGGGTGGGGAGGACTTGTTGTGAAACGTAATTCAAATGTCACGTAATGTAGTCATTAAACAAATAAGGGGAAAAAAACCTGTCCCGCTGAAATCTTTGTCGCTAGAAACTGAACGAGGCGAGCGTGAGTGCTCTGGTGACTGAGTGAGAGTCGGTGGTTTTGTCTCCGAGGCACCTTCCACTGTCGTACACGACACGGGAGCATCGGGTGTATTTAGTTGACGTTAATGGCGAGTCTGATTAGTCCCCGCTTTTTTTTTGACCACCTTCCACCACCCTCTCCTTCCCTCCTCCTCCGCTCATCGGCACGCGCGTCGGTCGGCTCGATGTGGATGAAACTAGCTGCGCGTGAGGCGGCCAACTCGGTGGTACTCGCCGGGATGGGGAAGGGAGTGAAAGAAAGGGTGCAAGAGATGGATAAGTGAGAAGGCAGCTATTTTAATAGGACCAAGTGATGATCTGCACACTTGGACAGTCGGCGGTTATAAAAATTCATGCACGGCAGCTGGCTAAACATATACGCCGTCCCCGTCCCACCCCTCTTCCCATTACCACCACCACCTTGTCGTACACTCGCCCGCACTCTTCGCGCCTTAAGTCCATCGGTCTTGGGAGCGACAACTGATCTCTTGTTGGCTCATGTCAAATAAAATGTTTGTTCCGACAAAATCGTTCATTTTTTTAAAAGGGGATCGCTTTAGAAAACATACAAATCTTAAACCCTCTCCTAACAAACACTGACCGTTTTAACACAAAACAAATCAACCTACACCACAATTGACAAATCGCTCTGTGTAAATTTTAACTTCAATTTTTAAAAAAATAATTATTACAATTTTATTTCCTGGAATACCATACGAGAATTCTCATATACCTATAGGAATACTTTACACTTACCTATTTTAATTGAATGTTATTTCTTAATCTGTACAATTTATTGAACAGTTAAAGAAGATGTTTAATACCGAGTACTCAGACACATGGTTAAACTGTTTTGGTCACACATCTTTACAAGAAAGTAAGGAGAAAGAAAAACAAAACCATGTCAATGAGTTCAAAGAAGATTAAAAACGCCGACGTTTAGCTAAAGTAATAGGAAACTTGTAGTAAAAAGAAACAAAATAAGTGTTGATGCCGAAGATTTAAAAAGGGTTATACATAAATTTCAACTACTTATTAGAAATATTCTAATATTTTATGACTAATTCCCCGAGCGAAAGCCTTTGAGAGGGTAAAATGGGAAATATGACAAGCCTTTAAATCCGGATTAAATAAGAAATCCACCAAATTTAAATCGGGTAAAATAGCCCATTATGAAAGTCACTGTTCCAATTATCAGCTTTTTGAGATGAGGGAAAGTTGATGAGTTGACAGTAGTGGAAACTTACAAACACCGACACCGGGGGATGCAAGTTAATAGAAGGCACTTATTCATGTAACACCTTCAACGTAACTTATCTAAATAGGAAACCACAGAGAAAACGAAAAAAAATAAAATAAATAACAAACCAAACACAACATTGGATCCCTTCACACCAGGCAATTAATTCGCCCTTCCCATTAGCGTCGTACGCTGAGATGTATTTTGGCAAACTTCGCGAGTCTGCAGTGGCCGGGTCTTATCACGTTGTCTGGCCGGGGCCGTCTCCCCCGGCTTGTATACATTTCTAAGCGTGGCACGGGGCCTTTTGGAGAGTTGACTCGCGTCACCTGAACTGAGAAAAAAAAAGCCCTGGACCGACACATGGAACATGAAATGGCACAAACCTTCCATTTGCCTAGAGATAGACACAGGCACACAATTAACGCGAGGCATTTTTATGACCCGAGGATGGTAACATGAGTTGTGGATGATGTAAGTTCAGGTGTCGGCCATTAATAGTAACGGTATAGTGATGGTCGTCTGTTCTCTGTATAAGTGAAGGCCTCATTTCCAATTTCCCTGTTACAACACATCTCATGTTTGGGTCGTGTTTGATCAGATTGTTTGAAGTTTAAAAAAAGTCTGGATATCTCTCAATGATGTACGATTTAATAATTAATATGGATGGAGCGAAACCGTATTGTTATCACAAGAGCCGTCCATAAATAACGTCACGCACCTGAAACGGGGTGGGGAGACGAGCGGAAGGAGGGTGTTTATGAAATGTGACGTAACATTAGAAAACGCGCAAGTTCAAATAAAAGTTCCACTTAAATATTTCATGGTTTACAATTTACTTAAAATAATGGTTTCACGCGTGTTACGATATTAGAGTGCAACCTTGCACTAAATACATACTTAAAATGACAAAGTCATTTGAAACATGCTCATTTTCAAATGGGAGATACGGCTTTTAAGGGAAAGAGGGCACATCCTTATGACGTCATATCAGAGGGAGGGGGCTAACTTTTATGACGAGGGGGAGGGTAAATCGGCTGAAATCGCGTGACGTCATTTATGGATGGCCCCATTTTAACCGGATTATTATTGCAATAGAAACATACGCTATGGCACGCCTTCACTCCAATCCTCCTTGGTTATTAAATCTTCCGTGTTTAATTTCGAAAGGAAGTGATCCACTATAATCGCACCGTAGTGTTTTTAACAACATATGATTCTGTGTCATGTCAACAAATCGCATGTTAAGTGAACTGTTTCCAATATCGCTAAATGAGATTTCTGGAATGCACAGTATGTAAACTTTGTGCGAGATCCCATGCGTTTAGCTTGCCGAGAACTCAACGTGAAATTTGGGATTGGTTTAACGGGAAATAGGTTCAGAACAGTCTTTATGGGTTGTTTTTTTTTACTAATACATTCTCCCCTCCCCCACGCCCGCTTTATTTTTACACTAAAGATAAAGTGTGATTTAAATTCATCTATGCCATTTAGCCGCTGATACTCAGCAAGCAAGATTTGACTGAATCGATTTTTCTCATACCTGCGCCCTATATGGTTTTAGTGAGACTATCTAACCATCTCCAGTTTATGGCGGTTATCAGATGAAGGCTATGCATCGTGTTGTTTTTTTTTGAAACTTAAATTATAATTTGTGAAAATTTGCAGCTGATAAGGAAAACGTCTTGTTGTTATTTATACGAATCCCAAGTAATGCTAGCTCCCGTCCCTTCCGCACGCCCCCGCAACTTTATTTTACGCCCCTGAACAGTATTACTATTTTAACACCTCCTTTAATCATGTCAATATTTTTTTAACTTCCGTAAAATTATAGAAAATACTACCCACCAAACGCGCATGTGTTATTTTAAAGAATTTTATTCATACACACATGTGACCAGGAATTTTATTGGTGTTCATTTTAGCAACGTTTCTGGGATTGTTCGACAGACCACCCGACACGTTTCCAAGAAAATTAACTATGTTGATGTTTTTGTTTTTGTGTATTGCAGATGAACGGGACTACCCGTTTGAAGATTGGGGATATCAACAAGAACCTCATCTGTGTGTTGTGCGGGGGTTACTTCATAGACGCCACAACCATCATTGAATGTCTGCATTCTTGTAAGTTACGTCATTTAATGTCAGTATATCATGGAATATGTTTGCATTAAAAATATATCATTGAAATTTCTTCATTCATTTAATTGTTGCGTATATTATTCACTTTGAGGTTAAATATTGACTATAAAGCAGCCGGGGAAAGTTCAGATTTCTGACTTTTATTCATGTTTGATTTTAATCACTTTTAAAATTCCTAGCCTCTTAGCGATTCCATAATAACTTTGTTTCCCCTTGTAGCATAAAGACAATTTCAGTACGGCTGCCGGTGTCACGAAATAAAGTATCCCCCAAAATAAAGTCTCCCCCGGAGAGTTTATTTTAAAACAAAGTCGCCCCCGGAGGGAGGGGAGGATTTATTTTGCAAAACCGGAAATTGTTTGTTCAAATTAATCCAAGCACTTTTGATGTTATGATTGTTATGTTTCTTATTATGTTTTATTCACCACTTACTTCCTGTACAGTTTGTCGCACGTGTATCGTGACTTTCCTAAAGACCAGTCGGACATGTCCAGTGTGTGACACCATCGTGCACAAAACCAGACCACACCAAAACATCAGGTATTTTACAAGACGGGATGTGTGTGCCCTTTGTTGTTTGCGATACATGATATCATAAGGACGACCGCTTATGTGTCTGTTTTCCCTTAAATTAGTGACCTTTGTCGGTTTCACTTAAAGCTCGTCATAGCTTCACGCTCTTACGTAGTTTGGATTCCTGTGTCTAAAAGAGCAGCACCGTCCATCTTGTCTCAAGGCTGAATCGAAATAATATTCACCGCGGTAGGAGAGCGTTAGGCACAATAATCAATTTATTCAACTATCGTAACAATCGAATAGCCTCAAATTATGCAGTCCTTGCCACGCCTGACACTGACCACCCCGTCTCAGCACTTTGTTCACCCCATTTTTATTTAAAGTAATAATCAAAAAGTTTCCTCGCGACAAGGAACATTTTTTTCCAGTTAAGATTAGTTTAACGAAAGAATATTAAATTTTAATACAACCTCATGTGTGTGTGTGTTTTTTTTTAAAATTGTAATTTAATTATTCTTTTAAAAACTACAGTATTTATTTAACGACGACTCGTCTTGAATTGTTTTCAGATCTGACAAATTGTTACAAGACCTCGTCTACAAGCTCGTCCCTGGATTGTACAAAGGTAAGGATTGCGGCCAACATTTACTCCTCATGCGTAATGACACGTGTCGTGTTACACGTTTATCCTTAATGGGGAAAGACTGTTATCAGCTTAAATGACAAGCGGCGGTAAGTTTCAGGCCGCGGGGCGAATTCCCGGGGTGGCAAGCCGTTTGACGAGCGCGACAAGAGTTATTTAGTGACAAAAGCCGGCGTGACAGGGGTGTTTAGTGACAAAATCCGGCATGACAAGGGTGTTTAGTGACAAAAGCCGGCGTGACAAGGGTGTTTAGTGACAAGTCGGGATTGTGACACAGACTGACAGTGACGGGGTGTCGGTAGTTACTGTCCGAGCAGAGGTGACTGTGACAGGGGTTGATTGTGTGTGAGCGAATTATTTAAGAGGAAGACTATGATAGAGGATGATTTTGACTTGGGCTGATTGTGTCAGTGGTAAGGGCTGAGTGTTGGTTGACAGTTATATCACAGTTATGGTCAGTGATGTGGATTGGGTCAAAAGGGGACTAAAAGGGGACTATTGGACATGAAGAGCCTAAAATAAGTTGATGTATCTAATTTATTCTTATTGTCGAATATATTATTATTTTTTCTTCTTCATTTTTTTTTGCATTAAAAAGGAAGAATGCGAAATATTTGCCAATATTTTTTTTTATTATGCAAAAACATGATTATATAAAAAAAAGATTTACATAACCTTTACAATCTTGTACATTATACTTATACTTATATAGATTACACACAGATGGATTACTGTAACGTAGTTGTCACTTTGTCGATTTCACCCGCAGGTAACAAACTAAGATTAAGTCTTCTAATATTTGCAGCGTGTTTCATTTGCGGTACATTTAAAGTAAATCTTTTCATTTTGGTTTTTTCCCCCGTGCAGATGAAATGCGACGCAGACGTGAGTTTTACACCACACACTATGATGGTGAGTACAGCTGATCTGGTTATTCTTAACATTTCTAATTATAGCACAGGAACCTCTATTTAAGCACCGGGAACTCTTGCTTGGTACAGCGGGCAGCCAGCCCGATTGGCCAAGACGTCATAAAAAATTAAGGGGATAAACAATTTGGCTTTGTTTCTCTTATTGCGTGTGTTTTTATTTATTTACTTTGTGCACTAGGTGTGGGAAGTCGTCATGGGTGTGCCTCGCCCCTGGGAGCCATTAAAAATATGTAAGGGGTGCTATTTTTATATTTTTTTAAAAACGTATTAAAAAAATCATCGGTATTGGGGGGGGGGTCTAGAAAATTTAGACTTAGCCTGGCTGCTATTGAACGTCCAGACAACCAACCAATCTCTATACTCAGTACACATTGACAAGCCAAAACACCTCGTCTCCGTACACCTTGACATGCCAGACATACCTCCTCTCCCTCCCCCAAATTGGGTACTTTGCATACCTTGTACCAACGTGCACTGTTCGGTTTGACCTCCCTGACCACACCACCCCCCGTACACCTTGTCCCACCTAATTACCACTGCCTCCCTACTCCCTACGACACGATACACTAAGCCAAGGTTTTGTTGAATGTCTGTGTATTTCGAACTTAAACACTTGATTGTGGTGACATCCGGAGAGGTAAAATACGGATACATATTTTATTTGATGAAACACACGTTAGCGTTGGATCAATTTGAAACCGACGATTTCAATAAAACCAGATATTTTTTAGAATCGTATATCCATTTTCTAGTCTTTATCCTGGGATAAAATTAGTTGTTATTATATTATTAATCGCGGGTGGAGGGGGGGGGCTTATAATATAATAAGGGGGCGGGGCCTTTTTTCACCGCGAAAACAAACTTTGTAAAAGTTAGAATGAAATCAATTTTCCAGTTAACGGAAAAGTTTGTTTTCATCATATATTCTCTTTTTGCGTATATGGTCAAACCTCTCATAACGAGCACCTCGGTAATAAATAACACTGCGTAGTCTGACTGTAAAATCCGGCAACGTAAACAAGTTGGATTACCACGTGGCCAGGCACATCAAAAGAGAAATTTTCACATCTCCAGCGCTGCTGTAGTTGTTACCTGGTGCTGCGGCGGCGGTGGCGGTGGCGACCACCTGCGTTATTTATTACTCATGTTAGTCATGTGGCGGCTTTACATAACTGTGACACACCAGTCCCCCCCCATTTTGAAAGAGAAGACAACTTTAGTGTTTTAACCTATGGGGAGGGGACAACGTTAGGGGTTCTCGAGCAAAACTTATCCGAACCCTTTTTCTCGTATCATTATATTCTAGATTCAAGATCGTTACTTGCTTTGGGGCTGTACATTTAATAACGAACGTATGTTTTTGTTATGGTATTGGTAATAAGTATAACAAGAGAGCGATACCAAACCGTCGCATCGAGGCTGACATTTCAGTGTCTTGGCGGTGATCACTCTCATACTCCAACGGTGGCCAAACCGCGGCTCATTTAGTTAATGGTTCATTTCCGCAGCCCTAGTTAAAATACTTTCAATATATGAGCATGGATTTTTTTTATTTTAAATGCACAATTTGTCTGAGGTTTAGCTGAAATTAATCAACCTATGCTATTACTATATCAACAATTATATTTATACAGCTGTACACGAACAAATAATAATGGGTTCCCAGTCTAAACATTACATATTTTAAGTTCAACCCCCCCCCCTCCCGTATTTGTTCTGCATAATGGGGATTTTTGTAACAAGTTTTCTCAAGAGCCATCAATCCATGTTAAATCTTAAAGATGGAAAATTATGTTTGGATCAGGCCACCAAATAAATTAATTAAAGAAATTTTTATATGATGAGTTCAATTTCCTACAGCATTTTCATATGTGTCGTCATATATCTGTGTACTAAGTTTGGTCTAGAGTCTAGAGCAACGGTGGCCAAACTGCGGCTCGCGAGCCTCATGCGGCTCTTCTGTTCTCACATTGCGACTCTATCTGTTCTCACATTGCGGCTCTTCTGTTCTCACATTGCGGCTCGCGTACAATTTATGAAAGACATGTTGCAAGTATTACTGGACATGTCTAAACCATGATTAATGACCCATAGTGCTTCAATGCGGCTATCAAAAATTTGTTTATATTTTAAAATGGCTCTCAGTTACTACAGGTCTGGCCACCCCTAGTCTTGAGTCTAGATGTATTCATCTGGTTGCCAATGTCACTGTGCTCTCTGACACACCCAACCAGCCCATGTCTGTACACTGTGCTCTCTGACACACCCAACCAGCCCATGTCTGTACACTGTGCTCTCTGACACACCCAACCAGCCCATTCCCGTCACACACCTTGTCACACCTAATTACCACTACCTCCGTACGTCCCGACGCTTCACACCACCTTTTGCGACCTGTCGCAACCCTAGAAGATTCGTGATTGGATTAGTCCAACTCACAACGATTTACGTGCGTGCCTTGAATAGTTATGATAACCTTCGTTCCCCCCTTGCCCCCCCCACCTCCCCCCTCGCCAAAACGCACAGAGACTAGCCGCCATACGTTAGACATTCCACGGTTCTGATGCCTCGTCACAAGTTTTGAAATCCATGGTTCCAATTATAACGGGCCTCAAATACATCCGTTTATCCTGATGTACACCAAATATACAACACTTGAAAATGTTGATCAACTGGAAATCCAGAAACTGATAGCTTTACATGTGTTATACAACACTTGCGGACCTGATATAATGAAAGTGACTTTGCTGATCCAAATTTAGCTGCACAGCTCCTCTTGTACTCTCCCTCCCCATATTATCAGCCGGCGTCTCATTACCAGCGCTCCACACAGGTAGCGCCCCTGACACCTCCACCGCAGCGTCAAACGCTGATGTACAGTACACCCCCAACACGCTTTGTGTACACCCCCAACACGCTTTTGTCAACCGGCAGTGTTTAAATTAATGACCTCCTTTTGTTTCCGCCCCAGGGATGGTCGGTGTTTTCACTATAAACAACGTGGTGTGACGACAGCGCTGGCTCTGTTGTGTTGCTGGTTCTACAACATCCTCGTCATCCAATTGCACCGACGTGTCGACATTATTTTCATTAGACGTTGTTACTGCGATGCCGATAGCAGAGTTTTTTATTACAAGCTTTTATTTAACTCACACTGTTTGTATGTTGTATCCGTCAAATCTTGTAACGTAAAATTAAACCACTTCTGATGGTCCTAGAAAATAAAATATTTAAAAAATCTTTTTTTAAAAGGACACGCTTTTATTTACATATAGAAAGTGCACTAAAAAGAAGAAAATTAAAATTTTCAATCCGTGAACCTATCGACTGCACATAAAAGCGTGGGGCCCTCATCACAACTCGCAATCATGTACAAAGCTGCGAAACATAAATACAAATTTATATGAATATTAATAAACATTTAAAGTTTCACAACTTTGATCATATAGATGCTACTATCATATTAATTAGAAAAATTTATCTATATGCAAAAGAGTAGTTGCAATAAGAAATGAGTTGTGATGGGCGCCCCACGCTTTTATGTGCAGTCGATGGGTTCACGGATTGAAAATTTTTATTTTCTTCTTTTTAGTGCACTTTCTATATGTAAATAAAAGCGTGTCCTTTTAAAAAAGGATTTTTAATTTCCCTTTTACTTTAAGTGGATTTTAAAATATTTTTTCTAATAATTTTGGTGGTGATAGGGTGCGTTGGTGTCGAATTTTATGTTATTTCAAACTTTGCGTCGAAAATAATTTTTTTTTAAATTTAAAAATCTGCTAAACTCTTACTCTTACAAAGTATGTCATTCAGTTAGGCCTCTGCAGCTAATATACTTTTTGGGACGTCGTTTCAGTTTTTTTTCACGGTAGTGTGGGGGGGGGGCTGCACCAAAATTAACCCGGCGCGTTAATATCGTCTGCAATCCTGTTCTGCAGGATGTGTGCGTGTAATAAATTGAGACAATCGTGTCACTGAATAGCTAAGCAATGATAAGATGGTAGGCGTCGAAATATTTGTTTATGGCTGCCATATGAAACGTGGGGGCTATGCGAAAAATCTCCGCTCACTCCAGTTTTGTCCGCAGAGCAACTCAAATTATTGTCTAAAATAGCACCAAATTGAAAAAACAAAAATCAAAACAACTCAAATGGTTTACAGCAATAGTATTCCAAACATTTTGTTTCAAAAGCATCCCAAATATTATGTTTAAATAGCATCCCAAATATTATGTTTAAATAGCATCCCAAATATTATGTTTAAATAGCATCCCAAATATTATGTTTAAATAGCATCCCAAATATTTTGTTTCAATAGCATCCCAAATATTTTGTTTCATTACCACCCCAAATATTTTGTTTCAATAGCATCCCACATATTTTGTTTTCCAATAACATCCCAAACATTTTGTTTCATTACCACCCCAAATATTTTGTTTCTATAGAATCCAAAATGAGCACTTCTCCGATCTACTAATGTAGCTTATCGTCATTTCAAACGACCGATTCGCCTGCATTGCGTTTCGTTCACATTTTGATCGTCTTTTTGGAGATGTGCAATTACCTGCTTATCACCGCGTCGTCTATCGCCACATCTATTTCTGAGATGGTTTTTTCCTATCCATACAGCTATTGGGGAAAAAAAGGGGGGTGTGTGGTGTTTTAACGCAGAGGTCTCAAACTCGGATGAAGGCGTGTACCATTCAACGTCCCCTCCAAGGTTCCTTGGTCCGTGTGCAAAGTAACAGAACTCATGTGCAGAGTTGCACAGCATTTTTTAGCTATATTTATTATAATTTTTTTTAAAAATAAAAACAAAATTTGCTGCGCGGTAATTCTAAACTGCTGCGCGGCGTCGGTCAGATATATGCACAGCCGAGCAGCGTAAAGAGAACATTGGTGCCATTGTATCACTATTGAGATGTGAAGGGCCGCACCCCCCACCCCCCAACAACCCGACAATAGTAAACAAAGAGCACGTCATATATCTTAACTGATTTTCTTACTTATCACTAATAATTTGCCTATCTACCATTAGGCACAAAGAATTGTGCCAAATGGAAATACCATTGTTTTTACTAACAGCGAGTACAAACTACATTTTTATGATCATCACAGATTGCACTTTTTTGTAAGCTTACTGGCAGGCCACAAAAATCCACTTGGTGGACCGCGTGTGGTCTGCGGACCGCGTGTTTTAGACCCTCTGTGTTTTAACTGACGTCACCGGAAATGTCAGAAAAAGTCGATTACTGTGGTGAGCGGCACACGGAAGAAAGTACATGTTGATGAATGGTCAATAATGTTTCTCTTTCTCATCCCCCCTCCCCAACCGTTCGATAAAAGACAGTTGTGTTTAAACTACGAACTTATCGAACCGACGTTAGGAATTATTTTTACACGTTTGTTGAGTGTGTCAGGTCATAGAGCGCTTGATGAAAATAAGTTCAATACCATTTTTCAATGCCATATCATAATACAGCAAATAAGCTGTTTTAAGCTCTAAATCCAGTATCGAATTTTTTTTTACGCATGCTGAAAGGATTCTGTCACGCACTGAGTTCCTAGTGATTTAAAAGTTTTTTTCTGCTTCAGCAGATGTAGACTATACACATATTCTGATACGTTTTTTAATGACCTCGCCTAATCTCGTTGTAACCCGGTACCGTGGTATATACAGTAATAGTCGTTCGGTGGAACTCCAGTTTGAATCTCAGTTTCATGCGCTTCTGTCGCGGCTCTATATCTTGTTAGCATTCCTTCTCCTGTAGTCAAGTGAACAATATTTTCTTAATTTCAGTATTTATTTGATTTAAGATCTCCACTAAAAGTTAAACGGACTATTTTCGTAATCTCTAAAACTAGAAACTTTAAATGTTTTTTATTTGTCCATAACTTCGGGTTTTTCTTAATTGTAACACTTGCAACCGATTAAAACTTTCCTAATGGCACATGCCCATACTATGTGCTTGCTACTGGACTCGTGCTTTGTCAACAGTTCTTTCATATCGTTCAATTGTATGAATCATTTATCGACACACGTAATGTTCTCAGACGTTTCATGAGTGCGGACAACATTGGAACTGGAAATGGCGAGAACTGAAACAAAAGATAGCATCAAGACTAATGGAGTTCTCGATCCATGGATATTGTTTGAAACATCCACCATTTAAACCGGGGTCGGATACTGAAGGATGCTCATTCATTATTATTTGAATTAGGACGTCGACGTGAAAGCACTGGTAACTCGTTAAAAAAAAGTTTTTAAAAAATCTGGTGTCTGAAGAAGATCTAGTGACGCTCTTATTATAGAACTATACATGGGTGGACTGACCTGTAGTAAGGGAGAGCCATTTTATTAATATTCAAAAATTTTGAGAGCCGCATTGAGACATCGCTCACTTCCCCACCAATGTTCCCTTTAAGCTGTGCGGCTGCGCAGATATCTGACCGACGCCGCGCAGCAGTTTAGAATTACAGTGCAGCAAAATTTTGTAAAATATTTCAAAGTGGATGTTGTGCAACTTTGCACACGAGTTTTTTTTTACACGGACCAGTGAACCTTAGAGAGAACATTGGTCCCGACTCACAATGAAAAATTCCTTTGGTGATTCATTTTTCAAAATTATTTTTTATTAGAATTTAATGACTTGAACATTTCAATTGTTTTAATGATAACCGTATGTTGAAGAAATATATGCGTTGCAGTTACTCTATTAACAAACATTTAAACTTGAAAATTTATGAATAGAAAAACGTTGCGTAAAATTCACTGTGAACATTAATTGTTTTGATTATGGTAAGAAGCCTTTGAACTAGCAAGTTTCTTTAAATCTGGTTGGTAGTTAGTAGTAGTGGTTAGAGTTGCCGGATTTCCGGTTTTGTACCGGAGTGTAAGTATTATCCTTATTTGTCGCAATACCGGACATTTTACATTTAAATATTGTGCCATCTACAAAATTCGACACTAGTGTCCGGTATTTTTGAGACAGCCACCTGGCAACCCTAGTAAGTGGTGCGAAGAAGTTCTGTCAGATTCTGATGACTAGTTAATACTCGATACTATGATTTTATGAACTTCATTGTGGAGTACAAAGATTCCCAGCAGTAGGTTGTACCGAAAATGGATATAAGTTAAGTCGGCAACTAGCTTTCTTAAGTTGAGGATATTTTACTCCTGGCACGAGCTTACAGAAATCCACCACAGATTGTGATTGGTGTATCATCGCCAAACCCTGATCTTCCTGTAACTCTGACAGCTCCATTTCAGCAGCAGAAGGTTCCATAACAATGTTAATAGGAAGCTGGAAACCACCTTTGATTACGTCTAAATCCTCTGCTCATTCTGGTTGAAAGCTTCTATTTTCTTCTTTATATCTTCGTTTCCTGCAACTTGTTGCCCTATTGTGTGGATTTTTATCGAAACGGGAACAAGAAATTTGACAGTTTACACCACCAACCACTTACAAACCAATCGCTTCCTTCAACTTTTAAAATTTAAATAAGCCAAAAATATTTTCAACCCTTTGATTCTGTCCAGATTTAAAAAAAAACATTTTTGTTGTTGTTATTACTGTGAAAATCATTGAACGACTGGAAATTATTTTTGTTAAACGCAATAATAGATTGTGTGTTTTTAAGTATGGTGGGGATAGGAGTGGAGGGGTTAGATAAACAACATTGGCTCGTCTGTCTCAACCGGTGACTCAATAATTCGGTGTATTTCAACGCGAAGTTAGCGTCCTGTCATATAATAAAAGCAGGGGTGTTATTATTAATAACACACAATACAATCCCTTTTAATTTTCTGGGGTGTGGTCGTGTTTTCCTTGATTCATTCAAAGAACCTAAATCTTTTAGAGTTAATAGATTTTTTGTTTCATGTTCAGCGAAAAAAGGGTGTATCAAAATACTTTGTGTTTTGTCTGACCGTATTTTACTTCCGATTGACATATATTTCTTCTCAAGCTTTTTCCTGTTAATTGTATTTCACAGCATATATTTTAATCGTATTTCACAGCATATATTTCAAACGAAAAGTTTTAATTTTATCAATTGTTCGCGAGCCGCAAAGTGAACACAGAAGAGCCGCATGCGGCTCGCGAGCCGCAGTTTGGCCACCGTTGAACTATAAACTGGGGAATCGTTACCGTTTTGACTGGCCTAAATCAAATAGATCTTATTCGATAATCTCAGCGCTTATTTTGTACGACTGTGTAGCGGATACCAGTTCAGAATTCGTCCTCACCGTCCTATCAAGAAGTTGATATGTGGATTGCGATTCCTTCTTGGAGTTTGACGTTATTGCTCTTATGTAAATGTAAATGAATTTGAATTTTCCAGTCGCTCATTCTTTTATTAATTAATTAACATTTCTCTAAGACCAAAGACACATACTATCAAATATCGATTAATGATAATCCAAACAAATCAAACGAAAAATTTATAAATTGGACGGCTAGACACCTGCTTTGAGTCACTTCTTGTTTCATGTATCGAAATTGGATTCATTTGGGGGTTTTGGTTCAATGATAAGTCTACTGAGTTGTCGAGCCTAGTCTCAAGTTGTTCAGCTTGTGATCAGTACTTGGCCGCGTCGTTGACTCTGTAGTGGCTTAGACATGTCATAGGTTTTAAATTTAAGTTACAATATGCATAAAGTGTACCAGCACCGACACAGTGAATGAATCGCTATAGAAAATAACTCAACCCGCCCCCTTTTGAGCTCTCCCAATGACGACCACGTCTCATGTATAGTCATAGGGATATATAACCAATGTTTCCTCAAAGGTTCGTTGGTCCGTGTGCAAAGTAAAAAAAAACAACTCGTGTGCATCCATTTTTTGTGCAATATATTACAAAATTGGCTGTGCGGTAATTCTAAACTGCTGCGCGGCGTCGATCTGATAGCTGCGTGGCCGCGCAGCTTAAACTGAACATTGCATATAAAGTTCATCAAATAAAGGTTTTCATTAATTTTTAAGTTTGGAGGACTGTTGCTAATTCCAATCTAGGCATCTCATTTCTCGAGATTTGCATATACCAGGGACAGAGATCCCTCTCAACCCGGAATCGTGGATTTAACTTCATCCGTTAGAAAAGTACAAGATAAACTAAATTAAACCATGGGACTATAGGCTTTAAATGATTTTTTTTATGAGTTGAGAGTTTGTAGACTTCTTGCTATGGTAGCAGCTTCAATTCCTCCGGCCTAGCTCTAGATACAAGTTAAAGATCACAAGCTACGGTATATACTCTTTCTATAGCCCGATCGTTCATAAGCCGACACCCCCCCCCTCTTTTGAAAGAGAATGATATAAAAATTGTGTAACTCGCTCGTAAGCCGACCCCCCTCCCCCCAAAAATAGGACAGCGTGAACAAAATGGTACACATTTTTTTAAATCGGCCATTATGATTTATTTTTTTGAAGAACTAAGAGATTTGAATAACATAGCTTCTGGTAGAGCAGTCGAATCTTGTAGAATGTAGTTAAGGATCTTGATAATCTTCAATAACAACACCGATATTCAATGTACATGAAGAAATCACTTATCCATTCATAAGCCGACATTTTCCCCTAGATTTTCTCAACAAAAAAGGTCGGCTTTAGAACGAGTATATACGGTAATAATTGGCCTTAGGAAAACAGCTGCAAGTTATCCATATGAGTTTTACGCGCGTAATGTTTCTGAAATTCTAATACTTAATCATAATCCCAATCTCAATATTTACATGAAGATGTCTGAAGCAGCTTTAACGAGGGCTTTGTTTACAATAAAAACACTGAAATATCCCTGTTATATTTACGTGGATTACTGTGGCGAAGTAGTAAATAAGAACATTGTTATATTTAATTAAATATAAAATATACATATTATACACATAGCTCGACACGTGTTCAATCTGAACATTTGAGCACATTTACAGCCTGAACACCCGAACAACCTAGTCACACGAGCAGCCCGAGCTGTCTAGAATCGTCTGATACAATCGATTTACTAGACTAGAGCACAGGTTCCCATTCCATAGGACGTTACCTGGGTTAAGAATGGAGTTCTGTGCCGTGGCTGTCTTAAACAGTACACGAAGAAGAAAAAAAATAATGAAATATAAAGTACTGCAATTTTATATATATTATTTATATTTTTCTCTGTAGTTTAAGCTAGAATTTGAAAAATCACAAATAAATATGTCTTCAATGACTGAAAACGCTAGTTTTAACAACTCTGCAATATCAATATGTTGCAGCACTTTTACTTCAACGCCGTAAAAAAAAACCGAGGGTCGCAATACTTCAATATTAATGGCGTGGCTTAATAGAACATGTGGCGCAGAAATAGTGAACTCAATTAATAACTCAGCGCAGTTAGATATATTTTACAGTTCCTTGTGTGTAGCAAAATTTAGTAACTTTCTGTACAGAAAGTTAATGTTTTTTTGTGTAATTATATTAAAATTGTATTCAAAATAGTTTTTAAATCCTTTATATTAACTCGTGGTGTCTGGTTAAACTCTTGATTGCTTGTAGGTCGCCAAAACTTTGGATTGATTTTAACCCACTTCCTCGTAAGCTAGCGAGCTGCAATTTAGCAGGCAGTTTTGTGGCGATGATAAAAACTAAGTATCAAAATTTCAGATCGATCGCATGTACGGTAATTAAATTATTGAATTTTAAGATTATTTTATTTATTCCTATGTAACATGTTATTTTTTGAGATAGAGTGTCGCGGTGCGTATTAGTATTATATTGAACAACCTTTCTGTCGCGCAATAAGGTGCGTATTTTATTGACAACACTTTATATAAACATATTCCTGATCGGTGCGCATTGTATTAAACATGTTTTACGACACAACTACAATTTTGTAATGTTGGATGGTCTTGCGCTGCGTATTATAATGAACATTCTTTTAGTTACGTCTCTTACGTAAAGGATTTATAGTTAAAAAAAACTTGGTTTTTTTACGGGTTTTTTTTTAAATTTTGAAATTTATTTTCTGGGGTGGGAATTATTTTTAGGCTTGTTTGGATTGCATGTCGCTAGATCCCAGGATTTCCCATTTTCGTATCTAAAGTGGCACCTAATAGAATGATGCATCTCGGCATCTAACATTAGAGATTAATTAAGCCAGTCATTTTCTTTGCTTCATTTTTGGCTAGAAATAATTGATTGATTTTATTTGATAACTGATTTTATTATGTTGTTGCAGCTGCTCCCAAGAGGGCGGGAGAGGAGAGGGGTGACGAGATGAGTGACAGGTTCGCTTTCACCGAGGAGGAGAACATCAGCCTGGCGCTGCACTTCTGTCCCGAGTGAGTACCACGGACACGTCTGCATGGACTGCGGGACGTGTGGCACGGGTGAAGTCATGTACGGGGCGTAGCTAATGGAGTGGGGGGGCAACTGGAGGTTAGGGAAACTTGGCAACGGTGTGTGTGTGGGGGGGGTGGGGGTTGGGGACGACTTTGAGTGCGGATTTGCTGGGTGATGATGACATACCAGATGAGAAGTGGGGTGGGGGGTCTTATTTATCACTTTAGATAACAGAATCTCTGTAACGTAGCAGATTGGTCCGAACGGCCATAATTTTAATAAGAGCCGTTACAACAACCTTATCGTTTTGGGGGGGGTGATGGGTGGTGATTATGTTAAGGTTTAAATAATGGTGTTGCTGATTATTCTAGCTTTAATAGCTATTAGCAGACTATTAGGAGTATGTCGGCTCTTTGGCGCCAGTAATTGTATCAGCTCCTTGGAGCCACTGATTATATAAGTTAGTTGGCGCCACTGTTTATATTAGCTCTCTGAAGACACTGCTTTCACCTCGCTGGTAGAATGTCACATAATAACCGCCGGTGGAATCTCACATAATAACCGCCGGTGGAATCTCACATAATAACCGCCGGTGGAATCTCACATAATAACCGCCGGTGGAATCTCACATAATAACCGCCGGTGGAATCTCACATAATAACCGCCGGTGGAATCTCACATAATAACCGCCGGTGGAATCTCACATAATAACCGCCGTTGTTAGTTACTGACTTCCACCGGGTCTCATAAATCACTTTTCACTGGCCGGGCTGGTTGTGTTGTCAGTGTGGCCGAGCGGCCGCCGCAGTGACGGTGTAGGTGAAGGTGAAGACCAGCAAAGCACCGTTGAAACCCTCCTTAGTCGCGGGGTGCAGAACAACGCCCCTGATCTGGAAAACATGTTAACGGCATCAGGTGGAGTGATCCAAAACAGGTGTGAACTGATATGTGAGACTGGATTCTCTAATTTGTGTGTGAGAGAGAGAGAGAAGGGAGGGAGAGAGAGAGAGAGAGAGAGAGAGAGAAAGAGTTTATCCCACTTGTGTCTGTATGCTTGAAAGTCTTGTGGCATTATGTTATGTCAACTATTTAACTTTAAAAAAGAGTGTTTTATTGTTCTAATAACATTAGTATTATTATTTTGTAAACTCTGTGCTCCACTAAAGATACAGGTAGACAGACCCTCGCCAGAAAAGACTCAAACATATTCCCTCGATTTATATAGATCTACCATCCTAGATTTAATAGCATGATCAGATATAGCGTAGTTTTCCTTTATAAAAACTGTCAGTCTCGGATCTATTTGTCCAGTTTCCATGCAGTGCCCCTTGAAGGTCATCTACTGCTTGTCTACTGGCAAGCATATAATATTTACACCTTCCTTAATGGGTATGTTTTGCAATGTGTGCTAAACTTTTTTTTTACCCATATTAACCTGTGATAGTCATTTCTTTTTTTATTTCAGTGGGGGCGGGGACAGACTTGACTTCAGGCGAGTTTTCACCACCAAGGAAGACCTCAAATCAAGGTTTGACAGACGGATAAAGGTAAGGAAATACCGTGTAATACATCTTCACGTGCTGCGACATATTCACGCCTTTCCATTACCACTTCCCGTATGATGAGAAAATTTTGCCCAACTATTATCACGCCTACATCAAAATACTGCCCTCGTCATATGTACACAAACAAATCTCAAAATACGAACCCAAGCCTCACTCTCAACCCGACCCTCACTTTGAACCCACGCCCCTCTCTTTGAATCCGCCCATAACTAACACCATTCCTCTTATTTGAAATATTCCCCATATTACTAACATTATAAAGTATTTAAGGGAGAGGGTGGGAAGAATAATTAGGAACGAACTTATGCTACATAAATATGCAGATTTAAATTATATTTTAAGAAAAAAATTGTATAAGTATTCAATAAAAAATCAATGTTCATTTTAATGATTTAAACATATGTACCCATTTTATGGTCTTGCCGGTATTTAACGTTCCTAATAAGTCTTAGTGAATTTTTTAAAATTAAATATTCACTCTATTATAAAGACAGATAATGTTACAGTTTGAACACTTTGTGAATGAACCTTCAATAAACTGAACACAATGAGAATAGACCCTCATTAAAGTATTAGAACATTATCCTTTTATATATCTCTCCCCCCCCCCATACACACACACACACACACGAAACCAAAAAATATTTAATTCACACTTTACCCTCCTCTCTCTCTCTAATGCGACACATGACATTCTTACAACAGGAATCCATTGACGTCCGATACCTCCAGTGTAAAGCGGCCGTCACTATTCGACTCCTGAAGAAGTTTATCCGCCTCAAGTTCAGCCTTCCAGCACACTACCAGGTAAATTTTTATCATATCTGCACCAAAACATTTTGTCTTTGTTTTTTTTTCCACATTGCTCGCAGTACGTAATGTTACCCAATTACGACAACGCAAACTTTTCAATTGCTGTATTTCAATTTATTTAAAAACATTTTGTCAAATTGTTTTTGATGGTAAAATTCATTATAGCCGTAAACAAGTTTGTTTCCTGTTTAAGGGCCTGCTTTTCTGACCCGTATTAACGTAATGATAATCGAACACCTGTTGGTGTTATATTAATGTTGATATACAAAGCCGCAATCAAACCAGATTGGCTCAACTGAAACCTTGGATATTCGTTTAATAGGCTCCCCCCAATTAGGATGACCAACCGGAGCACGCCACGTTGCTCTTTTTAAATCTGTTATAGTTCCAAAAGACTGACCAAACTATGATGAATATCTGTAATTAAGGCACCTGATGGACTACGTATCGACTTGCAAGTATCATTTTGTAAATAAAAATCGATTCACGTCTTTCGTCTTGTGATGGCGGAGGACGTCATGAAAACGACATTACGGTTTACACCTACACTGTTTATTTCTGAATGAGGGTATTTGGCTACGTCTACGACCTAGTATAGGGTTTTGGATAACATCTTCCCGCTTTGCTTTCCGTTGAAAACGATTGAGCGCAAAATTGCTGTCAGCAGGTTAGTGATGGTATAATATTTGCACTAAAAGTGGACCGTGTGCAACACGACTTTTTTATGTTTTTTTTGTTTCTTACTTCGCCACACGGACCAACGAACCTTAGAGAGAACATTGATGTGGACCCGTAACTGTTAAAACAAAAATTCCCAGTTTAAACGAAGCAGGTGGGTGCTGTAGTGTAGCTCTGTAGGACTTTATCGCGTGACTTTTAAAAAAAATATTCCAACTTGTCCTGAGAGAGAGAGAGAGAGAGGAGGTTGGATCTTGGAGAATTAGCAGTTGAAAAATCGCTGGGTAAAATATACAATGTTATTTATTTGATATTCTATACTTTTAGCGCTTCTTTACCATGTGTGACATGTGATATTTCTTGTCGTATTTAAACCCATTTAAACCCACACAATGATAACACCAGTTTGAAATTTTACGCTTGTACTTGGTGCCAGATGCGAACATGTTTTTTTCCCTCTCTCTTAGAAGTTATTAGGGATAGCGCCTCTCAGAATGATGTTGGAAAAGACTTGAACATATACTTTTTACAGTCGGACCTCTCTAAGTCGAACTCAAAGGGACCCGGAAAAAAAATCGACTTACGGAGTTTTCGAGTTAGAGAAAATGGCGTAATATGCGCAGATTAATAAAGGACAATGATATTGAGAGGGGGAGGGCACATCAATACTGACTAGAAGGCTTAACAGGAAAGAGAGGCGGGGTCTGAGGTGTCATATGAAAGGAAGCCAACTTGCTTTGACATACCGACACAAGCCAGTGAGAGGACTCACCTTCCCTCTCCTCCCCCACTATACTCCCTCCACAGTGGGATGGGAAAAGTAAGATTTTTCTCTATGGAACACGTGTTCTGAAATGTCACCCCAGAATAATAACCCAAAGGCCTTGGAAAATTCGACTAAGGGAGGTTGGAGGCCAAAAATCTTCGAGTAAAGGAGATCTAAAATACATTAGTCTTATTGAATTTGGCTGGAACCTAACAATTAATTCGATATAGGGAGGTTTTCGACTTTTAGGGAAGTTCAACTTAGCGAGGTCCAACTGTATCTCATAATTCCCGAAGCCCTGTAGTTGATAAAACTAATACGAAAATAAATGTTTAAATTTTAAATTGTAGTTCAGTACGCGGACCTGCCGCAATGCACACGATTACTGCTGTTAACCTGAAGTGCTTGAGAACCGCTATTTCTGATACGACCTCTCATCCACCTCTCGCCCCCATCTCTTTTTTTTTAGAAGCGCCGTAGACAGGGTTTATAGAATAAACACGTTGATTTTCAATTGCGCCGCGTCTCTTTTTTACAGGAGCGATCTCACTTAAGTTAATGAATTTCGATTTAATATTTTATAAAAATGTTTGTAAGAGTTTAACCTCTTATTGGATTGTCATCTAGCGGACCTGGT
>CALYLW010000095.1:126235-190871 GCA_944989445.1 Ampullaceana balthica | reverse complement strand
GGCGGGGCGGGGCTAGCTGTAATGTGGCATATTAAAATCTCATATTTCTCGGATGATAGAAGTCAGAGGCGTAACTAGGGGGTGCCGGGGTGCGGACCGCACCAGGTGACACCATCACAAGGGAAGATAACAACATTTAGAATTCTGTACGTTCCCGTTATTCGGCACTGAGAGTCTGGGAGTAGGTTTGTGGGGTAGTCGTGAAGGGGTGACACCATGAGCTACCGCACTGGGTGACACCAACAGTAGTGACGCTGCTGTTAGAAGTATCGGGCGATATCACCGAGACGTTTCGCTTGTAGAAATAGCTGCATAGTAATAGGTACAAACAGAGGCGGCGTTAGGTACGTGCGAGGCCTGGTGCAACAATGACCCCGAGGGGGCAGAGTACTGGTAACGATCGCGAACTACCAATATGCCCAAAAGGTCAAAATATCTTGATTAGATCAATTCTTGCGCAAACTCAGTAGTGCAATATCTGCCGGCTCTTTTGTTACTAAAGTATATTTATGTTCGCGTTTTATGAACAATGGTTTCTTTTCGAAAAATACCGTAACGACTTACGTTAAAATGTAATTTATTGTACCAGGCAATATTTCAAATGCATGTTTCTAATCGCAAGTGCATTGTGTACATGACTATATGCAGTGTACTTCGACATGCAGGATGACATTCTCATATATCTTGGTCCATCACATCAGCGAATCACTTTATAACTCCGTTGCGTGCAATTTTGAAAGGATTAGACCATCTTTAGTGTATTTTGTGCTTGTTTTTTGTACGGTGAATATAACTTGGAAGAAATATTCTCGTCTGAAACGCGGGGCCCCCCTAAGCGTGGAGCCTGGGGCGATTGCCCCAGCTGCCTCCCCCCAAAGGCCGCTCCTGGGTACAAAAAGTGTTTGCGTCGTGGGTTTCCATTCCTTGAGGATTTTTTTGTGTGTGGGGTCTTCTTTGGAGTCTTGTACCATCTGTAATAAATACATAACATATAAACAGGGCATGAGTTAGCCTGACAGGACGTACAAAACAGCGAACGTTTCGGCAAAGAGCATTCCTCAACGAACAAATAGTACGTACACAAATAAAACGAATATAACGGAATAAAAAATAAAATAAAAACGTAGCTGTGGTGAAGTCCAAATAGTCCAGTAGAGGAAATCTGTAGTACCATCTGTAGAAGGGACACGGCGATACCTTGGCTCACTCCTGACAACACGAACTATTGTATCGCCGCTAGTGCCAATATCAATGTGTGAGACCTGTGGTGGTGTTTCTCGACATGTAACAACAGACCCCCTGGGAGGCCGTTGTCATGACTCACTGCAGAGATATCGACGGGAATATGTATATATATATATATATATATTATATTATATATATATATATATATATATATATATATATATATATATATATATATATCCTATATAATAAAAGGCTATGTTCCGTTCCGTCATCGATAGCGATTGGTCCCTCAAACACATATGACTCCTACAGCCAATCATATTGAACACGTTTACGAGGACGTTCAAAACGAGTTATTTTTGGTGCAGTATTTCTTCCAAGACTTTATTTTGAATTATACGCGTTGGGATTTATAATCAAAAGCTCGCTTTTTACGAGCTATTTATTTTAACTGTAATTAATAGTATTTTTGACGTGATGCACATGTATACCGGTCGAGAAGGCTGTTGGAAGGGAGTAACAACATGCCACCGAACGGTGGCGGAAGGTCCTTGGACGGGCTTTGTTGCTCGTATATATATATTACATAAGGGATAAGGCTGGGTCGGTTCTACTGGGGTCGATCACAAACTTGTACCCTACCCCAAAAGTGTTAATAGTTAACTATTTTTACCGAAATGCCCCCCCCCCACGCACTCTTTACAAAGTAAAAGTAAACCCAGTCAGGAAACCCTCTCCACCTCTTCTGAAATGTGTGATAGAATATTATTCTGAAGATCGACAGAAAGTGAACAAAATGAAATCAATGCGAGGGGTTGAAATCCTGTTTATTTTTCTTATTTTATTTACATGTATCTATTGATTTTTTTTTAAAGTAAAGGCAACTTCATCAGGCAACGCTAATTTTTTTTCATCTCATCGATTCTCCCACTGAAATCTCAAAACTCCCTCCGCTCCTCCGTGCGCCCTTTCCCCTATCACCAACCCACCAGGGATCAGTGCTACTTCAACCAGCCCGTGTGCGGCATGTGCGGCAAGCCCATCAACGTCACCCTGAAAGCCAAGAACCGCCTTCAGCCGCCCACGTTTACCATCACCGCCATCCTCGAGAACGTTCCCCAGCGAGATCTGCTTTACTTTCTGGAGCAAGCTGCTAACCAAGTCAATACTTTCAAGTAGGAATTTTAAAAAACAAAATATTTGTGTGTGTGTGGGTGGGAGGAGTAGGCAGTGGCGTATTGTGGGTGGGGCTGTGGGGACGGTTTCCCGGGCGCAAAATTTATTTGGGGCGAGAAATGCTTAGAAGCACCACAAAAAAAAACGTTAAAAAAAGTTTTCAGAGTCTTATTGACTATAAATCCATTATATATGAGACATAATTAAAAGCATATTCAATATAATACGCACCGCGCGTAATACGCACCTCTCGACAGACTAGCATAAACATTTACATGCTACATATAGATACATAGAGATAATTTAAAAATTCATTAATTTAATTACAGTACATTCGATCGATGAGAAATTTAGATAGGTCATTTTTATCGTCGCGACGAGTCTGCCTGCAAAATTTCAGCTCGATAGGAGACCGGGTAGTGGACTAAAAATCGATCCGGAGTTTTTGCGACAGACAAGCAGACGCAACGAGTCAATATAAAGGATTTTAAAAAATAATGAGCCGATGCCAATTATGATCATATGAAGGTAGAGACGGCTATCTGTCCCCAAGTTAGGGACGAATCATGCTCATCTTGCCTCTGGCACTTGCAACCAAAGGGTACACGACTGGGAGGAAAAGGTTGTGTTTTCAAAACATAGAGACGTAGTCTACCTTTTTTGACGCTAGTTGTAATGTCAATCATAAATTACTTTCTCTTATACGAAGTAAAGGAGGGAAATATCGTAATCGTTCACAAAATCGACGTCGAGATTAAAAAAAAACAACAACCAAGAAATAAAGGCAGATCTACTTGTAACTTTTATAAGAGTTAAGACCATATTGCCATATTGAGTGTTTCAATACCATTCCTGCATAAATTTTGAATTTATGGACAATGTCCTGGAGTTGATGCAGATCCATAGCCTATAAAAATAATAGGATAAATCATAACAATACGAATAGTTAACCAAAAAATATTTTTTTAACAGCACATGTATGAAATCGCTCAAACGTCACATATGTCCTGTGCGATTGTACAAATCGTACTAATATTTCGAGACCACTATTTTTTAAACAAAATATACATTTTATTTTATCTTTTTTTCCTCGCGAAGGTTCCAGACGACATATTTTTCCGGTCTTGGTTACTACATCGAGTCTATCAACAATGTGCACGCGTCGACCGTTAACAAAACCTACTGGCAAATCAACAGCGGTGGCATACCATTAGATTGTGGTAAGTATGCGTCCAGTTTGCGTTGGTAGTGCCGTAACTTTAGTCTTTGGGTTGTGGTATGTATTCTTAAGGTGTAGATATATATGGAAGGGGGGTACCTCGAGATTGTGGTAAGCATTCTTCAGTTTTCCTTAGTGCCGTGGAATACCTTTGGATTTAGATGTTGAATTCTGGTTTTCATTTATGAAGTTTTTGTTTTTTATGGCATTCTGATGGGTAACAATAATGGTGGGTACCTGTGGGTGTGGCAAGTTGCATGGCTTAAGCTGAAATCCTGTTCAATGTCATATTTATTTGATATGATGGTGACTGAAGTTGTAAAATGAGGAAGGCGATTGTCGGATTGAGTATATAAAGACTCAGTAGAGGATGCCCTATAGACTTAGTGGCGGTAATGATTCAGTGAAGTGAACCATTTCCTCCCTTCTATAACATTACAGAGAAAAAAAAGTTAATCTAGCAAATTATTCAAAAATGCCATGATTATGATTGTTTCGTTGCAGGCGTTAGATAACAATTTAATTTACGCCAACAATATTATCGACGCCTCACATTTCTTATTTCATTCTCAAGGCGTGTCCAACTATGTACCTGAGTGCGGAGAGACGATTTTCTTTAACTTCACGTCGTACGAGGAGCCCCACATCTTTTAGAGAAGGAAGAGAGCTACTACAACAACACCGCCCAACAAGTCCTGCACTTGGGGAGTTTCCTGCAGTGCATCCGGTTTAAATCCAGATTTGTGTCTCATAAGAAGCTTGAAAGAAAACTTCAAGTTTAATTTTATCTTTGCTAAAAGTGAACCAATTAACTACGACCGTAAAGAAGACATGGCCCTACAAGCCCAATAAAAAAAATATTTCATAAGATTTACCAATCGATCTGCCTTTTACTAGCATGTACGCCACTGTTATTTATTAACTGTTAATTACGTTACTACACCGAAATACTACAAAACAAGGAATGATCAAATTACAAAAACAAGAAAATAAGATTTACTGGTATTCATTTTTTGAATTTGAACTTTTTTTGGGGTAGGGGGGAATGGTGGTTGGTGTTATTTAAATTTCAGGTTTGGGCAGTAAACATGATGCGTGCACTATTGCTACCAACTTTATCCTTTACCCCTCTGGATTTCTTCATGGGATCAACTTTATAATTTAACTTCTAAATTTCTATGTTCTACCAACTTTGTCCTTTACCCATGGGGATCTCTTTGTGCTAAAATTTTTCTCCTTTACCAAAGAAAATTTCTCTGTGCTACAAACTCATCTCTGTAACTTACAAGACTTTAAGGTCTGGTATGTTATAAAGAGACTTATAAGAGTGGGAGGAAGGTAAATGTGGATGAATTCAAATCCAATTTCGAATGTTCAGATTTCGCAGCTGTTATTAAATTGTTTATGATTTGTAATCTGAGCTCAGTAAATCTTAAATGCTACATCATATTTTTAATAAATAATTTCAGAACAGTCATTAACCACTTGATATGTGTATAAATATAAAACTATTTGAGGTTGTACATGTATTGGATAATTTCTACTTTGAGGAGAATCTCATGGGCCATGGGCCTCTATGAAAATGTTGCAATGAACAAAATTTGTAAGGGAGATCAGTAAAGTTTCTCCGGGTATTTCCCCTTGCCACACACTTGATATAATAGTGATGACTCAAATAACACTTATAAAAACAAGCACAAGAAACATGTGCACATCAACAAGCACAAGAAACCTGTGCACAAAAACATGCACAAGAAACATGTGCACACAAACATGCACAAGAAACCTACGAACAGAAAAAAAGAGTTACTTCATAAATAATATTTTTTTAGGCATTCATTTATTGTATTTCAGAATGTACAAGATAATTAACAATGTTAACATGTGCATGCACTAGCAACAGGGTAAATGACAATGTTAACATGTGCATGCACTAGCAACAGGGTAAATGACAATTCCAAGAGCACCACATTAAAAACTATAACAATGAGGTAAAGATGTTTTTTTTTATAAATAAAAAATCTGATTTCCTAGAAATCTAATAATGTATATATATCTGCTAGACTTTCTAGATAATAAGGGTGAATGAAGTGTAAATTAATCTGTTTAATCTTCTGTCAACCATCACCCCAGTACTGGACAAGATGCACATTTACAATAAAACATAAATGTAAGCAGATAAACAAACCTGAACATTTTCGATATGTGTAAAACAATAATTTACATGGCAGGTGGATGAAGATTAACTTATACTGATAAAACACAACCTTCTTGAAACAATTCCTCCCCACAAACTTCTTTACTTTTCAGCATCCATTTCTACAACAGCTGAGAAGGGTTGCCAAATGATGATGAGTTATTCTCAAAAACTATGATCAAACCAGAGAGCATGATTGTATTACTTTTTTTTTCTCTCTTCTCCAGAGTAGCTGTGTAGATGTAGATATAGGTAACAAAAATTATCAAGAGGAATTAAGTTGTTTTTTTTTATTAAGTTTTTTTTTAAATTGAAGAGGGTTTCTCTTTTCCAGAGTGAAATTAATTGCTTGAGGACAAAGTATGTAGTAAATGATGCTGTCTTTAAATGAAAATTTGCATTGGTTTTTTGGCAATATTATGACTGGTTTTTGGTTACCAAGTTTGTAGTTGAATGAAGGTAAGTGGGAAAAAATATAAATAAATCTAACATACATATATATATACATATTATTCATTATACATGATAGAGGCTACATACTGCATTGCTAACCCTGAGAAATGAGATTTATATTAGTCTCCAGGAATTCTCTATTTTGTAAAACTTGAGATTAGTCTACGAGCCAAAATGCTGATTTTGTAATTCATTTGATCTTGTTAGTGGTTAATGTAAAAGGGGCCACCTCAGATCATCTGGCCCAAATAAACCAAAACCACTAAAGTTCGGCCACTTTTTGAAATGTTATTCCCCAATACTATCACTCCTCTGTCAAACTAGTCAAACACATTGCAGGCTGGCGAAGAAGTAATTGGCATCAGCTTAAATGACAGAGATGGTTTCCTGCAACTTCCCAAAATTCTATTGTTAAAAAATGAAAGCCTGATGAAAAAGGTTCCTGTCGTTGGTGTGCTCCCATGGTAACAGTTGGAGAGCCCTGCACTAGACAGCTAAACACTCTCCACAGGCTTCTATAAACAATTTCAAGACAGGCCCAGTGAACAAACAATAAATCATCACAAATGCACGTGTCATTGAGTAACAGAGCGTGACCGATGAATGTATTGTGGGGTTCAATGTGCCACTAGGCAATGTTATGACTCGGTTTATTTACCATTAATTTTTACAAACTATTCATAACAAATGTCGATCTGCTCTAAGGGTTGAAAGATGTCAAATTTGTTATTTTTAAAATATGAGCAACAAAGTTGTAATTTTTTTTTAATTCTACAACCCAAAAATATTTTTATTTGCATCTAATTTGTTGGTAAGTTATTTTAATATTTATTTAAAAAATTTATTTGAGCATCAAATAGGATTTTAAACTTTAAATTTTGTTTCCATTTTTTTAACAATAACCTTTTTACTTTACTAAAGTGCACATAAAAACTAAAAAATCAGAATTATCACAATTTAAGGAACAAGCAGATTGGTATTTGTGCTGTTCAGCTTTGTATTTTCTCCTATGCACGGCTTATACAAGCTTGGGTCCAAGCCGAGAAACTCCATTGCATTACCAGCCAGTATCTGATGCTGTGAAAAAAGTATTAGAGTTCATTATTAAAGCTAGAGGATATTAAGAGGCCAGCAAAATGTCTCATGACTAAAAATTTAAATCTGAATTACAAAATTACAGCAGTGTATCAATTGTTTCAAGGTTTAAAAAAAATATAGTTTGCTACAGGGTGCCATCCACATTTTTAAAAAGGCATTTTTTCCATTCCGCTCTCTTTTGCCCAGTACATTTTTTTTACCCCTTACCTCCTGCGTACATAATTAGCTTCACTATCACAAACATTTTGTCAAAAAATTAATAATTGAATGGCAGCTGTTAAAAAGAGAAGTGTGTTTTTGCCAATGGCACAACAGGAGTTCATATCTCTCTTCTTTGTAAACTTAGAGTTAGAGCAAGAAAGTGAAAGGTAAAAAAACAGGAATGATGTATTCAGTTTTCTGAACATAGCAAACAGGAGTGACACTTGTCCCACAAATATGAGCAGGGCTGTTTTCTGCCAAAGATCATATCTGCTCTTCTGTCTCAATTGAAGCAACCCAAATTCTATGTGCATGATTTCAACCAATCTTCAGCCTGAGCCATTGCTTTAAAAAAAAACGTACATTGGCTGCAAATTAATTTACGCTTACACGCAAATTCAGATGAGACCCCCCTTTCCCTTCCCAAATGCATCTATATACAAAATTTCCTAACTCTAACAATCACCCACTCCCTACAGTATGTATCTACGATATGGATAGCACTAGGAGAATTACTTAAATGTACCTTTAATTCAGGGCTAAATTCTTCCATCGACTCCACTAATTTTCCTGGATGCTGCTCCCCTAGTGGGAAGGGGTAATCACTGCCTAAAACTATACGATTCTGTGCAGTGATAATAAAAACATGTAAAAATGAAACTCATCACTAAAGGGAACTTTAGTTGCAGCACTTAAGTATATGTTACAGCTGTAGTTAGTGCTGCAACATAATTTTAACATTCAACGTTAATTAAAACATAATAATATAATTTAAAATTCCTTAATATGAATCGTGCAAAAAAAGAAAGCACATAAGTTGAGAAGAACACCACGTGTAACTGAAGGATTTTAATTTGATGCCAACAAAAGTTAACAAACGAAATTTAATTAATTTTAAAAAATGTTTTCGGCACAGACATTCTTTGAGTAGAACACTTTTCAAATAAAATTTAAATTATTCTCTTCCTTTAAAGTTAAATTATTTTCTAACCTGATAGAATATACCTGCTTTAAAAATAAATTATTATTAAAATTGATATATTCACTTCTGTATCGCTGACCACCCAACCCTCGCCTCCCTCCCTGATTTCACGCACAACCCAGCAATCCTGAATTATTAACATTATGTTACTAAGTCTGTTGAATGAGGAATACTGAATTCAAGTCATGTGGGGTCAACAGGAAGTAGCTCTCTTGTCAAATAGAATCAACTATAAATTTAAATAATTTGCAGAAATGAAATCTTTTTTTTTAAAAAGCCCTTGAATAAATTAAGTTTAAAAAGAAACAACTTACATACAACCTCTTATAAAAAGCAGTTTCTTACCTTGCCTATGACATTGACCAGCAATTTGAGGGCTTCCCTGTCATGGACAAGGGAATCTGTATAAATCTGGCCCAGATATTTCCTTGGGTTGACGTTGTTCTCCACTGCACAAAGGTCAGGCCTGGAGTTAAACCCATGCTCTATTCTACCAATAGTAAAGGGAAAGGCACCTCCTGAGAGAAGTAGAAGAATTTAAATTGTATTTGACTGTATTATTATTATTTTTTTTTAAACTAAGCTAAGTAATTCTTTGCAGATAAGAAGTATTCCCAACTCACTATACTATAAGCAACTTAAGGAATCCAGTAAATGTATAACATATAAACAGGGTATTAGTTAGCCTGACAGGACGTAACACAACAGTGAACGTTTCGGCAAAGAGCCTTCCTCAACAAACAAATAGTGAACAAATAAAACGAAAGAATAAAAAAACTTAGCTGCGGTGAAATCCAATTAGTCCAGTAGAGATATCCCCCATTACTTTAAGGAATCCACCCCATTATTTAAACTTAATGCCCCAATTAGAACAAAAGAGAAGCCTAACACTTCAAAGTTTTCAGCAAACAAAGCAACAATGTTGTGACAAGACGTTGTAAACTTACCACCGTGAGCAAAGCAAACTTTGAGTCTAGGGAATCTCTCAAGAACCCCACCAAAAATCATGGAGCACATAGCAATAGTTGTCTCTGCTGGCATGCCTGAAAACAATTTAAAAAATTTTAATATTTTGTTTAAATATCACTTATAATTATTCTACATGCATCAATGGCTGTAAAGCTGCTATTTAATTAATAGATGTGGAAATAAAATTACCGGAGATTTGCACTGATTTGGATTCTTAAGTTCATTACTTTAAAACTATTATTTTTATCAAATGGGAAGTACACAGATTGCTGTCAGCATTGTTTGGCCTGTTGGTGCTTGTAATTTAATACAAAAATAATCAAATTAAATCAAATAGGCTTATGAAGGTAAAAATGTATCTTTAAAAATAATTCTGAGTATCTCTGATGCACTCACTTACTAAACATAGCAACTATTGAGGTGCAGTAACCAATCAACCAGGATAGCCTATTTTTATCAACTTGTCGACAAACCAAGGTAGCTAAGATGCACTTACCAACTAACCAAGGCAGCCAGTATTTCTGCATACGTCCACCTTGCTCCATGTCCCAGGGATGTACAAATATCACACAATTATGCTCTTCTGCAGCCTAGAAACAAAAAAATGAAAATAGATTCTCAAATTAATACAAGCCTGGTTACCTTGGATGCATACATGTAGCAATCCTTTTCAATTTTTTTTTAAATTGATACATTTTACAAGGACCTAAATAAAACAAAAACATTTTGCAAGACAAGCAGACCCTACAAAAATTATAAGTGGAAAAAATTTCTTTATCTCTTTAAATTAACAAGATCCTTATTATCAAAAATACACTTAAACTTAAAACAGTTTTAACTCACTGCAAACACTTGCTGTAGTTCAGGGGCATCCAAATTCCAGTTGTTAATATGAGACCCAATTTGAATACCTGGAAAACCTGAAATTTAAATATATATATATATCATAACATAAACTGCTTTCAGAATGTGCGATTAAATAGTTTTCTTTTAACATCAACGTTTGAATAAAGTTCAGTTTAAAGAATATTTGAATTGTCAGGTCAAAGTTGAAATTGTCAAAATTCTTTGCTAGGAAAAAAAATGCTGAATAGTTTGAAGCTCACCTAATTCCTTCTTGCATCGTATCAATTCTTTTACAGCTAATTCAGGCGCTTGCATGGGAACAGTTCCGAGACCAACAAAACGTGAGGGGCAAGACTTGACAGTATCTGCCAGGTGATTGTTCAACATCTCACAGAGATCAAGTGTATCTTTTGGCTCTGCCTGAGAACACAGATATATAAACGAAGTTAGGCAAAAGTTAGGTTGTAGCTTGTGTTGTAAAACATGATTTAAAAATAAAAATAAATTTAATTCGGGACTGTGTTTTAAATTGTTATTTTTCATGACTTTGACCACAAATATATGATGACAATGCCTGGTACATAAGATGTTATTTCAAGTAATTATTTTTAATTAAAAATTCAAATATATATATATATATATATATATATATATATATATATATATATATACACTGTATATATAAAAAATGTTTACTTTAAGTTAATAACTTCAAACCCATCTTAATCCAACTCTTATGGTTACAGCTTATTATTTAGGGAGCAACAAAGCCTGTTCAAGGACGTTCCGCCACCGTTCGGTGGCATGATGTAACTCCCCTCCAAAAGCCGTCTCGACCAGCATACATGTGCATCCCGTCAAAAATACTATTCATTATAGTTAAAATAAATAACTCGTAAAAACAGCTTTTGACTATAAATCCCAACGTGCATAACTTAAAAATAAAGTCTTGGAAGAAATACTGCTCCAAAAATAACTCGTTTTGAACGTCCTTTTAAACGTGTTCAATATGATTGGCTGTAGGAGTCAAATGTGTTTGAGGGATCAATCGCTATCGATGACCGGACAGAACATTGCCTTTTACTATATAGGATTTTGTTATCACTTTTCATAAGAATAAGAAAGATACTATAGATTTTAAAATAATCATTGAACACTTTTTCTGTAATAATAATATTTCCTTTTATAAATTCATCTATATGATGAAAAGTAATTAACTTCATGAATTTATTTGAAATACAGGAAATGCTTTTACTCACCCAATATCCAAACATAACAGGCACAGTAGACAAAACTTGGACATCAACACCTGTTGATTATAAATTAGATTTTAATTTTAAAGAATATTCACTAAAATAAATCTTAAGCAAAGGATTAGATAGAGATTATGAAGATACTATTCTGCATTTACTAGAAATAGAGACGTTTAAAAATTCATTTTTTCTATTTTACAAATGCATGGACAGGATAAAAAAATGTTCTTTAATGAATGTAAAACTCACAGCAGAATTTAAATACATTTCCTCAAGCACTAGAATTTAAGTCTGTCGCAAGAGTAAATAAAACAGAAGGAAACATTTTTGGTTTTCACACAATTCAAAACTTTTTTTTTATACCTGTATGTAAAGTTATGTAAAATTAACATAATTTTACCATTTGCATCCATTTCTTTAATTCGTGCTTCTGGGGACCAACAGTTCTCTTCTATCTCTCTGAAAAGTTTTCCATCTTTCATCATCTTTGCTCTCCCTGCACAATGATGGTGCAGTTGCACCCAGCCACCATAACCATACCGCTGGAGATATAATTTAACTCACAATAATTATTGATGAAATGAATTAAATAAAATTATTAGGAAGACACTGAAGAGCCATCGGTGCTTAGCATTAAAAAATACACCTTTGAAATGTGATCATTTATTTTAAGAGTTTAAAATTGTTCTTATTTATCAATATATTTTCTTAAGTTTTCATCACTGTACATTTCAAACCTTGGGGAACTGGGACACCCGCTCTTCCCAACGGACACATGTAATGCCCCTTAAATTGTTTTTTTTTAACAGAAGTGTGTTTTTTATGTTAAGCATCATGTGGGAATAGAAATAGTCTATGGTACTAAGAATAGTTCTTGACGTTTATTATTCTTTCTATAATCCTGTGAACGTGAAGCACATAAAATGTAGGATTTTTATTTTCCACCAAGAGTTTTTATGCCCTAATTATGACATTTTAATTTATGATTTAAAATTATCAAATATAATATATATGAGTAATTACTAATACAAAATACAAATAAAAATATATTTTGTAATACATGTCAACATAACTTTTGAATTCTTTAAATTACTTATCTGTAATAAAAAAATTGTGATACACTTATAGTTTAAAACCCCTATTTTAAGTTCAATTAATTAAATTAGGTCTGAGTATTTTAATTTAAAAGATAAATTATGCTATGCCAAAAGCTATAGATGATAAAGATTGAGCATGACTGATAGCATCATAGTATCAAATACAGAATTATTTATAAAATTTAATAACGGTTGATCTCTTTTCTTTGCTTGTCCTGGATTTACCAATGAGTCTAGCTTAAGCTTACAGCTTAGAGCCTCATACTCACAATTTATAGGAGCCTTGAAAATTTGAATTGTTGTTAAGTTTAAATAAGTTTTGTTCAAACTATATAAATTAACATGGGTACACATGTGTACTTGGTGGTATTTAGATGAATATAAATTATATTAAATTTAGTTTGATTTTTGTTAAATTGGTATATCTGGTATATCAACATGTTGTCAGTGGGCAAAGAAAAAAAGATTCTTGAAAACTCAAAGCCTGCTTAGGTGGTTAAAAACACTAAAACTCAGTCATATTTAAAAATCCTGGGACTCAGGAATGAAAGTTGGAACATTTTAACTTATTTAAACTGTTAGTAATTTCGGATATGAAATATATTTTTAAAATGGTGACATTTAAAACCACAAATGCAGAAAATTAAAACAGTTGTATTAAAAGATTAAGAGTCTGTAAAAATAGTGTGCCCAAACAAATTGTACCAACGAATCAAACAACTTGCTTCACATAACGGTGTTTGGAAAAATAAAAGAAACCACTAATTTAGGAATCGAACCGGAATCCATGAGTTCCACAGCTCTTGGTCATACCAAGAGACCACTACGGGTCAATTATGGATGCTTATTTAAATTTATATGAAATAATCCTTAAATAGTTACTCATCATATTTGTCTGGCAGCACAAATAGTTACACATTAAATTATGTTTGATTGGAAGCGCAGTTAAAAAATCTACTAATCAGGAGTTTTAAGAACAGAGAAAGACTATCTAAAGTATAGGAATCACAAACTTTTCATCCAAATAAAGTGAAGTCACTACATTTCTCAAAGAGTAATAGGTAAATGAATTTTTTTAGCAGTGAGATACACATCCAAGACCCAAGCCAAAGATGCTGGATTTTCTAGGTATGTAGACACTTTGATTTTGTCTCAGTCTCATTTTTCAAATCGATTTATAAGTTTCATAATTGTTTATAAAATTATACAAAATAAATTTTTAAAATATATATTTATAGTAATCTCACTATTGACTATTGAACTGCTGAACTCCTGTAAATAGTAAATATCAACCTAATCAGTGATTATTAGGTCATCCTCATGGCAATCATGGTCATTGTATTATTTATTATTATGGAGTGATTATTCGCACAGCTGTGGGAATATTGTCTAGCGTTATTCACACAGTCATGCTTGCGCATTGGTGTTTTATTGCTTTTTTTATAGTTATAATTCAATCTCTGTATAGCGCCGACCATTATTTTTATACGGATATTTTTTTCCCCATAATTCTTAGCGTTATACGCGGATTTTTTTGGCTGTTCACGCGACCATTAATTAAAATTCTATCCAGGTCAGTAAAACTTTTCGATTGTAATAAAATATTCACGTACACCTTTTACTTTTGGAAGTGTGTATTGGTATTTGACTACCAATAGCGGGTACTATGGTAAAATAAAACCCCAACACTTAAAAGCTTCTGATATAAGATTTTTAAAAATGAAATTAATACATAAGCTTCTGTGGTCTTACGGTACTGTGTTGGGTTCTTGAACTAAACGTGACAGGTACGGGTTCGAGTTTCGATTAAGCAATTCCTTTTTTTGTTTTCAATTCTTTCTTTAGAATTTCTTTTTTAATACTTTCAATTATCTATAATTTATAACATAACACAGGCATGAGGAAAAATTATAAAATGTTTCATTTTCATGGAACTTTGAGCCTCCTTGAGTGTTCACATAATATATAACAGAAACTGCTAGCATGGGCACGTGCAGGGGGGGGGCGCCAAGGAGGGCACGTAATTATACGTAATAATAACTACATTGGCCTACCAGTAATTGAATATTTTTTATCAAAAGGTTAACACAAATAGAGAGGTAAAAACAATTTATTATTAAAACTATTAGTAATACTTTAAATGCCCCCATTCTTCTGAGAAATTATTTTGATAATCGTAATGAGATGACAATGACGATGTTCATGTATAGTCATAGTATAGGGCAGTATAGACAATATTAATAAGTATTGGCCTATTTAAAATTTACCTATTAAATACAATAGTATTTATTAGCTATTATTATTAATACTATTAGCCTAACGACCTATAGTCTTCTAATTTTTAATTTAAAGGCAGTATAACTGTAACATTTTTTTGGCTGTGGGAATAACGCTAGGCAATATTCCCACAGCTGTGTGAATAACGCTGGGCAATATTCCCACAGCTGTGTGAATAACGCTAGCCTTATTAAAAGTTATTATTATGTCTATCGGAGAATGTGGAGTAAAATTAAAAGGGTAATCCTGCAGATTTTACATGTATATTTTTTCACAGCGAAATTTAATTTCCTTGTGAGAACTTACTTTTTTAATTAATTAAATGCATTATTATTATTATATGTTGTATTACAGCTATTACAGCGCTAATTTGTGAGTCTTTTTAATTTCTAAGGCATTTTTTCGGCTCTCAACACCAATAGTCTGATCGTGATGCAACCATTTTGTTTATTTATCACTCTGCTTGCAGGATTGTCCCAATAAGATACCAAATGGAAATTTCTCACTTACAAACAAACAAAATAAGAATCAAAGATCTAGTAACAAAATAAAAAATGAAATTGTCTTTACTTTAAATATTTATTTATCTTCTAATAACATTAAAATAGATAAATAATACGTTTTAAAAAATATCTTCAGTCAGTAAATTTATTTTAGCATAAGTAAAAAACATCTGGCAAGCAGAGCGCTAGATAAACGAAATGGACGTATCGTGACCAGATTATGTATTATATAGAGCCGAAAAAATTCCTTAGAAATTAAAAAGAGTCACAAATTAGCTATTTAACTGTAATAGCTGAAATACAACATATAATTTATTATAATAATTCATTTAATAAATTAAAAAACGTAAGTTTTCACCAGAAAATTAAATTTCGCTGTGAAATAATATATATATTTTTTTATATATGTAGTGTAAGTCTGCATCACTGCAGGATTAACATTTATTAAAACTAAAACTATTAAAAGTAGTTAATAAGTTATTTAGTAAAGCAGGGCAACTGCCAAATTATCTTGAAAATTGAAAAGGAACATTTTAAACTCATACTAAAACTCAATTTTTATAATAAGTAAAACAAACAACTGAGTGTCAGTATGTAAATGTATCAGTATCAGTATGTCACACTATTCAGTATGTGATCAGTGATAGATAGTATCAGTATCAGTATCCATCAATAATATTTTAATTACAGTTATTATACTTTAAATTATAGTTAGTCATCAAAAGGAATGAATCACCTCTTTTAAATCTGGCCAATTCTCTGGTAAAATGTGAGTATGAAGATCTATTTTCATTTGCGTGGTCAGTAGTTAGTACAGTACAGCTGATGTTAAGTACCAAATTGAAGGAAACGTACGAGAAGACCTTGGCCTTCGTCTTAACTCTTAACCCCATTAATAACCAATCATGACCAATGGAAACTGTAGGTGTGTCTTTAAAATTCAAATAGTTGTAAATTTTTAAAAAATTTAAACTTTATTTGCTAATTAAATTTAAACCATTTAATTTTTTTAAAGTTTAACTTTATTTTGATTTGAAAATTTATTTGCAGTTTTTTTCTTAAATTAAATTACGAACTATAACTCTATTATATAGACTACCATTAGTAGTTAGTAGGTTATCTCACTCTCGCTGTCAACAATAAAAATGTACAATTAATATTAACTACGGTAATTAACAAATCTACAAAGTAAAGAAACAATCGTCAAACCTAGACGTGTATGCTACACTATTTTGCGTTATACTATACGTTTCAATTGTACTAACTCTTTACCCGTTATTGGCATGTTCATATTTAATTTAATTATAATCAATTCTTCCACTGCCACTTCCATTACATTAATTACAATTACTAAATTAAATAAATAAGTGTACTTAAAAAATTATAAAAAATTTTTTGGCAACAACTGCTAACCAAAGAAAGAACAAGCATTAGAGATCTATCGCAGTATAATTACTAGTATTACGTCATTTGTTGCTCGTGAAGGCAGATCACTTAACACCATAAAAGGAGATGGCATTCAAGAATTCCTGTTACTATTACCCCTACCAACACCGTGTTACCCGCCCATTGACCCGGGCAGGTATTTTAGCAAAGTTGAAGCATGATCCCTTTCACTTTCAGCTGCGCGACCGCACAGATATCTAACCGACGCTCGCAACAGTTTATAATTACCGTGCAGCAGATTTTGATAAGGCATAAGGATTTTTTTTTGGGGGGGGTGTAAAAATGTTGCACCAAAAATGGCTGATGTGCAACTTTGCACACGAGTTTGTTAGTATGCACACGGTCCAACGAACCTTAGAGGCGAGGGAACATTGCACACCACTAGTCTCTACGTTACAGGTCCGCGTGAACATTCAGTGATACCAAATAAATTCAAACCCAGGTGTTTGAAGCAATTTTGTTGGTGAATTTGTTAAAATCATGTAGATCTAACACTATTAAAATGACATGGCAGCAATGAATAAAAAAATTTAATTAATGCAAGAGTACGTCTGGGGAAAAAAAGACAAAACAACGAGAGTGCCGACAAGAAGCTAGACTAGACATAAACCATGGATAAGCGTAGGACAAAATAATGTCTAGAAGGAGCGTTTGAATACATACAAGATAAGAAAAGCTTTCTTCGGCAAACAAAAAGTAAAACAAGAAATCAATTTTTGAACTTTATTTTCAATTTATTTATTTTAAAAAAAGGCTTTCACCTACTTTGTTTAAATAATTATAACCTATCTTAATTGTTGTCCAGTAGCGAAGCATGGATTGCCAGTGCCTGGGGCAAGGCTAGATAAAAAAAAATTTGTTCGAAAGTGTGGCGTACTTTAGGGGGGGGGGTGTCCGAGATTTGTGACAGGGGGAGGGGGGAGTTAAAAATTGTCAAAAATAGCGTGACGTACTTTATGGACGGCCCCAAAGCTTCATGACCTGAATATTGCCTTATTTTTACAAAATATGTTTGTGTCTCATCCTCATTATTTGGATAGCCGCTAACTCTAATTTAGTCCAAATTCTAATAAATTCAACAAGATAAAGATAGTTACTCATGTCCATTTGAAAAATCATCTCTATAAATGACAATTCTAGTCTATTTATGCGTGAATATGGTGCATATGGCATGGAATAAACTTTATTGCCATGGTATAGGATATTATGTAAACAACAGGAGATTGTGTGAGTATTATTACACTTCAATACTCAATACGTTACAATTCCTCCTTAAAGTTAAAACTAAACATAACACATCCCTATGGATCATGGCAATACTGTGTCATAGCACAACCCTTAAAGGAAAAAAAACAACAACATTGTGTTATAACTTCAGTCATATAATGCAGCAAGTGTGTCATTAGTTACCTGTAATTCTCCCCCATATTCCGATCCATGTGCTTGTATTCCTAAAAGTAGAAAACGCAACACCAATCGATCGCCGTGTCAACTTAAAAGTTGAGGATTTTAATTTTTGTGTACACTTTATGCTGTCAACCCGTGACCAGTGTTTGTACTTCCTCCTGGGATTTTACCGTGAGCTTTCTTTAGAAACTTAGTGTGTAAACCCTAGTTTTTTTTATTTTTATAATGGAAAATACCAGACGATAATTGTTCTATAAATAAACAAACACATTCCGTCACAAGTGCGATACTGCTTGCTCATTCCAATCATAGGTGTGTTAATGATGATGGCAGTGTGAAATACATCTTCAGGCAATTTTTTTCGAAACGTATGAACTAATGAATTGATCGTGGATGGGGTGGGGGGGAGGGTGACTTTGAGAAGGAGCACATAATATAAACGCTATTAAAAATGCATGACTAGAAAAACCATGGATAGTAAGCGTAGGACGCAATAATCTTATGTTTAGAAGGAGCTTCTGTAATGTATAAGATAAGATACGTTTAATTTTGTATATTCATTTTCATAGTGGCGATACTTTACTTTGTTTGACGATCAGAATAAAAGACAAGAAAGGTAGCAGCGGCGTAGACGGGGTATACGCCACCGGGGACAGAATCCAGCTGTGCCGCCCCCCCCCCTCCCCCACCGCGGAACAAATATGTCGATGTTATTAAGAAAACATAATTTATAAAGTAATACTAAGGACACTATACATGTTTTATTTTAGAAATATGTAAAGAGATTTCATTTCTTTAATAAAATTGAAGTTTTCTGCTGTTCCTCATGGCAGAATATTTCAGGTATCAATATTTTCAGTCACAGCATGCTCAATAGCCAAAATAGCTATAGATTAGTCAATCTTGGTGTATTCTTTATTGATCGTAATTTATTTTTCATTAACTTAGTTTTAGAGATGCTTCTCTCACAGCCTGTATTACTTACGACAGTGTTAAGCAATGTTCGAATTATTGATATTATATTAGGCGCGGTAACAAAGTGGTGTATAGTATAAGTATAGGTCATTTGATAAGGTCACTTGGACGTCACATTTTCCGTTAATCCACCGTGGCTCAATTGTTGACTTTATACATTAGTGTAAGGTGAGAGCAGGTGTGTCAAGGTATTACCAGTAGTGTAAGGTGAGCGCTGGTGTGTCATGGTCTGACCAGTAGTGTAAGGTGAGCGCTGGTGTGTCATGGTCTGACCAGTAGTGTAAGGTGAGAGCTGGTGTGTCACGGTTTGACCAGTAGTGTAAGGTGAGAGCTGGTGTGTCATGGTCTGACCAGTAGTGTAAGGTGAGAGCTGGTGTGTCATGGTCTGACTGTCTGACCAGTAGTGTACGGTGAGAGCTGGTGTGTCATGGTCTGACCAGTAGTGTAAGGTGAGCGCTGGTGTGTCATGGTCTGACCAGTAGTGTAAGGTGAGAGCTGGTGTGTCACGGTTTGACCAGTAGTGTAAGGTGAGAGCTGGTGTGTCATGGTCTGACCAGTAGTGTAAGGTGAGAGCTTGTGTGTCATGGTCTGACTGTCTGACCAGTAGTGTACGGTGAGAGCTGGTGTGTCATGGTCTGACCAGTAGTGTAAGGTGAGCGCTGGTGTGTCATGGTCTGACCAGTAGTGTAAGGTGAGAGCTGGTGTGTCATGGTCTGACCAGTAGTGTAAGGTGAGAGCTGGTGTGTCATGGCCTCTAGAAGTGTATAGCAACGCCTCTTATAGATCTGACTATGTAAACGGATCCGAATGTTCAGACCCAATGCACAGAACAGTCCCATGTTATCACAACAAAGTTTCAGTACCTCACCATATGCTTGGTATAATGGTAATATTAATATAAAACTATGCATTGATTCTTTTGTCCATAACTAGTCTATACGTTCCAGTTTGACGATGAAATAATGTTTTATCTATAGTCTATAGTATAAAACAGTGGTTCCCAAACTTTTTTGACCCACGGACCCCATTTATATTCAAAACTTCCCCACGGACCCCCAAGTGAAACAAACTTTATAACTTCATAGTACAAAAATTACAAAAGCAACATTTTGATGAAAAGTGCGGTATTTATTGAAATTATCACTTTTGTTTAAGATTAAATTGAAAACAATTAATAACTTGGATTAACGTGATGAGATTTTATGAGTGTACGAGCAACAAAGCCATTCCAAGGACGTTCCGTCACCGTTCGGTGGCATGTTGTAACTCCCCTCCAACAGCCGTCTCGACCGGCATAGATGTGCATCACGTCAAAAATATTATTCATTATAGTTAAAATAAATAACTCGTAAAGACAATGATTTTGACTATAAATCCCAACGCGCATAACTCAAAATAAAGTCTTGGAAGAAATAATGCACCAAAAATAACTCGTTTTGAACGTCCGCATAACGTGTTCAATATGATTGGCTGTAGGAGTCATATGTGTTTGAGGGACCAATCGCTATCGATGACCGCACGGAACATAGCCTTTTAATATATAGGATTTATGACCGACTCAATGTTTGTGTGTAGGAACCGCAAATCCTCACGAGCACCAATTTCTAGTCGTTTATTATTTTTATTTTTGTTGTTCTTGTTTTTTATGATGAGGTTCATAACGCCACTGAATATTTGTTCTACCAAATAGGAAGACAGGAAAACAGTCAAAAAATTCTGCACAATAACCTATAATGCATGATATAAAATTGGGTTCTGACTTTGTAAACATAATGTGTGCTATCCTAGTCCAAACATTGGTTTTAGTTCCTCATTTGTCGATATTTCAATAAGGTGCTCTTGTATTAGTATGTATTCATCTGTGTTTTGGACCTGAGATTGTCCATGCGCTAAAGAGTTCAACTGCCATTCGGAAATATCCAATAGTGACGAATGCCTACAAATCTTTGGTTCAGGTCTGAGGTCTGCATGAAGAGCCGTTAAGTTTTGAGAGTAAGGAAGCAAATCTTTATCTCTATTTTGCAATTTCAAAAGATTTTGAAAACTGAGAACATTCTCCTGTTCCTAAGTTTTTTTTTGCACAGAAAAAGGTTCGCAACAAACTCAGACATAACGCTTTTAGTTTTGATTAAATTTAATCCGTTACCTTGTAGTAGTTGTAGTTTCAAATTAGTTTCGTTAAATTTGGGTAAATAATTCATTCATAAAGGATATGTCATTTTTTTGAGTTAATTGTGTTGCTGAATATTGTCTTTGTTTTCCAGGAATTTGGACACTGAATCAAAGAGAGCATTAACTCGATTTAAATATGTACGTGATGATAACCAGCGTACTTCTGTGTGAATAAATAATTAATTATAGGCTTCTTCAATTTCCAAACCTTAGTGAGCAAATAATCTCTCATCAAGGCATTCCTTTAGATTTTATTAACTGCTATAATGACATAATACAGTGATCCATGCAAACTTTCACTAAGATTTTTTTGAATATTTGATGTTGATGAATGAATCAATTTACTGAAAATACATTTGGTACAGCTTGTATGCCAGAAAAGTTAAGATTATTGCTTTAACTTCAAACATTTTTTTAAAAAATTCAGTTAATAACGTTTCACCTTTCTTATCTGTTTCCAAACATTTAGCCATACATCAAATATTCATTAACACCATATTGACGGAATTGTTTCTTCGGCTCAATCAGTGCTGGATTTACATATTAGCTAAACAAGCTATAACGTAGGGCCCCTGCCTTCTTGGGGGCCCCGAAATTTTGTTTTCATACTTGTCACTGATATAGAATATCTAGATTTCAAAAGGGCCTTAAATAGCTTAGGGCCCCATCAAGCCTAAATCCAGCCTTGGGCTCACTCATTCTCTTATCTGTTGTAATAGACCACTGTTAATAATTATTAACGTTTTCAATGGAATGCTACAGTAAAGCCCTATTGAAAACATTATTTGATGATAGGATACAATTTAGATAAATATAACTTCCCGACACATCGAAAAATACACAACCTTGCAACTCTCGTAGATTCAAGTTAAAAACTTGTATTTTTCTACGTATAGTTATAGGAATTCGGCATTTCTTCTGCATCAAGCTTGACCTTTCAACAAACCAAGTATTTTGATTGGTTATAGATGTGGAATTACAGTAGTTATACTACTTTTTCTATGTAAAACAACATTGTATCCATGAAGGATAGTATCTAAGATGGTATTTAATTAGTAGAACAGGCATGCACATACTATTTTATTTATTATTATTTATTTTAATTTCAATAATAATAAAAATGTATCAGTTTTATTATTTTATATTAAACCTTGCGCGGACCCCCTGACGTTGTTCAGGGACCCCCAAATCAATTTTAATTTTCCACGGACCCCCTGAAGGTTTCCGCGGACCCCTGGGGGTCCGTACGGACCACTTTGGGAACCACTGGTATAAAAGATAAAAGTCTCTCCAAGATCGGAAGACCCGCCCCATTTCTACGCCCCTGTACTGCACCACAACTATAAATATAATGCTTTCAGTGAGACGGCAAGGGAGGGGGGGCTCTAGCTTGGCCTAATCGAGGTTTTCAAATGAAATTATCAGTCATGAATAACCTTGTGGCGGGAGAGGAAATGTTGGTTTGGAGGGTGTTAACATCTGTCGCCACGAGCTTACTCATGCAATCAATGAACATTAACGGACTTAATAAAAGACAAACGGGTCCCTACGGTCTTTCCGAGACTAGCCCCCGACTCTTAAGCCTGTTTACTGTAATTAACGTTACGGATTTTTTAATTTAAAAAAAAGGAGGGAGGGGGTACTATAGAATAACGTAAGATCTATTTGTATTTAAACTAATACTGAAAGACTTACGTATAATGTTTTATTGACACCCACACAGTCTAGCGTACTTTTAATATAGCTCAAGTCACTTGACGTGAATCAAAGAATACGTCCCGTGGGGGTTGGGGGGGGGGTGTGTAACGATGTAACTTTATATTTCTCTTTCTATGTAGGCGTTCTCACAGTAATTAATCTTGTGTGCAATAATTCACTGAAGAATTCGTTTATCCAAAACAACTTTAATATACATATATATATTGTACACATAAGAATCATTTGAGGTAATATATCGTGGAAATCTTGAGCTATTCACCATCATGCTTCCCTGTCGGAAGTCTACACACAACTGCTCGCCCAACACTTTCAACCAATAGAAATGCTCCTTTCTTCCCGCGTCCACCATACATGTGACCTTACGTCACAAAATTATGTTAATCAGATGTGACATTCACCCCCATCCTTTCAAAAAAAAATGTTTATGAAATACAACATTTTTGGTCTTCATAAAATCAAATCAATCTATATCTATATTCAAATTTCAAATATTTATCATCAATGAACATTCATTTTCTTACATACAACTTCTGGATATAGAATCAATAAGAAAAAATCTGTAGGACTGCATCAGTCTAAACTATAAGAAATAATGAGAAAAAATCTGTAGAACTGCAACAGTCTAACATAAGAAATAATGAGAAAAAATCTGTAGAACTGCAACAGTCTACCTGTACTGCAAAAATGGAAACTGAAAATTTTAACACATCTGTAATTTTGTGTAACTAAAATATTTAAACACTCAATATTATTAAAATTAACTAATAATCCAATGGAATTCAAACACTGTTCCTTGTCCATTGTTCAACAAATAAAAATATTAATATAATTACAGTCTCTGTTTGTATCCTTTAGGAATTCACAGACTAATGTTAAAACAGTCTCTTATTTTATCATATTTAGTAATTCACAGAATGTCTTTTTAATAGTCTCTGGTTTTATCAGTTAGGAGTTCACAGAGTGTCTTTATTTATTGTCATTCTACTTAATATGTCTGCAACCACATTGTCCTTTCCCTTCACAGGTTTAATGTCAAATTTGTAGTCGGCTAATAGCATAGCCTAGTTCAATATAGTCATTCTTCAATTGACGAGTATGAATTCAAATCGCTGGGCTTTGAATGTTTCTTCAGACTGTGAAATGTTCAATAATTCACCAACCATGACTTCGATTATGTTCATTCATAATTTCAATTCCAGCATCTTGAATAAATTGCTTAGCTTTTGAGATGTCATTTTTGCTTCCAGATAATTCAATAGAATTTGGAACAGATGAGTCACTGTCAGAAACTTTTATCTGAAAAATATTGTCTCTATCTGTAAAGTTTTTGATTTGGCTTAATACACAACCAATTGTTCTTCCTAATTCAGATGATTTCACACAAATGGTTTCAGATTCACTAGTACCATCTCTTTCTCTGCTACTATGGTCTTCATTTCTTTTATCATATACTTGATTTTTAATAGTGGCTAAAATATCACTAGTTTTTGTCTGTGCTCGATTTAACTTTATTATTTTTCTATCATTCATGTCTTGGTTTTCATTCTTTCTCCATTGTTGATCATAATTTCTTTTTCTGGAGTCAAAATTGTATTTGCCTCTCCATGATCTTCTGCTTTGATTATAATCTCTATTTATGGAATTATGATTATTTCTTTCTCTCCATGATTGTCTTTCTTGATCATAATCTCTGTGTCTGGAATTATGATTATATTTTTCTCTCCATAATTGTCTATCTTGATCATAATCTCTATGTCTGGAATTATGATTATTTCTTTCTCTCCATGATTGTCTACCTTTGTTTTCAAAATGATCTTGTCTTGATCTTTCTTCTATTTTCTTTCTGATAGAGCTGTCATTAGGTGACACCCTATTTGGTTTTCCTTTATTGTGGTAACACTGCTTAGCCATATGTCCTGGCTTGTTACAGTACCAACAAATAGTTTGTCTGTTGCCTTGGTTTGGCAGACTCTGGTTTCTCATACCTTGCCTTTTTTCTTGACTTTTAATTTGTCTTGCTGCAAATATGTCTTGTCTCTTATCTATTTTTTCTTTCTGTTCAGCTTTTCTTAGTTTTTCTTTTCTTCAGCAATTCTTTGATTTTCTATTTTGTCAGCTATTCTTAGCTTTTCTTCTTCTTTAGCAATTCTTTGCTTGTCTCTTTCTTCAGCAATTCTTTGATTTTCTATTTTTTCAGCTATTCTTAGCTTTTCTTCTTCTTTAGCAATTCTTTGCTTTTCTTTTTCTTCAGCAATTCTTTGATTTTCTATTTCTTCAGCTTTTCTGAGCTGTTCTTTTTCTTCAGCTTCTCTTTGCTTTTGCTTCTCTTTTTCTTCAGCAATTCTTGCTTTTTCTTCAGCCTCTTTTTGAGTTTCTTTTTCTTCAGCTTTTCTTTGATTTTCTTTTTCTTCAGCTTTTCTTCGCTGTTCTTTAGCTAAAATTTGATTTACTTTTTCTTCAATGAAATCTCTCATTTCTTTTCCCTTTAGTCCGATCTCTTTAGCTATGGCGGTGAATCTTTCGTAGTAATTTACGTAATCCATGTTTTGTTTGATTGAATAATATGAATCTAGCAATTCGGTAAGGAATGTATGGATATATATTATATATTGATAAAGTTATAAATCGTCCAAATGAAATATCTTGAATTCAAAATGTTAGGTTCAAATAAGTGACACGCTTAACCATAAAATCTAGTTATTGGCAAGATGAGACAACAAAAAGAATCCTCACACGGGATCTTTGGTATACTTTATATATACGCTCCCTCAGATTGACAAAATATATTAAATGGTCCGATCGTTTTGAATAAAAGTCACTTGGTTAAAATTTCAATTTTCGAGTAGTTTTTAAACAATTTAGTTCATTCCATTAATCCAAAATTGCGATAATCAAACTCTTCACACAATGAATGGATAAGAATTCCGTTCCTTTATTTATAATTCACACCAACACATTGAATAGTCCATAGCTTCTCGGTTCGATGTTATGTTTACTATTACTAATATTTCCTGGAATCAACTAGCATTAAGCCTGTTGACGTCACGACCTATATATGTTCACCGTGTGTCACCATTCAGTAAGCCTACACGACCCAGATTCCAGTACTGTGTAGTATGCTTGTACTGTCGTCGAATGTGACGTAGAACCAACTAGTCTGATCCAGTTTTATACACTGCGGATATCTGCCGTTTATGCCGCCATTTTGAAATCTTCTTGTATTTTCATTGAACCACAAAAGTTTATTCACAGCTTCTTACGAACTTGAATATTCAAAAAATACTATAGCTGTTATTATTTCTTATTTTAAAGAATACTTTCCTTTTTTGGAAATATCCAATACTTATTTCCACGAAACCTCTTTCAAGTCTTTCTTGAAATCTCTTGTACAGTGTTCACATGGAACTTTTACTTCGACACCAATGTAACGATGTTACTTTGTATTCTTTTATGTAGGCGTTCTCACAGTAATTAATCTTGTGCACAATAATTCACTGAAGAACTTTCGTTTATCCAAAACAACTTTAATATACATATATATTGTACACATAAGAATCATTTGAGGTAATATAACGTGGAAATCTTGAGCTATTCACTATCATGCTTCCCATGTCGGAAGTCTACACACAACTGTTCGCCCAACACTTTCAACCAATAGAAATGCTCCTTTCTTCCCGCGTCTCTCATACACGTGACCTTACGTCACAAAATTATGTTAATCAGATGTGACAGGGTGGCGGTGGGGTTTTCTTCAACTCGAGGAACACAATTATACAACACAGTTAATACTGTTCTTATACTTATAAGTTATAAGCAAGCATATTTTAGGTAGCCACGGAGGATTTCTACAATACCACAAATAGTATATATATATATATATATATATATATAAATCAAAGTATGTATGTATGTTTGTCCTTCATAGTCCTAGCTGACTAAACCATTCATCCGATCACCATGAAACTTTTGGAGACTGTTGAGTACGCTCCCGGGATGGTAACTGGCAATTTATTTTCTCTAAATTTAACACTCATGGGGCGCCGGGGGCCCATAATGTCATTTTTTGCTTATTTGATCTATATAAAAATTATTTTAAGCGTTAGCTATTGGGTAAATTGATGGATCTTAACCAAATTTTGTATGTAAAAACTTGATAGCCAATGTTAAAATATTATAGGGCATTGAACACCTATTGGCCTTTCCTCCGGGGCTGGGGGCCCGAAATGACTTTTTTCTTAAACGTATACGATTTTATTCCCCATTCAAGTATTAACGATCTTGATAAATAATGACAAATAAATTCATTATTATACAGACTGAAGTGAACAGATATTGTGAACTTCATATCTTGCACTGAATGGGCCCTCGGCCCTGGGGCCTTTATAGTCGATTTTTTGCTTATATGGGCTATATAACAATTAGTTTATGCGTTAGCTACTGAGTAAATGAATGGATCTTAACCACACTTTGTATACAAAAATCTGGTAGCCCCCTATTAAAATAATATAGGGCACTGAACTTCTATTTACCATTTCTTTGGGGCCGGAGGCCCAAAATGTCTTTTTTTCATAAACGTTTAAGATTTAATTCCCCATTCAATTATTAACGATTTTTATTGGTTTCTAACGTAATTGTTTTTAAAACGTACCAATCATTGGTTTCTTTGAATTAATTTTACTGAGATTGAGATCGTTGTAACGCACTTCGGGCCTGCTAGTACTCTGTAGTTTAAAGCATTAACTTCACATTGCGGATTTCCCCAGTGGTTGAGTGATTGTAAAGTGAGTAACTCATTAAATTAAAATTTACGGTAAAATATTTTTCAGTCGTAAAATTTTTATTAGACACACTTTAACTTTAACAGGGCGCCCCTCCCCCCCAACCACATGAAGAAAAAAAACAAATGCCACCCGGGGCGGACGGAGCCTTTCGCATTCACCTTCCCTCACCACTACAGACGCCGCTAGCTACAACTACAACGTCTCTGTAAAATGTTTAGTGTGTGGCAGTGGCATGTCAGTGGCAACAAATAGCTGCGTCCGAGGCAAGGCCTAAATTTACACCCCACGTCCTACCTGCCTACCTGTTAATAGAATGTAACATCCAACACAAAGCTAATTAACTTTTTGATCTGTTAAGTGTAATTTAGACGCCCTCTATACTGGTGATGGTTCCTGGGTTTCCCCCTCCCTTTGCCTTTCAGATCCCTTCATATATTTAATCTCGGGGCCACGTCTTCAGGTAACAGGTGTTGGCAGGGCCGGCCTTAGGCCTTAGTTCACTGCATATGCGGCCGCAGTGGGCCCCGCGCTTTCATAGACCCCGCCTATTTTAATTTTCACTTATTATCCTTATTAATTCCTTATCCCTAACCGTACTGGGCCCCGCGCAAATCCGTTTCGCATACTAGGCCGCAAAGGGCCTCGCAATTGCTGAGACCGGCCCTGGGTGTTGGCGTCAACAATTTCAAGTCATTTTGGCGTATTATTTAACACTTGGCCGGTCCTTAATTTGCTTTAGTGATCTTAGTGGGTGTAAGTGTAAGACAGACTTGAGGCTAACGCCCTTGCCCCCCCCCCACCCCCAGGACAACATTCGTTCTGGATGGCTGGCATTTTGTGACTTCAAACACAACAAAAGTCAGTAGCCACCACCACCCACCCTCCCTCCCTCCTTTATTGACATAGTTTTTTTTTAAGATTTGCGGAGCCCTAGAAATAAATTAAAATGTTCGGTTTTGAACCCAGCAGATAACGCTGCGTTATCGCCGTGCCGTAAACATTGGCACGTTGCGTACCAGTACCAGGGGAGAAAAACACCTCTCGGTTGCAACTTAGCTTCCCTTCGATCAGCTGTGGTTGTCGGTGGTCCTTACCGACTTCACTGCTGACGCGAAACGCATGAGGAGCCGTTTGTTTACTGTTTAGGGTTGAGAGTATGTTGTTGTTTTTTTTTAAATCTCTCACTTCGTGACGGAGAGTACATCTAGCGACGAGACATGGTTTTAAGGGACTAAACATTTTTTTTTAAACACTGGTGTACACGACCCTGACGACGATGTGTTTTTACGCATAACATCTACAGGCCTGAACACCAGGTAAGTTGGTTACAGTTATACAGCAAGTTCATATTCATATTGTTAGCGTGGACTTGAGGTATGCCAGGTATGTCATTGTAAATGCAAGAGAATCAATTGCGCGTGGTCTGATAAAATTGTTTCGTGTGTTAGCGGATTTCTTGATCAAGTATGGTTTATTTTTAGTTGCACGGCGGCATGTTAAGAGAAGGTAGAGTCGCGGCTTTGGCTTTATTTTTATTTGTGATCAGTAAAAAAATAAAATAATTTTTTTAACCCACTTCAATCATGTAAATAATGTCCTAGGTTAGTAGTATACATTTATCAAGCTAAACCTATGTCGCCAATGATGTTAATATATTACCGTACCGGCATTAGCATAATAACGCCACACATGCAACTTGATAAACACGTCAACGTTAAATCACACTAACAACAACTTGGGTGAGGAGGATTATTATTGCTATTAATCATAATCAGGTTAGTTAGGGGGGGGGCGTTTTAGTATGTACAATGTAAGCAACAGATGGCGAGGTCTACACTACGCAGTAAACCCATGGATTCAGTAGAGGAGAGTTGAACAGCTTTATATCAGATATTGACCCGATGAATGTAGGCCTACCCGACTGATAGCTTACATCATTATAGGCATAGGTGTAGACAAAATGATAAAACGTTTTTTTTGTTTTCATGTACATCGCCTCTGTCGGTGGTGATAGAAGTAATCAAATACCGTGGCATTGAAGCACGTGTCATATGTGTCACTGATTTTTCTTTGACCTAATAATATCTTTCGTTAAATTACAAATGTTTTATATTTCATGTATATACGTTTTTTGTTGTTGTTTTTTTCCCCAAATCTTTGAAGCAGTTGGATACCGCACTATTAACCACCCACCACCACCTCCACACACATTTTAGTATCATTGTTATTATTATACAAGCATGCAATGTTTAAAGAGACACCACGCCATTCTGTACCACACAGATAACTCCGTGTTTTAAAGTGGCCCTTGCTTTGTAACAAACAGATCGATAGGTAGTTGGCTGACTTATGGAAAATGTGTATGCTAATATTTTTTTCTTAGTTCCAGTTATAAAAATATGTATTAGTATTACATTTAGTAGTAATTGGTATTAGCTTTAATAAGAGTAGAAACGACAACAAACCCAAAAAAGCGGCTCTACTTTTGTGTCTTTATTACATCGTTGAGGGTTATAAGGAATACATAAGAAACAAAAACAATTTGTGTTAATTGAAACGATAAATTTTAAGCTTTAATCCAAATAATAATAATAATAATAGACAATATTCAGGTGTAAACAGTGGCGTAGCTAGGGTAATGTGCGCCCGGGGACATGACACAAAATCTGCGCCCCTTGTCGACAAAAAAAAATTTAAAAAAATTGAAATTTTACGGTTTATATGGTTCATTTTCGAAGCATTTGGTATTTTAATGAAATAGAATACAGAATAATATTTCTCTATGCGGTTGTAAACAATTTATTTGAAAAAAAACTCTACTAATTATACATGACTCGAATAGACATAGTCTACAAAAAATTGATCCTCCTTGATTTGAATGGCGCAAACTCGTCAATCACGTTGTCAAAATTAATATTCTCAAGTGTTTCTCTTTCGATGCTAAGAAGTGCAAGATCACTAAGACGATCTTGTCCCATTGATCACGTAAATTAGACAAAATAAGCATTCTGTTTGCTGAAGGACCGATCACAGTTTCAGTTGAAACAGCAATTGTTAGAAGTATTTGAAGTGAAATGCGCAGATTCGGAAATACTTCATCTCCATATGAAACAATAAAACAAAGAAGATCCAAAAGAGTTTCCGGTAGAACTTCAGTCCGGTTACTGAGCAGCATTTTTCAGTCTCCGGTTTCTGTGCACAATTCGTGACCATTGACGTCAGTGTCGTAGAAATTAGCAAAATCTAAGCAATTTTAACGAAGTGTATCGACTTTTGTCTCAGCAAGAAGAGTTTTGACGTCTAGTAAAATTCCAAATTTGTTGTATAGGTTTTTAGACGTAAAACCCGTATTAATATCTCTTTTTGGAGTCTATCAATTACGCTGTTCATATCACGTGAAATTTCTTCTTCTGCAGAAAGTCCTGCATCTCTTGTTAATTCTCCAGGCATCCTCCGATGTCGTCTAATCCTTCTGTCAACCTCGATTCCCAAAGTTGTGCATCTTCTTTTCCATTGTCTACCGCAACCTGGCTCAAATTATCACGAATGTTGACAATTTCTGACTCAAGCGATTCAAGATCAGATGCTGCTTCCTTGAAATTCACAGTAGGATTCTGCAACCGTTTCTGGACACAATCAATTTTCCCAAGTATGATGTGCCAGAAATGTAACAAAAATAGGAAGTTAAAGTTTAATATACCTACCAGCAAAGCTTCTGCATCACATCTGGTGTCAGGCGTCATATTTGTATGTTCTAATAATTTTTCCAACAGCCCTACCAGTTCATCTAGTCCTCATAGATAGCTTTAACAGCTTCTGATCGTGCACTCAAACGTGTTTCAGACTCCCTCTTCATTGTGATGGGCACAACTCTTTTTAATTATTCCCAACGAGTTGTTGAACGAGAGAAAACAAAAATTTATACTTTCAACTGTTCCAAAAAAACTTGATAGTAACTGGATCCTGTTTATCTGAGTGTACTCTTGCTAAGTTTAAGCTGTGGTTGTCACAGTTGATGCACATTGTCTCGTTGATTTATGTCACATATTCGCTTTTATGTCCAGTCATTACAGCAGCATGGTCATAACATTGTGACCGACAGTCGGTTTATGGTGTGCTATTAGATTCCAGTTTCTCTAAGATAACTCTTTCAAGGCTTGGGTGGGTCTTTGGAATATATCTGTACAAAACCTAAAAATGATTATTTGATGGTTACTTTTTTAGTTTGAAAATCGACATCCAAAAATCTGATGACTTGAGAAAACTGTTCCGAGTGTCCTAAATCGAATGTTGATTCAAGTAAGATACCGTAGTACTTGTTTTTTCTGATTTCACTCAACAGCTGATTCCTTACAGTCGATGTAAGTAGGTGGATAAATTCATTTTGGATTTCCGGTGATAAATAAGATACTGAACCTGGATTATCTCGGGCATGTTGTAGATGTTTTTCTAACATTGTATCATATTGAGCAACACGTTTGATCACAGAGAGACAGGAAAGAGAGGCGGTGTCTGCTGTTTCATATGAAAGGAATCCAACTTGCTTTGACATACCGATGGAAGCCCGTGAGAGGAGAGACCTTCCCTCCTCTCCCACACTTAACTCCCTCCACATTGTGATTGGGGAAGTAAGATTTTTTTAAAGAGTCACAGCATGCAGCAAAGGGACGTGAATTAACCATTCTGTAAGCCAGTGGTTCTCAACCTTTTGAGATTCAATAACCACTTGAAAAATGTGTGTCTTAGCTATGGACCACTACTAAAAATTGTGCTACTGCCGTGCTGGAACGTTAAATATAATTATACTGTGTATATAGCTAGCTATAAGTAATATACATGTTAGTTAGTAAAACTATACTAATATGCTACGATTTGCGATCTCCAAAAACAATTTTGTAATGGCTTTCTTTTGTAACGAACAAATGTCATTTATATTAGTCTCATAGTCTTCTTATTTAATTCTACTTGCTTACTATAAAAAAAACCTTTAAGTCATAAATAGTAGTTTGTATTAAAAAGACTGCCGTATTAGTTTATTTAGTACGAACGATGTTTTGTTTTTATTTTAAGCAATGCAGAAAATCCATTTTCACAAAGTTTCAAAGGGTAAATGTATTTTAAAAGCTAGCTGAGACAGGAGTACTGAAAATTTCATTAAGCCCACTTTCTGATGCAACATATTCAAAGTGGTATCGCTGGTCAGTGCAATGAATGGGTTTAATTACGATGTTGTCCATTTTTTTATTTGATGAGTGAATGTGTGCGAGATTAGGACTGGCCGACTGGACACCCCACGAAAAACCACTGAACGTTAAAAATCACAAAAGTAGAATTTAAATTGGTTCTGCATTGATTGAATATGACCAGAAATCAAATTTATCAACAATTTGTTTATTTATTTCAGCATTTTCTGGTTTCTCGGTGGTTTCGTACAATTGTTCAAACATCTCAAAGGTACCTTGAAATAATCTTCTTGTCCAAAGATCAAGATTTTTCGTAAAAGCAGACATATTTGTCACTGAGAGTAATTAAATGTGTCTACTTTCCTTGCCGAGTTGAATTAAGTTTATTGAGTTCTTCAAAAATTTGAGCCTAATAAGCCAGAACAGCAACCCATAAGCTATTGTTCAAATGATCTACAAGCTTTGAGTTTTTTCTACAAGAAACTCTCTTACGTCATCACGTTATTTAAATAGTCTGATAACCAGCGAACTTCAGTACACATCAGCAACTGTTAATTTTCAAGATTATATTCGAACATTAGAAATCAAAGAGACGAGAATTTAATAGACGAGCCTTGATAAAATGTAAAAACTATTTAGGCAAGATGAAAAATATTTTTAAAGTCTGCATTAATTCTTTAAATTGCTAGTCTTTCCCGATGAATCATACAGTGCGTAAAATTCATGCTTTGCTCACGGACCACTGTGCTCCGCAGACCACAGGTTGAGAACCACTGCTTTAAGCTACTCCTTTTTCTTGTTTTGGTCATTTTGGTTGCTTTTAGTGTCGTCTCTGTCTGTTCTATTAATTCCTATTATTAGAATCGCCTTTGCCTCTTACTGCTCCCCTAGTCTCATTCCCAGCAACTCACTGTTTTTGTTTTAAACGCCATCAGAAATTCATCATTGCGGATGTGTCATTTATTTATGAGTAGAATGGCGCCCCTTAACGCTCAATGGGGGCGCCAAAATCATACTTGCCAAATGGTTTGTAATGAAGATATTTTCGGAGCTCCAAAATTCAATCTTGCAAACGTATTTGGGATACAATAGTTTACATCAAAATAAAATTGAGTAATGAATTTTAATACTCATTTTGGCGCCCCCTAATGTGGCGCCCGGGGACATAAGTCCCCCCACTGCCCCCCCCCTCGCTACGCCACTGGGTGTAAACGTTTTAGAAAATCGGTAAATGTCTTCATCAGTATAAATAAAATTATTTAAATTAAATTTACATCCTATGTTATCTACCCTACCATGGAAAAACTCAAGGGAAGAAGAGAAAAAAAACCGTGTAGGGGTTGGTGGTACTAGGGAACACATCATCATCATAACTTACACGGCACACACACCAATTATCCCATATCCGTTAGCCTCCCACGGTAATCGGTATGGTATGAATCTTATCGTTACCGAGCGAGCTTAAACTGGCACTGTCTAGTTGGTGCAAACAAATTTATAATACGAAATATCTTGACTGAAACGTTTATCACATGCGTAAACGATAGATATTAAGATATTGATTAATTGGTGCACGCAGGATAGTGTCGATAGTGTAGCAATGTCTTGATTGGCTCGGGTATCAATCAGTACGACGACTGGTCTCACTGGTATCTAAAATATGCACTATGCACCAGTTGTTATTGAAATAAAACCAGTAGGTTCACATAGTTGTACCCAGTAGTAGGACTGCATCGTTTTATTGCTGACTGTAGGGATGCCGGGGAAACCTGCGACCGAAGGACGTAGAGCAACTGGAATCAACGGATCTTATCTTATCTGTTTACAGACGCTCCTTCTATACAGAACATTATTGCGTCCTACGCTTATCTATGGTTTGTGTTTAGTCCTGCATTTAAAAAAAAATATTTTTTCAACACTTCGGCTCACCGTTAGGTTCAACCGACCGCGGTCATACCTCCCCACCCCCACCCCCTCCAACTGACCCTCACCCCTGAAAAAAAGGTCGCCACGCCCCTGGGAGCAGGGTTGTGCCTCGTGACGTCCACTCTCAACAATGAACGCCCACTCTCTCTGGCCAGGAGTGTTACTGGGCTGCTAAGGCGGAGTCCTTTATCGTTTCCTGCTTGTGCTAGTTTGTGACAGCACTAGTTGGGGGAAATTTGACCACGGCCACGGGAAACGAAACACACCAAGCGGTTCAAAAACCGTTGAAATTTCACATCGAACGACAACTCAAAAAATTATTTTTTTTAAATCCTATCTCGGTCCAGCTCAAGCTCGTTTTCCATTTGTCTTGGACTAGAGGGCATACGTCTCGGTAATCTGTGTGGAAACCTTGAGCACCATATGTGTCGTATGTCGTTTCTTACCTCATCCCAACACGACAATTATTTTGAGACCCTCTGTTTGTAAAAGAGACCTCTAGTGTGTATAGTTTGACCTCTGACATGACGTTGTTGTTAGCGAGACCACACACTTAGAAAGCCCTGGACTAGCTGGGATCCGCCCCCCTGCTCTACGCCCCTGTAGCTGAGATTCCCCTTTTAGTTACCGTTTGCTTCCTGATTTCATCCTGCGTTGACTCCATGTGGCAAGTTGGGCATTTTCTTAAATATATAAGGATATCGGTTCGTGGATTATATTTCGGTAATTATGGTGCATGCCGTTGCCGTTACTTAGTAAGATACGGTTCATTTAAATTTAAACAAATCTTTTTTTGTCTTTGGGTTTCTTCAAAACAGACTTGAAATCAAAGACGACTTATAATAAGTTATAAACTCAAATAGAGGTGAACAGTAATTAAAAACCTCTGATATCATATTGCGTTCCTCCCACCATTTGTTGAAAATAATTTGAGATAACCAAAATTGCCGCGCTGTCATCAGCTTCGGTCAATTCCAGTGCCAAATACGTTATTTGCAGCTACTGTGTAATACCGTCCTTTGTATTCGCGGTCAGGTGTGCTGATTAGGCCGTGGCTATTGTATCAGCTAGTGCCATCTCCGCCATCCTATCCCAGTATCGATATGCAATAACCCTTTTCTGCCAGCAACCTGGGCACTGAAACGATGGTCCTCTAGTGGGAGTTTGTGATCCATAAACACTGGTGGTTCATGCCAAGGGCCATGGGTATATTAATATTTCTGCAACCATGAAATAAGGGCCAATATCAATTTATTACGGTCGACAGCCTCAATCGTCACGCCAACTGGGGAAATGGCCCATCTCTTTGTAATGAGACCAGCTGAAGTTCGATATTATTTTGACTATGACCTATGCGATTTCGGTCCGATTCGTGTGAAGTTTATTAATTTTTTTATTATTTTTTTTAAAAATTTGTTCTCATGGATTTTAGATTTTAAAAATGTACAGTTTCACTGGCAGAATGTACAATCTACTTCTGGTACAGGCACTTGTTTGGTAACATGAAGAAAGTACCCACAGCCACGGCGCTCTTAGGAAAACTACAAGATAGTCTTGAATCTGCACGTCGAAACTCGGACAAGTGCATCGGACCTTGGCTAAAACTTCGGTCAGGCTGCGCGTTGATTCGGGAAACCGACGAAAGTAGAGTTTTGCGTGGCGTACATTATATTTTATAAATAAATTTATTTGTTTTATACATAAGTAGGTCCATGCATTTTCGGTATATGCATATATTCCTTGGGGTGAACGGATATATCACAGGATATCTCATGAACGCGGTTGTCCACGGCTAAAATTCAAGGGGATTCATGGTCTCTTCTTGGCTGAGGTGAGCTAACTTTCAAGCTATCATCAACAGAGACTTTCACCACGGTGTGTGCAACAGGTGGCCGTGGCAAACGTGCTCACAAAGAAAAACCCTGGTCAGAATAGAAGTGTACGCGTTCTCATCAATAAAGATTGATTGAAAACATCCTGGGTTTCATTGGTACGCGGACCTGGGAAAATTTCCGTTGTATTGTTTCCATTGTGTGCCTGTTTATGAAATAGTTGGGGTGTGGAGGTAAGGTTACATTTCCCCCTGATTTGAAAGGGCCATTGACCCATGTCCTTATGTTGCTACCTACCGTCATTGTTAAATGAGAAAAGTAGCGAGTATTTACAACGGTTTGCCTAAATATATATCTAATTGTCCCGATTTCATTCACTTTATGTGCATTGTAAAATTTATAGATAGGAATGTTTTTTTAAACTACTTCATTGAAGAAAAGTTTACAGAAATGTACCTAAATGCAGATTTGGCGTTTGAAAAATATTGACCCATTTTTCAGTACCGTGTACAACAAAAATATTGACCCATTTCTCAGTTCCATGTACAAAAAAAAATTGACCCATTTCTCAGTACCGTGTACAACAAAAACAACAACAACAATTGTCAATATAACAAATGGGTGGGGTGCACGTATAACTATAGTTTCAGGAGTTGTGCCTGTCCACTCCCCTGGTGTGTTTGTGGGTCCTCTGAAGCTGACCGTTCGATAGGCCATGTAGGTCAGCCACCTCCGCCCAATCTTGTTTCCTACACTTGTCGCCTGGTTTATCTCGATAGAGTCGTTAGCTTTCCATGACGTTACGCAATACATTCGTTATCAACCTGACACGGCGCCCCCCCCCCTCTTGATAAAGGAATCGCTGCGGAAACTGTACCACTCACTACCGCCGTGGTCCTAGGTCATTGCCGTCATCCCATGACGTGGAGGACACTGGCGTTGTCATTGACTTTATCCGTCATAATATGTTCTGCCGTGCCTGAAGCTAATATGTAGCGGAAGTAGTGTGTTGGGGGGGGGGAAAGGGGGGGGGTGATCGGGGATTATATTGACGTCACCTAATGGTATATATCTTCGTTCAGGAAGTGTAACTATTCGTTAGGGAAATCGAGTTAAAACCGACACGGCCTTAGCTCGACATAAGCGTATAATTAAAAGCCATTTATTTTATCGAAATAAAAAAAATAATAACTTATATTGCTCTTAGGTAATCCACACTATTTTCGCTGCTCTGATTTTCATGCAGTTTTTATGGTGAGGTATTAGGAATCCGTTTGGAGTTTTTAAGAATCCGCGTTTCTAGTTTAAGAATCCATTAGGAGTTTTAAGAATCCGTTTGGAGTTTTAAGAATCCGTTTGGAGTTTTAAGAATCCGTTTGGAGTTTTAAGAATCCGTTTGGAGTTTTAAGAATCCGTTTGGAGTTTTAAGAATTCTTTTCGACTCCGTGATGTCGCGTTCATTAATTAACATAGTCACAGTTCCTCTGTTTCAATCCGCTTTGTCCATAACATTGTTGTGTTCTCACTGGGACTGGGAGGGGAAAACACATTTCTCACCGGGAATAACCCAGAAAACGGCATAATTATTACTCTGGCTGTGCACTGTGCACGGCGCCCCTAGCAAAGTTAATGCCTAAGTTGCCCTTTCGTGTCGAGCCGTCAATATTTTATGGTCAGGGAATTCCGGACTGGGCTATATTAAGCTCCTGATATCCCCACCGGTCCCGTCTATGACGTAGTACACAGATCACGAACTTTATTATCGTCTGTATGTTTACTTTAAATGGATCACCAGACAGGCACTGTCTCTACAGATTAGCAGACATGGAACAAAGTGTCGCATTAAATAAGGAAAGGATGAAAAGATTAGAAAATAACGGCACTTATGGACCAATAAGTTGTAAATAGTGTTTCCCTCTTACGTTTTCACGACAGGTGGCTTGCAGCTGGTTGAAGTCAGCCAAGGTTGACGGCGGCGCCATGACGTCATCAGGGATCCTACCCGACGCCGGGGCCACAACAACGGTGGCGTTGGAAGACGACGAGGATTACGTCGAGTCGGAGAAAGGATTTGACCCCAGGGTCAGGGTGAGTATTACCGCAGGGTCTGGGTCTAGAGTCTAGTGTACCAGTTTGTGTTGAGACTCCCTTACCCCCCCCCCTCCCTTAAATGTGTTATCGTACTAGTAAAATTAATATCGCATACCCAACTTCCACTTCCGACCACCAATGATAATTATCATTATTTACTAAGCCACACTCAAGGACTTTCACTTTCCCGCTTTACACCGCCACAATCAACACATGTCTTAAGCTTTAGGCTTCGTACTTCCCTTAAGCCTGAAGTCTTTTTAGGCCTACCTAATTCTAATTCTATACATTTCCTTGCGTGAAACAACCACTAGTGAGTTGGCCTTTGCATCAAAGTCAAAGGCTTAGAAACCTCAGCTCAAGTTGTCATAATCTCGAATACGCTTTTCAATCAAATGTATATAATAACATATACAAAGTATTAACTGATTTGTTTCATATTTTCTTTGGATATATAATTTATTTTTTTTTAAAAAGTTTTAACAACATCAAGGTCATGGGCCATTGGGGTTAAATTAATTTCCAAAACACCCCACGTCCTCTTGATTTATAGCTCAGAAAACATTTTGATTGGCATATGTAGAGTATCCTATCCCCCCTCACCCTATTTTATTTGTGCCGTAAACAATTTTTGTTTTTAAAAAATGTACAAGCTCCCCGTTCACTTTTTTAGATTAAACAAAAATCCCTGCATATTTAATCTGACTTGCCTCTCTGCTCCAGGCTTCAAAAAGAGCTGAGATGCCACACATTCTCGTATGGTTTTTGTTTTTTCATACAATGAGATTTGAATTTCTGATATCCTCTCTTCTCTGCATTTCTTTGATCTTGGGACCAATGAAATCGTCCCCCACCCCACCCCCTAAAAACAACAACAACAACAAAAACAACCTTGAAATTAAATGTTTATCCAGCCCGAATAAACTTTGCATCCCTCCCCTCTTGACCACCCCTCCCCTCTTGTCTCACCCACCCACCCACCAGTTTTGTTTGTATTCATTCATGATGCAAACGGAATGGTCATTTTCTTACCGTATCAAGTGGTCAGAAACATTTGCATGCACCATTGCCATTGGACACAGAAGTTTGACATTTAGGAAATGCCCAGATCTACGCAAGCCTTGTCATGCACACATACTCATATAGTTTTTTTTTAAAGATGGGCTTAGCCGTGTCAGATTTTGATTAACGATCGCCACCAGTGCCCCCCCCCCAAATATATAAATCACGTTTGAAATGCAATGGTCTTCAAAATTAAAAGGTACTGAAAATAGTTGTTGACCTTTACTGCCTCATCCAATCATTCATTGCTGCTGCCATCGTTCGTTTTCTGTTTTCTTTCTAGGTTGAATATTTAAAGCATATTCCATTTACGATCTTAAACCTAGATGACTCATACTCCGTCAATTGATAAGCCAAACCGCCTTCCGACCCATCTCACACTCTCTCCAGCACAAAGTTCACAAAGCCCGCTCTATGTCGGCCCACAGTATCACTAACTGTATTAGGAAACTATGTCAATATTATCTATAGAAATAGAAGGCTTCAAGGAGCAGTATATGCATTTAGCGGTACCCATTCAGTTCGAGACAGTCTAGGAGGGCATCTTAGTTGTTGCCCACTTCAGTTACTGACTAAAGTTAATTTTTATGTAAGTCTAGCTAATCCTACAGTGTTACAAGGACCTTGTGTGCGTGGGGGTAGGGGCTTCTGCCCTTTGCCCTCACCACGACAAGGAGCGTGTGTGTGTGGGCAGTGGGCTTCTGCCCTTGCCTTACCATCAGTTATAAGTTGGACACTGATTGAAAACCGTCCGCATGAAGACAGGAATTCGTGATTAGTGAACATGTAGACCTGACCGCCGTCAATCTCGGCAATGATGACATCAATCACTTGTAGAAACATGCCTACATAAATAGGATACCTCACGCAGCACGCGTAAACGTGCACACACAAACACACACATTTTATTGACCTTTGTAAGTAAGATCAGAGTTATAGCAGAAAGTCCGAAGTCCTAAACATTAAAGCGATGTAATAGCAAGTGTGCGTGCAGAAGAAAGTGTGCATGTACCGGCAGGTGTGCGTGTAATAGCAAATGTGTGTGTTACTGTAAGTGTGCGTGTAACAGCAACGGTGGGTGAGGGGCGTGGGTTTCGCCTTATTACTTGAATGGGCGGTCGCCCAGGAGAGCGACCTACGTCTCAACGTCTTCAAGTTGAAGGCCACCGACTGAAAAATTTCGTGAGGCCCAAACAAAAGCCTCAGTCAGTTGTTGCACTTTTAGTTTAGGTAAGAAAAGAACTCTGTTACTACGAAAACAAACTTTTAAATTGTATCTACTAAGGTTTGGGGTCATTAGTTGCCACTGCATATAAAAGTGATTTTTTTTAAATCTGAAAAGAATAGGCAGGTTTGGTCAGGTAGGGGGGCATTAGTGATAAAGCAATTAAAAAAACATTTTTTTTAGTTGATCGTACAATATATTTTTTGTAGTAAAGTAATTATCAATAGGGCGGCTGTATAGCGAAGTAAATAGTGCGCTCGCCTCACAAGCTGAGGGGCGTGGGATCTAACCTAACCCACGTTAAAGCCACAATAAAAAATAACGCTAAGCAAGTCCTCCGCTGACCTGGAAGGGAGATGGGGCGCCCACGAAGGCCTGGTCATAATATGGCGGAGAGCTATTAATAGTGTGGGCTATATTTATCTTTTTTAAGGACAGATTTCATAAAAATTTAATAAAAGATACGAGTCAGTATGTAAATGTAGGTTTATTGAGAAGGCTGTATTTTGTCAGCTATTTGTTAATTCTTCGTTAATTTAAGACAGCAAATCGGACTTGAAAAAGGAAAAAAGTTTAGTAATTTTACTATGCTAATAATTTTGAGAACATAGTGATTCGACTGTATTTATGCTTCAAAACATTGTTCCGCTAAAATGTAATCTAAAAATAGAACATTTCTCGTTGAGCTATGACGTTTTTCGGCTTTAGAAATGACCAACCTACGACCATCAGTTATGGGAATTTAAAATAAAAAGATTATCAATAAGTTTAGAATGAATTTTTACTTAATGTAATTACTATTGGATAATATTATAGTAATTATTTTTGTGTCCAATTATTTGTGGTTTCTAACGCCAAATAATTCAGATACTAAACAATTAACACACTCAACCCCAATGTACCCACGTGGATAAAAACATGTAGGAACAGAAACCAACAGAAACCAAAAGAAACCATTTTAAAATCCCTTATATTAACTTCACCGTCTTGCCGTTCACTCTCTCTGTCTGTCTCTCTTTCTGTCGTTGTCCCGCGGAAAAACAAAAGTCAAAAAGTGACCCCACTTCCCGTGATCCTATCGAGCTGAAATTTTGCACATAGACTTGTGTCACCCAACAATGCATTGTATCAAATTTTCAGATCGATCGAAAGTAACGTAATTAATTTAATGCATCTTTAGTTTATCTCTATGTAGCATGCTATAGTTGACCTCCACGGGTCACTGGAGGTTCACTCCAGCTCTCGATGACCACATCCCCCGTGCACGGAGAGTTCAGTCACGTTCAGTCTGTAAATCAGTAAATGTTTATGCTAGTGTGTCGCTGCGTATTATATTGAACATAATCAATACTTTTATTTATGTCGCCTATATAAGGGATGTATAGTAAAAAAAAACTTTGTTTTTACGGGTTGTTTTTTTTTCTTCTTGTCTGTTCGCTAAAAAAGCAAACAATTTACTGTACTCCCACTCATTTCTGACACTGGACATTCGGGTCACTCAAATTTCAACAGCGGTGTGTTATTTGTCTTGTTAATTCTTGGTATTTATTTCGACTTCCTTTTCATTCTCGTTGTTTAATACAACCTGTACACAACCCATGTACCACGTGGCACATTCCACTGTTTTGCACACCTTGCACCGAGTGGCACAAATCCATTCCTAGCTTAAATTTTAACCTCTGACAAAACCGTGATCCTCACGAACAAAGAGCCCATCCAGTTCAGTGGCCTAGCTCGTTTCCCACGACGTTTGGGGCCTCGGCGGGTTTGTTCTCAATTACCTGTAAGTCTGTACAATACCTTGTCACAAACTCGAACCTGGTTATTTGTGGTTTGCGGGGTATTCTTTCCAATTTTGCACAATGAAGAAAGAGAGGAATGTAAATTTAAATTGACGAGGGTGGATGACAAAGGACCAAAGCTGGAGGTCCAGAGCCTATATACTATATTGGCTATCAGCTATAGGGTTTAGGCCTTGCTTCAAGTTTATATATTACTTCCTCCGATAACGTGGTATTACTGGTATATTAAATACTCAATGTAACATTTTGGAATGTTATTTTAGGACAAAAATAATAAAAACTTTAAACATTTTATGTAACAGGTATTTTCCTAAATGAGAAGTTTAAATGTGCAGAACTAACGGGAGTTAAACAAGAAAGGGGAAGTAATGGGTATGATTAGAAAAAAAATCTGTTACAAACAAACAATAACACGAATGTAATGTTCAAATGAGTATTTAAATACCTTGGCTCCTCGTTTGAGATCATAATAAACAAATACAGGGTTAATGTATGTTGATCAACATCTCTGAATTGTAACTAAATCCTTGTGTTATTTCTCTGTTCAATAGATATCAGAACCAAAGTTTCCTCTAAATTTCATTGGTCCTTGTTCAAAGTAACAAAAATTGTGTCCAAAGTTGCACAGTATCTATTATTTGTGCATTATTTTAGAAAATTTACTGCGCGATATTGATAAGATATCTGCGATATTGATAAGATATCTGCGTGGATGCTACAGCTTAAAGGGAATATTGATCAGAGCCAAACTCCAATAGCCTAAAGATTTGTCTATATTTTCAACGGCCTATTTCATGTTGTTTCATGTAGACCCATGAATCAATAATAGAGTGTAATTAATAATTGCTGAGCATAATAATTACAAAATAACGGCTAAATCCTACATTTAAAAAAAAACAGTATTTTTAATATCATTTACAAATTATAATAAAATAAATGTCTAATTAATTTTAATTTTAAAGAATTTTTTTTTCAATTTTCAGCATGAGCTAGAGATCTTGAATCAAGCTGGTGCAGACATCAACTGTCTAGAGAAAGAAATAGATGTGAGCACACATGCTATCATTTCAAAATATTATTTTTTCTTTGTTAATAAATTTATTTGTATCTCTGTTGAGCATGGTTTTGAAAGCTTTAGAAATTTTAAAAAAAAATATACCAGGTACTCAGGCCATCTGCTTTTGGCAGACAGGTGATGAAACAGTTGACACATTTTCATTTATGATAATAAAAAAGGATACCACATGATATAAATTGCTCAGTGCAGCAGATGGCTAGGCCGCATGTGTCATATGTAATGTAAAAATCATCAAAACCCCATCTTATATATGAATGCCTCTTAAATAAAATATGTTTTACACAAATTGTTTTTTTCAAAATGCTATTTATATATTGGGGCGTCTTTTGTAAAATATGTTTCAACATACAAATAAAAAAATTAAATGTCCTAGTTATAATTAGGTGTGTCTAATATGTGCAACAATATGTTAATCCAGGGATCATAATATTATTTTAATATATTGCTGTTACAGGAAGCCAGGGTAAAGTACCATACCACATTTTCAGAATGCTCCCAAAACTTGGAAGGCCTCAAAAAAAAGTTTAGTGCAAGTATAAAAAAAGCCAGGCCTTACTTTGAACTAAAAGAGAAGGCTAGACAGGTATAATATTGAATATAATTTTTGTATTACCTAAAACTTTAACTGACCCAGAAGATAGTCTTAATGTTTTCTATTACTATATTATGCATAAATCAGCATAAATCATCATTGTCAAACAAATCTTTTTAAAAAAAATAGTTCCCTCTAAAACCAAAAAAAAACAAACAAACAAAAACTAACAATTTAGATTTTTATTTTTTTTTCTGAAAAGTGTGAACGTTTGAGCATAAAAGATTTACATGTACAGTATTACAATTTAAACAAAGGAAAATATTAAAACCTAATTTGCTTTTGGTATTTAGTGCATAAATATATATTTTACAGTAATAATCTGTTAAAGTCATTTTTTTAAAATATAATACTTAGGCACAAAGTGAAGCTGTAAGATCAGCACGAAAATTCCAGTCTGCAAACAGCATTTACATGGCTGCTAAAGAAACTATTTCACTGGCAGAACTTCGCCTCATGGATGACAAGACAGTCTCCTTGTCAAAAGCTTGGCAAGAAATGCTTAACCATGCTGTTTTGAGGGTATACCATATGAAATATACACTTATAATAATTAATAAAAAATAGCAAACAAACTGCAATATGAATTTACACTGATGTTTATACAATTAAAAAAATTAATGACAAAATTGTTCACAATAAAATGTTTTTTTGTTTTATATACAATTTATTCCTAAATGTATATCAGTGTAATATTAAATATTTGTTTTTAAATTTAAATTTTTTTAAATTAAAATATTGCTTTTAAAATTTAAAGCAAGGGAATCAATCCGTTAAAAGTTATCTTCGTCTTAAAAGATAAATGTCAGTACAGTGATTAATATTCTAAATATTATTACTTCCCTTTTTCCTATCTTATTAATAAACATTGTAGACAAATGAACTGTTTCATTTAAACCATATTAAAAATATGTTGATTTTTAGGTGATGGAGGCAGAAACAGAAAAGTCTATGAGTGAGAAAGAACATTCTAAAAGGGCAGCAGTGTTTGCTGAGATGGACAAGCATCTTCAAATTTTGGAGAAAAAAAACAAGAGATCAATATCAAAGGCCAGGTAAAATGCCCATTTTCTAAGATATCAATCAATTATACCATTGATGAAGATGTAAATAAGATACTAAAATTTTCATTAAATTTTCTTAAATTAATCTAATAAGAGATAATAAATTTGTGTATAAGGTTTCTGCAAAAATGTCACTTCTGTTATTGAGTACCCTAGATTCTATGTTTTTATGTCTGACACAGGTCATATTTTGAAGCAAAGAAAGAGCTTGAAGTCAAATTACAAGTAAGTTAATGTACATCCGGATATTTTGCATCAAATAAAGATTTTAAACCCTTTGGTCTTCAAAATTAAAAATTCATATCATAGGTTTTGTCCATATTGCAGACCAAAAAGATTATTTGTAAAGTTTTAAGTCATAGTTTGTATTGTATATGACACAGTTTTAATACAGGGATAAAAAAAAGTAAAGGTGATACCCAGATCTAAAAATAAACATAAATGGTTCACTGCTATATTTATCTCAATATTAGAGTTATGTTTTTTATGACCTATACAGATCATATAACACATAATGCATTGCATTTTGAGAATTATGATACCATGTTTTACCTCAATTGTTCTTGTATTTCAGCAAGTGAAGCAATCTGTTGAAGATCTTCAACAAGCCATGAAGAGTGCAAAACAAAGATACTCTGGTGCCTTGAAACGCTTAGAGCAAATATCTGAGTGTATTCATGAGATGAGGAGAAAAAAGTTGCTTCTTATGTATCCCCGTGAGCCAGGTGTAGGGGCTGAGGAGGCTTACAATGTTAATGGTAAATAAATACCTTATTTTATGGGAGCTGGAATGCATGTTAAAAATTTCTAAGCGTGAATGTAAAATAATGATTATACTTATAAAAAAAACTTTTTTTAAAAACATTTTTTATTTGAGTAACTTGGTTTCTGTCAATAATGTTAATAATATAATGTATGGTTTTTAGATAATTTTACTTATTTCAACTGTTAAGTCACAGCATTAAATAGGAATTTAAAATTGCTTTTTATTTTTAAAAAAATTATTTTTTAGTTAAACCTTATGAATATCTATTCTTATCTAAGCAGAATATAAAATATCTCAGTTAATTCTTTAATAACTTAAATAGGCCACACTTGTAATAACTTAACATTAATTCCTTTATTTCTCATACAAAAAAACAGAGTACACCATGCCGACTCTTTCTGCTTGTGGTGACATAGAGGATTACAATTATGATGACTATAATCATGATGAGTATGATGACGAACAAGACGATGATCTCAGCGATGAAAAATCCTTTAGAGATAAAATTTTGACCACATCTTTAGATGAAGAGGACTCTGCATGTTCAAGTGAGAAGCCGCAGTGCCGTCAAAGATCTCAGTCACTGCCACTGTATAATGTGAGCTCTTCTAATCATTTAGAAGCTCAAGTGTTCCCCAAGGGATCCTTTAATGCGGATATTTCAGCCTTGCGCAAAAATTCGGGAAAACCCTGTGTACCTTTACCTAACAGAGCTGATGGATTCCCACCTGACGGGAACTCACTTAGCAGTGAAAAGAACATTCTGTTTGATACAGAAATCTTTGTGGACTCTGACGTTCCTTCTTTGGAAGACGGATCAGTCAGGGACAAGAGCTTTAGTGACATTTGTGATGTCTTCATCGAGACTTCTTTTGTAAACTCTGTTTGTGAGGTGGCTAACAATGATTGGTCTGAATTAAAGCCAGCAATAATGGAAGCTTATGTTCAGGATGAGGGGGTGAAGGACACAACCGGCTCAGAAAGCACAACAGATTCAGGGGTCGAAATGCTAAACAATGACCTGACAACATACCATAAATCAGATGGTTCTGACAAACAATTAAGGAGCTATTCTCCTCAAAACATTGATGGCTCTTCAATAACAGATACAAAAAAGCAAATTTCTGATCTAGAGCAGTGTGTATTAAATGAAGACGAGTATGATATGGGGAAGGTCATTTTAGTTTAAAGCAAACTAATTTTTAAAACAAATTCTTCCTTTCTTGGAGGGGCAGAGATCTTTCCTGGACATTCCAGTGTTTGAGGAAATTAATAAAATAGTGTTATTTTTAAAAATAAGTTTGAAATTAAATCTACCTGTTTACATCATCAAAATAAGAAATATATTTTATGGTTCTCTCTTGTTGCTGTAACATCCTTTGATTCTTGTTGTTTTCATTTTAAGACTCTTTAACTTGCTACTGAGTTTATATTGTTATTGGAACTATTTATACTGTTTTTAAAATCAAATTTATTACTTTTACAAAGTTTTGGTGACAGTCCATTGTAATTTCCTCTTCGTCTTCATTATCAATATCTGATCCAACCTTTTACATTTTTTACATTAATTTCTTTTAGTAAATACAGGTGCTTGAAAAAATGTTAATTTTTTCATGTACTTCCTTTTTAAATATAATTGTCTCATGTACAGGAATGATATTATGGATTAAAAATGATGAATTGGGTAGAGGAGTATTGCATTAACTGTTTTATTTACAGTTCTTCCATTTTGTATATAAATATGACCCACATTCTCATCATATATATTTACATCAGCATTTATGAATTTAGGAGCTTTAAAAATAATAATAAAATGCACTTCATGTCATGTGTTGTACAGTGAACATTCCACAGTAAATAAAATTGAACTCATTTTGTTATAGCACAGTATTTATCTATGGGACTATGCAATAAAAGTCTTAAATATACCATAAAAGTGTTACTTTATGTATATATATATTGTTACATTATATATATATCAAAATTAAAATTAAAAACTATCCCAAAGAATGCTTATAATCGTTATATATACAGTTTATAAATAAAACACCGTTTGATTTATCAGAAAAACATCTTGAAATTCTAGATAGTTAAGTACATAATAAAAAATTCATTTTGCACGCTGTAGTGTACGAAATTGTATTACGATTAAAAGAACATAGGTTTAAATATGTTAAAATTTAAAAAGGGAAATAACCTCATACCCTTTTTTTAACTACATGGAAAAAAAAACCTTAAAATTTTTACCTGTTGCGCGCGTACTTTTTCTTTTAGACCTCCGGCCCCATCACTCCTCATCCACAAATACGTATACGTACACAAAACTTTCGTCCCCCTTCCCCAAGCCTTCCAGTCTCTTGATGACTTATGTACTCACCTAGGTCTACAGTCAATGTATCTAATGCGATCGCGTCCCCGTCCACCCCCCCCCCGCAATATCTATATACATATTTTGCAATGTATGTCCCGTCCCGTCTGTCCTGTCCGTGACGCTACTAACTTCAGAAAACAGCGCACCAAATTACTGCACTAAAATAACTCTTTTCGAAAATTGTTCAATCAATTTCAATATACATAATTTGCAATGTATGTCACGTCTGTCTGTCCCGTCTGTCTGTCCGTGACGCTACTAATTTTAGAAGGCAGCGCACCAAATTAATGCACCAAAAAATAACTCTTTTCGAACGTCCGCATAAAATTGTTCAATAGGGAAATAAATGAATAAAATAAAAATAACTCATCTCTCTCTCTTTCTCTCTCTCTCTCTCTCTCTCTCTCTCTCTCTCTCTCTCCTCTCTCTCTCTCTCTCTCTCTCTCTCTCTCTCTCTCTCTCTCTCTCTCTCTCTCTCTCTCTCTCTCTCTCTCTCTCTCTCACTCTCTCAATGCCGTGAGCATGACATAACTGTCATAGTTCGCGATTTTGCGACTCCAAGAATATTTCACCCGGGGCTACCGCCCTCACAGCTCCACTAACGCTACTCCACTGTCAATTATAGGTCGTGTCAAGTTACATCGTTTAGTTTTTTTCCAATGTTTTTTTTTAAAATGTGACTTTACACTGAATTGACTCTCTCCCCTCGTCAGACATTGCCACAAAAAAAAGCAACCTCCCACGCTTTTTAAATCCCTTATATTAACTTCACCGGCGTCTCTGTCGTCATCTCTGTCTGTCTTGGGCGGGCGGGTGGAAAACAAAAGTAAAAAATGACCCACTTACCGTGATCCGATCGAGCTGAAATTTGGCCCACGGCCACGGGCCCGTCTCACCTAACAATGCATCGTATCAAAATTTCAGATCGATCGATCGTACCGTAATTAAATTAATGCATTTTTAGTTTATCCTTATATGAGGTATGTAATTCAAGTTCACTGTTTGTTATTGTTTTTTTCCCACGTGAATGTTTGAGTTGACGCTTAGACGTCGACCGTCGTGCCGACACCCCCTCACGTCCCATCCCCCGTTAAAAGACAGGGGACATCACTCGGTGTCAGTCTGTAAATATTTGTGACGTTGGAACATAATCAATACTTTTAATTATGACTCAAATATAAGGGATTTATAGTAAAAAAACTTTGTTTTTACGGGTTTGTTTGATTAGACGTTTGACTTCATTTATGGATGGTCATTTAATATTAGGAAAACGTGCGGTAAAACCTGACAATATTTTATCAGTTTTAATCTCACTAAACAAGGGAGACAATCTACAGGAGGAACATTAAATTGAAGATAAGGGGGGGGGGAAGCTTCACCGCCCTTAAGCCACCGCCACCCCTGCTCAGCTGATTATCGTGTATGCTGATTATAAAGGGTTATGTGAACAGTTTTCACTGTTGAATGACTTGGCTCAGTTAAAACTGGACTAGACGTGTCAAATACGTTTCTCTTAATTAAAATTTAATTTAAATAATACACACGGCTCAAGGGCAAGGACTTCTGTAGTACTTCAGATGTGGACTTGCGGGGTTACAATGAATAGTTAAAAGGTCATGTGAACACGTTACGGTTGTGTGTGTGTGTGGTGGGGGGGGGCATGACAGTGGATAGAAATTGTATGCTTACCACGATTTTGAATGAAAAACGCAGATTTTAAAAACAGGAAAGGAAAAAAAATGCCTTAAAATGTCATGAATGCGTGCATCAAACGGACTACTCTCGCAAAGATTAAATTATCTCCCTTGTCTCTGCAATTCAAATAAATAGATGCAAAACCTAATGTTGTTAAGCCTAAGCCATATTTTTAAAACAATTTTTATGTGTGTGGGGGGGGAATTGTGATGTATACACTAATTATTAGTGGCTATTTTTATATTAAAATTTTATATTTTTTTATATAGAGATATTTTTAAAAAAAAACTATTTTAAAAGACAACAAAACAATTACGACGTGATGTTTAAAATACTTAAATAACTCCACTTTCTCTCAAACTTAATACGTTATTATCTACCACTTATCTACCACCACCCCAATCCTTTTTGAACCCAATATTTTGTCACTGCTAAGTGGAGTAGTGTACATTTGTTCACGCACCAGGATTTTCTATGTATGTACTTTGGGGAAAGGTGTGAACCCATTGCTTGGCATTGGCACATTTTGTTGTGACATGTCAACAGTGAAAAAGCTAAAAATTTGTGACGCTTCATTGGCGACGACTAGAAATATTACATTTTCAGTAAGGACGTTATCTTGCCTTATCCACTTTCAAATGAATGTAGATTATCATTTTATATTTAAAAAAACTATTTTGAGGAAATTAGCCTCGTAGAGTTATTCCCCTCCCATGGTTTCTCACAATTAAAAACCAATAACAACACCCACCACATCAACTCATACCCCCCCCCCACACACACACAGATTCGCACGTTTATACCGTGTGCTGCTTAATGACACCAACTTCGAAGTTCACGGATTAGTGTGTGCTGGCGGTAAAATAAAGGTGTTCACATTTGTTACGATAGCAAAAGTTCATCATTTTGTGCCAAGCTTTCGTTGGAAACACTTCTATAGGTGTCCAAGTAAGTCAGTGCGTTATGTTGATACTAAAAGTTTCTTATTAACATGTTAAATATAATTGAAAGTTAAACTGTTAATGACATTGAAGCAATTTTGGTTGTAATGTGACAAAAGTTTAAAAGCTTTAATAGAGATTGGATTTCGATTAATCAATTGGAAGATACCCAATTAGTTTTTAATCTATCATGCCAGTTGCGTAAAAAATGTAAAAAGAATTTTCTATTTTTTTAAAAAATGATACAATTACATTTGGTAGCAAATTGAGTAGTTTTTCTATTCATCAGTTATTGCACTTGTTTGCCTTATTTGTGTTTGAATAAATCTAACTCTTGTGTAGTTTAATATTGCAGAAAACAAGATGTTTCCAGTTTCCAGCCAAAGGAAATCTCTTAAAAGATGTTCAAGTCCATCCGGGGGGCACATGATTTATCAAACAAAATATCTCTAGTTTGTTCTGGTAATATCTTTTTCCTTTTGATGGGTGTGGTCAAGTTTTCTTTGCAAGGCCATTTGCGCAGTACCAAATATTCTGCATTTAAAAAAGGTAAAATGTTTCTCATAATCTAGAATTATTATTAAATATTCTAATATTACTAACACATTAACATTTAGTTGTAAATTAAGTGCTTTACTTTTAAATTAGTTATTTATAATGCTTTTTCTGTTTGTAGTTGAATGAATCTAACTCATTAGTAGTTATATATTGCAGGAAAAAAAGATTACTACATACTCAAGGACAAGCTTCAAATAGATGTTGAAATCCATCGATGACCATGAAGCATTTCAAAGAAGACATCACCAGCAAGTTCCGGTACTATGTAGTTTCATTTGATTGGCTCGGACATTTTTGATTTGCAAAGAATATCGGGATATAATGAAATATTCTGCATTTTAAAAAGGTAAATAACTTTTTCGAAACTAAGAATATTTATAAATATTCTAATGTTACTAACACAATAACCTTTTGTTGTAAAATGTTGTTTTTTTTTAAAAATAAGATAAAGAAAATGCTTTGAATGTTATAGGTGAATAAATCTAACTCATGTGTAGTTTAATATTGCAGAAAAAAAGACTTCTACATGCTTAAAGGAGAAGATTTTAGATGTTAAAATCCATCAAGCCCCATCATGTATTTAAAGCAAGAGATCACATGTATGTACTGGTAGTATGCGCTATTCTTTTGATGAGGTTGGACATTTTTCCTTTGCAAGGAAAATCTGCATATGATGTAATATTCTGCATTTAAATAAGGTAAATGTGTTTTCACAATTTATATTTAAATAAGAAATATCCTAATCTTACTAACACATTAACATTTGGTAGCAAATTAGTAGTTTTTCTATTCATCAGTTATTGCACTTGTTTGCCTTATTTGTGTTTGATTAAATCTAACTCTTGTGTAGTTTAATATTGCAGAAAACAAGATGTTTCCAGCCAAAGAAAATCTCTTAAAAGATGTTCAAGTCCATCCGGGGGCACATGATTTATCAAACAAAATATCTCTAGTTTGTTCTGGTAATATCTTTTTCCTTTTGATGGGTGTGGTCAAGTTTTCTTTGCAAGGCCATTTGCTCAGTACCAAATTTTCTGCATTTAAAAAAGGTAAAATGTTTCTCATAATCTAGAATTATTATTAAATAATCTAATATTACTAACACATTAACATTTAGTTGTAAATTAAGTGCTTTACTTTTAAATTAGTTATTTATAATGCTTTTTCTGTTTGTAGTTGAATTAATCTAACTCATTAGTAGTTATATATTGTAGGAAAAAAGATTTCTACATACTCAAGGACAAGCTTCAAATAGATGTTGAAATCCATCGATGACCATAAAGCATTTCAAAGAAGGCATCACCAGCAAGTTCCGGTACTATGTAGTTTCATTTGATTGGCTCGGACATTTTTGATTTGCAAAGAATATCCGGATATAATGAAATATTCTGCATTTTAAAAAGGTAAATAACTTTTTCGAAACTAAGAGTATTTATAAATATTCTAATGTTACTAACACAATAACCTTTTGTTGTAAAATGTTTTTTTTTAAAAAAATAAGATAAAGAAAATGCTTTGAATGTTATAGGTGAATAAATCTAACTCATGGTAAGTTAAATATTGCAGAAAAAAAGACTTCTACATGCTTAAAGGAGAAGATTTTAGATGTTAAAATCCATCAAGCCCCATCATGTATTTAAAGCAAGAGATCACATGTATGTACTGGTAGTATGCGCTATTCTTTTGATGAGGTTGGACATTTTTCCTTTGCAAGGAAAATCTGCATATGATGTAATATTCTGCATTTAAATAAGGTAAATGTGTTTTCACAATTTATATTTAAATAAGAAATATCCTAATCTTACTAACACATTAACATTTGGTAGCAAATTAGTAGTTTTTCTATTCATCAGTTATTGCACTTGTTTGCCTTATTTGTGTTTGATTAAATCTGACTCTTGTGTAGTTTAATATTGCAGAAAACAAGATGTTTCCAGCCAAAGAAAATCTCTTTAAAGATGTTCAAGTCCATCCGGGGGCACATGATTTATCAAACAAAATATCTCTAGTTTGTTCTGGTAATATCTTTTTCCTTTTGATGGGTGTGGTCAAGTTTTCTTTGCAAGGCCATTTGCTCAGTACCAAATTTTCTGCATTTAAAAAAGGTAAAATGTTTCTCATAATCTAGAATTATTATTAAATAATCTAATATTACTAACACATTAACATTTAGTTGTAAATTAAGTGCTTTACTTTTAAATTAGTTATTTATAATGCTTTTTCTGTTTGTAGTTGAATTAATCTAACTCATTAGTAGTTATATATTGTAGGAAAAAAGATTTCTACATACTCAAGGACAAGCTTCAAATAGATGTTGAAATCCATCGATGACCATAAAGCATTTCAAAGAAGGCATCACCAGCAAGTTCCGGTACTATGTAGTTTCATTTGATTGGCTCGGACATTTTTGATTTGCAAAGAATATCCGGATATAATGAAATATTCTGCATTTTAAAAAGGTAAATAACTTTTTCGAAACTAAGAGTATTTATAAATATTCTAATGTTACTAACACAATAACCTTTTGTTGTAAAATGTTGGTTTTTTTTTAAAAATAAGATAAAGAAAATGCTTTGAATGTTATAGGTGAATAAATCTAACTCATGGTAAGTTAAATATTGCAGAAAAAAAGACTTCTACATGCTTAAAGGAGAAGATTTTAGATGTTAAAATCCATCAAGCCCCATCATGTATTTAAAGCAAGAGATCACATGTATGTACTGGTAGTATGCGCTATTCTTTTGATGAGGTTGGACATTTTTCCTTTGCAAGGAAAATCTGCATATGATGTAATATTCTGCATTTAAATAAGGTAAATGTGTTTTCACAATTTATATTTAAATAAGAAATATCCTAATCTTACTAACACATTAACATTTGGTAGCAAATTAGTAGTTTTTCTATTCATCAGTTATTGCACTTGTTTGCCTTATTTGTGTTTGATTAAATCTAACTCTTGTGTAGTTTAATATTGCAGAAAACAAGATGTTTCCAGTTTCCAGCCAAAGAAAATCTCTTAAAAGATGTTCAAGTCCATCCGGGGGCACATGATTTATCAAACAAAATATCTCTAGTTTGTTCTGGTAATATCTTTTTCCTTTTGATGGGTGTGGTCAAGTTTTCTTTGCAAGGCCATTTGCTCAGTACCAAATTTTCTGCATTTAAAAAAGGTAAAATGTTTCTCATAATCTAGAATTATTATTAAATATTCTAATATTACTAACACATTAACATTTAGTTGTAAATTAAGTGCTTTACTTTTAAATTAGTTATTTATAATGCTTTTTCTGTTTGTAGTTGAATTAATCTAACTCATTAGTAGTTATATATTGTAGGAAAAAAAGATTTCTACATACTCAAGGACAAGCTTCAAATAGATGTTGAAATCCATCGATGACCATGAAGCATTTCAAAGAAGGCATCACCAGCAAGTTCCGGTACTATGTAGTTTCATTTGATTGGCTCGGACATTTTTGATTTGCAAAGAATATCGGGATATAATGAAATATTCTGCATTTTAAAAAGGTAAATAACTTTTTCGAAACTAAGAATATTTATAAATATTCTAATGTTACTAACACAATAACCTTTTGTTGTAAAATGTTGTTTTTTTTTAAAAAATAAGATAAAGAAAATGCTTTGAATGTTATAGGTGAATAAATCTAACTCATGTGTAGTTTAATATTGCAGAAAAAAAGACTTCTACATGCTTAAAGGAGAAGATTTTAGATGTTAAAATCCATCAAGCCCCATCATGTATTTAAAGCAAGAGATCACATGTATGTACTGGTAGTATGCGCTATTCTTTTGATGAGGTTGGACATTTTTCCTTTGCAAGGAAAATCTGCATATGATGTAATATTCTGCATTTAAATAAGGTAAATGTGTTTTCACAATTTATATTTAAATAAGAAATATCCTAATCTTACTAACACATTAACATTTGGTAGCAAATTAGTAGTTTTTCTATTCATCAGTTATTGCACTTGTTTGCCTTATTTGTGTTTGATTAAATCTAACTCTTGTGTAGTTTAATATTGCAGAAAACAAGATGTTTCCAGTTTCCAGCCAAAGAAAATCTCTTAAAAGATGTTCAAGTCCATCCGGGGGCACATGATTTATCAAACAAAATATCTCTAGTTTGTTCTGGTAATATCTTTTTCCTTTTGATGGGTGTGGTCAAGTTTTCTTTGCAAGGCCATTTGCTCAGTACCAAATTTTCTGCATTTAAAAAAGGTAAAATGTTTCTCATAATCTAGAATTATTATTAAATAATCTAATATTACTAACACATTAACATTTAGTTGTAAATTAAGTGCTTTACTTTTAAATTAGTTATTTATAATGCTTTTTCTGTTTGTAGTTGAATTAATCTAACTCATTAGTAGTTATATATTGTAGGAAAAAAGATTTCTACATACTCAAGGACAAGCTTCAAATAGATGTTGAAATCCATCGATGACCATAAAGCATTTCAAAGAAGGCATCACCAGCAAGTTCCGGTACTATGTAGTTTCATTTGATTGGCTCGGACATTTTTGATTTGCAAAGAATATCCGGATATAATGAAATATTCTGCATTTTAAAAAGGTAAATAACTTTTTCGAAACTAAGAGTATTTATAAATATTCTAATGTTACTAACACAATAACCTTTTGTTGTAAAATGTTGGTTTTTTTTAAAAATAAGATAAAGAAAATGCTTTGAATGTTATAGGTGAATAAATCTAACTCATGGTAAGTTAAATATTGCAGAAAAAAAGACTTCTACATGCTTAAAGGAGAAGATTTTAGATGTTAAAATCCATCAAGCCCCATCATGTATTTAAAGCAAGAGATCACATGTATGTACTGGTAGTATGCGCTATTCTTTTGATGAGGTTGGACATTTTTCCTTTGCAAGGAAAATCTGCATATGATGTAATATTCTGCATTTAAATAAGGTAAATGTGTTTTCACAATTTATATTTAAATAAGAAATATCCTAATCTTACTAACACATTAACATTTGGTAGCAAATTAGTAGTTTTTCTATTCATCAGTTATTGCACTTGTTTGCCTTATTTGTGTTTGATTAAATCTGACTCTTGTGTAGTTTAATATTGCAGAAAACAAGATGTTTCCAGCCAAAGAAAATCTCTTTAAAGATGTTCAAGTCCATCCGGGGGCACATGATTTATCAAACAAAATATCTCTAGTTTGTTCTGGTAATATCTTTTTCCTTTTGATGGGTGTGGTCAAGTTTTCTTTGCAAGGCCATTTGCTCAGTACCAAATTTTCTGCATTTAAAAAAGGTAAAATGTTTCTCATAATCTAGAATTATTATTAAATAATCTAATATTACTAACACATTAACATTTAGTTGTAAATTAAGTGCTTTACTTTTAAATTAGTTATTTATAATGCTTTTTCTGTTTGTAGTTGAATTAATCTAACTCATTAGTAGTTATATATTGTAGGAAAAAAGATTTCTACATACTCAAGGACAAGCTTCAAATAGATGTTGAAATCCATCGATGACCATAAAGCATTTCAAAGAAGGCATCACCAGCAAGTTCCGGTACTATGTAGTTTCATTTGATTGGCTCGGACATTTTTGATTTGCAAAGAATATCCGGATATAATGAAATATTCTGCATTTTAAAAAGGTAAATAACTTTTTCGAAACTAAGAGTATTTATAAATATTCTAATGTTACTAACACAATAACCTTTTGTTGTAAAATGTTGGTTTTTTTTAAAAATAAGATAAAGAAAATGCTTTGAATGTTATAGGTGAATAAATCTAACTCATGGTAAGTTAAATATTGCAGAAAAAAAGACTTCTACATGCTTAAAGGAGAAGATTTTAGATGTTAAAATCCATCAAGCCCCATCATGTATTTAAAGCAAGAGATCACATGTATGTACTGGTAGTATGCGCTATTCTTTTGATGAGGTTGGACATTTTTCCTTTGCAAGGAAAATCTGCATATGATGTAATATTCTGCATTTAAATAAGGTAAATGTGTTTTCACAATTTATATTTAAATAAGAAATATCCTAATCTTACTAACACATTAACATTTGGTAGCAAATTAGTAGTTTTTCTATTCATCAGTTATTGCACTTGTTTGCCTTATTTGTGTTTGATTAAATCTAACTCTTGTGTAGTTTAATATTGCAGAAAACAAGATGTTTCCAGCCAAAGAAAATCTCTTTAAAGATGTTCAAGTCCATCCGGGGGCACATGATTTATCAAACAAAATATCTCTAGTTTGTTCTGGTAATATCTTTTTCCTTTTGATGGGTGTGGTCAAGTTTTCTTTGCAAGGCCATTTGCTCAGTACCAAATTTTCTGCATTTAAAAAAGGTAAAATGTTTCTCATAATCTAGAATTATTATTAAATAATCTAATATTACTAACACATTAACATTTAGTTGTAAATTAAGTGCTTTACTTTTAAATTAGTTATTTATAATGCTTTTTCTGTTTGTAGTTGAATTAATCTAACTCATTAGTAGTTATATATTGTAGGAAAAAAGATTTCTACATACTCAAGGACAAGCTTCAAATAGATGTTGAAATCCATCGATGACCATAAAGCATTTCAAAGAAGGCATCACCAGCAAGTTCCGGTACTATGTAGTTTCATTTGATTGGCTCGGACATTTTTGATTTGCAAAGAATATCCGGATATAATGAAATATTCTGCATTTTAAAAAGGTAAATAACTTTTTCGAAACTAAGAGTATTTATAAATATTCTAATGTTACTAACACAATAACCTTTTGTTGTAAAATGTTGGTTTTTTTTTAAAAATAAGATAAAGAAAATGCTTTGAATGTTATAGGTGAATAAATCTAACTCATGGTAAGTTAAATATTGCAGAAAAAAAGACTTCTACATGCTTAAAGGAGAAGATTTTAGATGTTAAAATCCATCAAGCCCCATCATGTATTTAAAGCAAGAGATCACATGTATGTACTGGTAGTATGCGCTATTCTTTTGATGAGGTTGGACATTTTTCCTTTGCAAGGAAAATCTGCATATGATGTAATATTCTGCATTTAAATAAGGTAAATGTGTTTTCACAATTTATATTTAAATAAGAAATATCCTAATCTTACTAACACATTAACATTTGGTAGCAAATTAGTAGTTTTTCTATTCATCAGTTATTGCACTTGTTTGCCTTATTTGTGTTTGATTAAATCTAACTCTTGTGTAGTTTAATATTGCAGAAAACAAGATGTTTCCAGCCAAAGAAAATCTCTTTAAAGATGTTCAAGTCCATCCGGGGGCACATGATTTATCAAACAAAATATCTCTAGTTTGTTCTGGTAATATCTTTTTCCTTTTGATGGGTGTGGTCAAGTTTTCTTTGCAAGGCCATTTGCACAGTACCAAATATTCTGCATTTAAAAAAGGTAAAATGTTTCTCATAATCTAGAATTATTATTAAATATTCTAATATTACTAACACATTTAACATTTAGTTGTAAATTAAGTGCTTTACTTTTAAATTAGTTATTTATAATGCTTTTTCTGTTTGTAGTTGAATTAATCTAACTCATTAGTAGTTATATATTGTAGGAAAAAAGATTTCTACATACTCAAGGACAAGCTTCAAATAGATGTTGAAATCCATCGATGACCATGAAGCATTTCAAAGAAGACATCACCAGCAAGTTCCGGTACTATGTAGTTTCATTTGATTGGCTCGGACATTTTTGATTTGCAAAGAATATCGGGATATAATGAAATATTCTGCATTTTAAAAAGGTAAATAACTTTTTCGAAACTAAGAATATTTATATAAATTCTAATGTTACTAACACAATAACCTTTTGTTGTAAAATGTTTTTTAAAAAAAAATAAGATAAAGAAAATGCTTTGAATGTTATAGGTGAATAAATCTAACTCATGTGTAGTTTAATATTGCAGAAAAAAAGACTTCTACATGCTTAAAGGAGAAGATTTTAGATGTTAAAATCCATCAAGCCCCATCATGTATTTAAAGCAAGAGATCACATGTATGTACTGGTAGTATGCGCTATTCTTTTGATGAGGTTGGACATTTTTCCTTTGCAAGGAAAATCTGCATATGATGTAATATTCTGCATTTAAATAAGGTAAATGTGTTTTCACAATTTATATTTAAATAAGAAATATCCTAATCTTACTAACACATTAACATTTGGTAGCAAATTAGTAGTTTTTCTATTCATCAGTTATTGCACTTGTTTGCCTTATTTGTGTTTGATTAAATCTAACTCTTGTGTAGTTTAATATTGCAGAAAACAAGATGTTTCCAGTTTCCAGCCAAAGAAAATCTCTTAAAAGATGTTCAAGTCCATCCAGGGGGCACATGATTTATCAAACAAAATATCTCTAGTTTGTTCTGGTAATATCTTTTTCCTTTTGATGGGTGTGGTCAAGTTTTCTTTGCAAGGCCATTTGCGCAGTACCAAATTTTCTGCATTTAAAAAAGGTAAAATGTTTCTCATAATCTAGAATTATTATTAAATAATCTAATATTACTAACACATTAACATTTAGTTGTAAATTAAGTGCTTTACTTTTAAATTAGTTATTTATAATGCTTTTTCTGTTTGTAGTTGAATTAATCTAACTCATTAGTAGTTATATATTGTAGGAAAAAAGATTTCTACATACTCAAGGACAAGCTTCAAATAGAGTTGAAATCCATCGATGACCATGAAGCATTTCAAAGAAGACATCACCAGCAAGTTCCGGTACTATGTAGTTTCATTTGATTGGCTCGGACATTTTTGATTTGCAAAGAATATCGGGATATAATGAAATATTCTGCATTTTAAAAAGGTAAATAACTTTTTCGAAACTAAGAATATTTATATAAATTCTAATGTTACTAACACAATAACCTTTTGTTGTAAAATGTTTTTTAAAAAAAAATAAGATAAAGAAAATGCTTTGAATGTTATAGGTGAATAAATCTAACTCATGTGTAGTTTAATATTGCAGAAAAAAAGACTTCTACATGCTTAAAGGAGAAGATTTTAGATGTTAAAATCCATCAAGCCCCATCATGTATTTAAAGCAAGAGATCACAAGTATGTACTGGTAGTATGTACTATTCTTTTGAAGAGGTTGGACATTTTTCATTTGCAAGGAAAATCAACATATGATGTAATATTCTGCATTTAAATAAGGTAAATGTGTTTTCAGAATTTAAATTTAAATAAGAAATATCCTAATCTTACTAACACATTAACATTTGGTAGCAAATTAGTAGTTTTTCTATTCATCAGTTATTGCACTTGTTTGCCTTATTTGTGTTTGATTAAATCTAACTCTTGTGTAGTTTAATATTGCAGAAAACAAGATGTTTCCAGTTTCCAGCCAAAGAAAATCTCTTAAAAGATGTTCAAGTCCATCCGGGGGCACATGATTTATCAAACAAAATATCTCTAGTTTGTTCTGGTAATATCTTTTTCCTTTTGATGGGTGTGGTCAAGTTTTCTTTGCAAGGCCATTTGCACAGTACCAAATTTTCTGCATTTAAAAAAGGTAAAATGTTTCTCATAATCTAGAATTATTATTAAATATTCTAATATTACTAACACATTAACATTTAGTTGTAAATTAAGTGCTTTACTTTTAAATTAGTTATTTATAATGCTTTTTCTGTTTGTAGTTGAATTAATCTAACTCATTAGTAGTTATATATTGTAGGAAAAAAGATTTCTACATACTCAAGGACAAGCTTCAAATAGATGTTGAAATCCATCGATGACCATGAAGCATTTCAAAGAAGGCATCACCAGCAAGTTCCGGTACTATGTAGTTTCATTTGATTGGCTCGGACATTTTTGATTTGCAAAGAATATCGGGATATAATGAAATATTCTGCATTTTAAAAAGGTAAATAACTTTTTCGAAACTAAGAGTATTTATAAATATTCTAATGTTACTAACACAATAACCTTTTGTTGTAAAATGTGTTTTTTTTAAAAAATAAGATAAAGAAAATGCTTTGAATGTTATAGGTGAATAAATCTAACTCATGTGTAGTTTAATATTGCAGAAAAAAAGACTTCTACATGCTTAAAGGAGAAGATTTTAGATGTTAAAATCCATCAAGCCCCATCATGTATTTAAAGCAAGAGATCACATGTATGTACTGGTAGTATGCGCTATTCTTTTGATGAGGTTGGACATTTTTCCTTTGCAAGGAAAATCTGCATATGATGTAATATTCTGCATTTAAATAAGGTAAATGTGTTTTCACAATTTATATTTAAATAAGAAATATCCTAATCTTACTAACACATTAACATTTGGTAGCAAATTAGTAGTTTTTTCTATTCATCAGTTATTGCACTTGTTTGCCTTATTTGTGTTTGATTAAATCTAACTCTTGTGTAGTTTAATATTGCAGAAAACAAGATGTTTCCAGTTTCCAGCCAAAGAAAATCTCTTAAAAGATGTTCAAGTCCATCCGGGGGCACATGATTTATCAAACAAAATATCTCTAGTTTGTTCTGGTAATATCTTTTTCCTTTTGATGGGTGTGGTCAAGTTTTCTTTGCAAGGCCATTTGCTCAGTACCAAATTTTCTGCATTTAAAAAAGGTAAAATGTTTCTCATAATCTAGAATTATTATTAAATAATCTAATATTACTAACACATTAACATTTAGTTGTAAATTAAGTGCTTTACTTTTAAATTAGTTATTTATAATGCTTTTTCTGTTTGTAGTTGAATTAATCTAACTCATTAGTAGTTATATATTGTAGGAAAAAAAGATTTCTACATACTCAAGGACAAGCTTCAAATAGATGTTGAAATCCATCGATGACCATAAAGCATTTCAAAGAAGGCATCACCAGCAAGTTCCGGTACTATGTAGTTTCATTTGATTGGCTCGGACATTTTTGATTTGCAAAGAATATCCGGATATAATGAAATATTCTGCATTTTAAAAAGGTAAATAACTTTTTCGAAACTAAGAGTATTTATAAATATTCTAATGTTACTAACACAATAACCTTTTGTTGTAAAATGTTGGTTTTTTTTAAAAATAAGATAAAGAAAATGCTTTGAATGTTATAGGTGAATAAATCTAACTCATGGTAAGTTAAATATTGCAGAAAAAAAGACTTCTACATGCTTAAAGGAGAAGATTTTAGATGTTAAAATCCATCAAGCCCCATCATGTATTTAAAGCAAGAGATCACATGTATGTACTGGTAGTATGCACTATTCTTTTGATGAGGTTGGACATTTTTCCTTTGCAAGGAAAATCTGCATATGATGTAATATTCTGCATTTAAATAAGGTAAATGTGTTTTCACAATTTATATTTAAATAAGAAATATCCTAATCTTACTAACACATTAACATTTGGTAGCAAATTAGTAGTTTTTCTATTCATCAGTTATTGCACTTGTTTGCCTTATTTGTGTTTGATTAAATCTGACTCTTGTGTAGTTTAATATTGCAGAAAACAAGATGTTTCCAGCCAAAGAAAATCTCTTTAAAGATGTTCAAGTCCATCCGGGGGCACATGATTTATCAAACAAAATATCTCTAGTTTGTTCTGGTAATATCTTTTTCCTTTTGATGGGTGTGGTCAAGTTTTCTTTGCAAGGCCATTTGCTCAGTACCAAATTTTCTGCATTTAAAAAAGGTAAAATGTTTCTCATAATCTAGAATTATTATTAAATAATCTAATATTACTAACACATTAACATTTAGTTGTAAATTAAGTGCTTTACTTTTAAATTAGTTATTTATAATGCTTTTTCTGTTTGTAGTTGAATTAATCTAACTCATTAGTAGTTATATATTGTAGGAAAAAAGATTTCTACATACTCAAGGACAAGCTTCAAATAGATGTTGAAATCCATCGATGACCATAAAGCATTTCAAAGAAGGCATCACCAGCAAGTTCCGGTACTATGTAGTTTCATTTGATTGGCTCGGACATTTTTGATTTGCAAAGAATATCCGGATATAATGAAATATTCTGCATTTTAAAAAGGTAAATAACTTTTTCGAAACTAAGAGTATTTATAAATATTCTAATGTTACTAACACAATAACCTTTTGTTGTAAAATGTTGGTTTTTTTTAAAAATAAGATAAAGAAAATGCTTTGAATGTTATAGGTGAATAAATCTAACTCATGGTAAGTTAAATATTGCAGAAAAAAAGACTTCTACATGCTTAAAGGAGAAGATTTTAGATGTTAAAATCCATCAAGCCCCATCATGTATTTAAAGCAAGAGATCACAAGTATGTACTGGTAGTATGTACTATTCTTTTGAAGAGGTTGGACATTTTTCATTTGCAAGGAAAATCAACATATGATGTAATATTCTGCATTTAAATAAGGTAAATGTGTTTTCACAATTTATATTTAAATAAGAAATATCCTAATCTTACTAACACATTAACATTTGGTAGCAAATTAGTAGTTTTTCTATTCATCAGTTATTGCACTTGTTTTCCTTATTGGTGTTTG
>CALYLW010000095.1:25000-126135 GCA_944989445.1 Ampullaceana balthica | reverse complement strand
AGTTGTAAATTAAGTGCTTTACTTTTAAATTAGTTATTTATAATGCTTTTTCTGTTTGTAGTTGAATTAATCTAACTCATTAGTAGTTATATATTGCAGGAAAAAAAGATTACTACATACTCAAGGACATATAATATGTCCGAATATAATGAAATATTCTGCATTTTGAAAAGGTAAATAACTTTTTCGTAACTAAGAATATTTATAAATATTCTGTTACTAACACAATAACCTTTTGTTGTAAAATGTGTTTGTTTTTTTAAAATAAGATTTAAAAAATGCTTTGAATGTTATAGGTGAATAAATCTAACTCATGGGTAGTTTAATATTGCAGAAAAAGACTTCTACATGCTTAAAGCAGATTTTAGATGTTAAAATCCATCAAGCCCCTTCATGTATTTAAAGCAAGCAGAAAACAAGACTTCCACATACTCAAGTTGCAATTAGATGTTCAAATCCATCAAGGCCCATGTGTTTCATATTTCTTTCAATGGCAATAAATTACTAAAAATTATAAATATCAGGTTTTGTTTTATTTTTTCTTTTAACATTTCTTCAGTTTAACATTTTATTTAGCATAGTAATGAAACAATCTGACAAGAAATGACAGGCAATAAACTAAATGGAGGCATTCTTGAGGGCCTAAAAGAATTTAAAACAGAAAATTAACCCTTTAACAGATCCTACATGTGGAAGAAAATCAGCATCATTTTTTTTTAATTAACACCTAATTAAAATATTAAATTTAATACTTCAAATACACTTCACTACAAAACATGGACATAGGAAATAGCTTAAGGGTTTAAATACTTAATGAAATACACGCTAATGGCCCTTTAAGCGCCAAATAGAAATTAGATTGTCAGGATTGAAAATATTTTTAAAAAGTATTTTATGAAGTATCTACCTTCAAGCGCTCTATAAAATTATCAGACAATGCTACCCTTTCCATTCAAGGTACGCCGTTAAACACATTCTTCACGCACATTAAATCTATTCACATCATTATCTTCCCCAATTCCAACCAGACTTTTACTTTTAGTGAAAAGTTGAGAAAGAAAATCGATGGCGTATTGCACAAAACGAGGTTTCACCGATCGCGATGTTGTTACCTATTATGTTTCACATGTCATTTACGCACCGAACGCGTTCCAAATTGATGAACTGAACGAATGACTGAGTTTTCAGGTGGATTTTTAAAAAAAACGATTTTTTTTAAATTAAAGAAATGGAAAAAAAAACACATGTATTTATTGTAACATAAATCGTGTTTAGTATATTTATAAAATGTACAGTCTCAAGTGTGCTTTTAAAGCTCGTTCTTAAAAATAAACTAAAATCCTTGTGTGAATATACAATTTATAATAAAAAAATAGATGTTAAAATTTAAGTTCATTGAAGTTAAGCCACGCCAAGATGAATACAAGCGCGAAGGAACATGAATGATGGAATGCGGAGGAATGCGTTCCCCCCAGACTCGGTCCCAGCAAGGTCTTCGCCCTGTCCAGGGATCCGTTGTGGGGTGCCGCCTTCATGTTCAGCAGGTGACAGATGAGCGGATAGATATCCACGGACTGGATGGGGTCCACTGTGGCGTTGACCTTGAAAGCCGGCCCACTGGCGATGAAGATAGGTTTCATGTTGTCCAGCTCATTGTCGTAGCCGTGGGTGCCCTTATAGGTCTTGGCTTGCAGGGCGCTCGTAGTAGCGTTCTGTTCGATGGAGATGAATGAACATGTTTTTATTTTATTCTATTTTTAAAACGTGTATCTAAAAGGGTCGATACTTACATTGTGAAATCAGCCATGAATCTATTTTTAGATTAACCACCATTACAAAAATTGGTTTTGGCTTTTGTTATGTGTTTGTTATAGTTCGGCCTGGCATATTGGTATTCAATACCGAAGCTGTGCCAACTTTGTGAATCTTATGACAAGCCATGTATTAAAACAGAGGCTAGCTGCGCAAGGCGGGATGCACAAGGGATGCCAATTTTACGAATAAGTGAGGGTTCAAGACGATGTGTGACAAAATCTACATCATGCAACTAGGAATCCAAGCATGGAAGAGTAAGAGGATACCATCAGTTAGATCGGAGTGCGGGTTGCAGAACCACAGCAATGGATGGATTACACTTTTATTTCGTATTATTTCTTAATTCCAGGTATTTAAAAAAAATAATTACAGGACTAGAAATACCCAAAACCACTTTTAGGAAATATATTGTAATTGTGAAGGCGATGTGTGATCTTCTTAAGCTATTTAATTAAAAGCGGTTTCAAGTTTCTATCTTCACAGGAATATCTATTAGGGTTACCCTTTTCCCCAAATTTTTTTTGGGACATGGCACACTTTTTCACGCCCCTGATCAACCATATTAATTTCTACTCTCCCTTTCACACTCCAGTGGCTTCAATATTTTTAATTGAAAAGAAAAGTTAAAACAAAAGAAAATATTTCGCAATAAACGCGATTGATCATGATGTTTTTTGGACAAATAATTTAACGCAGAAATCAGGGCTGTTCATGGTAGTCTTACTCTTACAGAACTGCATAACAACTTTCTACCTGGAGAATCATTCATGATTCATGTATTTAATTTTTATTTATAAATGTCTGTTTAACTTTAAAAAATTTGAATTTAAAAAACAATAATCTTTACAAAATCTTTAATCTATATATATAAAAATCAAAGTATGTATGTATGCATGTCTGTTATAGCTGACTAAACCATTCATCCGATCGCCATGAAACTTTTGGAGACTTTTGAGTACGCTCCAGGGATGGAAATAGGCTATTTTTTTTCAAAATGTAACACTCATGGGGCGCCGGGGGCCCATAATGAGAATTTTTTCTTATATGAGCTATATAAAAATTAGTTTAGGGCTTAGCTGCTTGGAAAATGAATGGATCTTGACCAAACTTGGTACATAACAACTTGATAACCTATATTAAAGTACCATATGGCATTGAACTCCTAATGTCCGTTCCTTCGGGGCCGGGGGCCCAAAATCTTTTTTTTGGTAAGCGTTAAATACTTTATTCCCGTTAGCTGACTAAACCATTCATCCGATCGCCATGAAACTTTTGGAGACTTTTGAGTACGCTCCCGGGATGGAAATAGGCTACTTTTTTCAAAATTTAACACTCATGGGGCGCCGGGGGCCCATAATGAGAATTTTTTCTTATATGAGCTATATAAAAATTAGTTTAGGGCTTAGCTGCTTGGAAAATGAATGAATCTTGACCAAACTTGGTACATAACAACTTGATAGCCTATATTAAAGTACCATATGGCATTGAACTCCTAATGTCCGTTCCTTCGGGGCCGGGGGCCCAAAATCTTTTTTTTGGTAAGCGTTAAATACTTTATTCCCGTTAGCTGACTAAACCATTCATCCGATCGCCATGAAACTTTTGGAGACTTTTGAGTACGCTCCCAGGGATGGAAATAGGCTACTTTTTTTCAAAATGTAACACTCATGGGGCGACGGGGGCCCATAATGAGAATTTTTTCTTATATGAGCTATATAAAAATTAGTTTAGGGCTTAGCTGCTTGGAAAATGAATGAATCTTGACCAAACTTGGTACATAACAACTTGATAGCCTATATTAAAGTACCATATGGCATTGAACTCCTAATGTCCGTTCCTTCGGGGCCGGGGGCCCAAAATCTTTTTTTTGGTAAGCGTTAAATACTTTATTCCCGTTAGCTGACTAAACCATTCATCCGATCGCCATGAAACTTTTGGAGACTTTTGAGTACGCTCCCGGGATGGAAATAGGCTACTTTTTTTCAAAATGTAACACTCATGGGGCGCCGGGGGCCCATAATGAGAATTTTTTCTTATATGAGCTATATAAAAATTAGTTTAGGGCTTAGCTGCTTGGAAAATGAATGGATCTTGACCAAACTTGGTACATAACAACTTGATAGTCTATATTAAAGTATCATATGGCATTGAACTCCTAATGTCCGTTCCTTCGGGGCCGGGGGCCCAAAATCTTTATTTTTGTAAGCGTTAAATATGTTATTCCCGTTAGCTGACTAAACCATTCATCCGATCGCCATGAAACTTTTGGAGACTTTTGAGTACGCTCACGTGATGGAAATTGGCTACTTTTTTTCAAAATGTAACACTCATGGGGCGCCGGGGGCTAAATAATGAGAATTTTTTCTTATATGAGCTATATAAAAATTAGTTTAAGGCTTAGCTGCTTGGAAAATTAATGGATCTTGACCAAACTTGGTACATAACAACTTGATAGCCTATATTAAAGTACCATATGGCATTGAACTCCTAATGTCCGTTCCTTCGGGGCCGGGGGCCCAAAATCCTTTTTTTTTGTGTAAGCGTTAAATACTTTATTCCCGTTATGATTTACACGATCTTGAAAAGCATGGACTAATATATCTATCATGATCCAGATTGAAATGAACAGGTATTTTAAAGTTATTCTTTTGCACCGATTGGGCCCGGGGGCCCTTAATGTCGTTTTTGTTAATCTATATATATAAAAATCAATGTATGTCTGTGTGCATGTCCTTTATAGCTGACTAAACCATTCATCCGATCATCATGAAACTTTTGGAGACTGGCAACTTTTTTTCTAAATTTATCACTCATGGGGCGCCGGGGACCCATAATGTCATTTTTTGCTTATATGAGCTATATAAAATATAGTTTCAGCGCTAGCTACTGTGTAAATTGATGGATCTTAACCAAACTTTGTATTTAAAAATTTGATAGCCAATATTAAAACACTAAAGGGAACTGAACTCCTAATAGTCATTCCTTCGGGGCTGGGGGCCCAAAAAATTCTTTTTCTTAAACGTTTAAGATTTTATTCACCATTCAATTATTAACAATATTGACAACTAATGACACATGTATCCATTATTATACAGATTGAAATGAACAGGTATTTTGAACTTTATATCTTGCACTGGGGCCCTTAATGTCGTTTTTTGCTTATGTGAGCTTTATAAAAATTAGTTTTTGCGTTAGCTACTGAGTAAATGAATGCATCTTAACCAAAATTTGCATACAAAAATTTAGTAGCCCATATTGACATAATTAAGGTTTATAAACTTCTAATGTCAATATATTCGGTGCCGGGGGCCCCAAATGTCTTTTCTTCGTATATGTTTAAGATATTTTTCCCCATTCAATTTTTCACGATCTTGAGGAATATATCTATGAGGAAACTGAATTAAATGAACAGGTTTTTGAAATTGACACCTTTCACTAAAGGGGCCCCTAAATGTCGTTTTTTTCCCTTATATTAGCTGTATAAAAATTAGTATTCGCGTTAAATACTGAGAAAATTAATGGATCTTGACCCATCTTAATATATAAAAACTTAAGGGTTTATATTTTATTACTATAGGGCACTGAACTCCTAATTTTCATTCCCTTGGGGCAGGGGGCCCAAAATTTCATTTTTAGTAAATGTTCAATATTTTATCGTTCATTCAATATTGAGACATATAAATAAATGTATGTATTTTGAAATTTATTCAAATTAAAAAGTCTTTCGCACTTTATTTCTTGCGATAATTATGCCCTGGGGCCCATAATGTAGTTTTTTGCTTATATGAGGTATATAAAAATAAGTTTATGCGTTAGCTACCGAGTAAATGAATGGACCTTAACCAAAATTTGTATACAAAAACTTGGCAGCCGATATTAAAATACTATAAAGCACAGAAATTCAAATTTCCATTCCTTCGGGGCCTGGGGCCCCAAATGTCTTTTCTTCGTATATGTTTGAGATAGTTTTCCCCATTTAATTTTTCACGATCTTAAGGAATATATCTATGAGGAAACTGAATTAAAATGAACAGCATTTTTTTAAATTGAAATCTTTCACCGAATGGGCCCAGGGGCCCCTAAATTTCGTTTTTTATATCAGTATATAGCTATAATATATTACTATAGGGCACTGAACTCCTAATCTCCATTCCCTCGGAGCTGGGGGCCCCAAATGTGATTTTTACTGCACGGTAACAATTTAATTCCCCATTCAATTTTACACGATATTGAGAAATTTAGCTTGAGTACAATGGCAATAAAAAAATTAAATTATCACTCATTTTTTGGCTGGGCCTCTTAATATCGTTTTTCCTTTTGTAAGTTTTTAATTATTAATTTATGTAACAGTTTGCTATTAAACTTGGACTTTTTTTTATCACTTCCCCGAAGGTTTATGGCATAATTCTTTTAAAACATACCAATCTTTGGTTTCTTTCAATTTATTCATTTTTAAAGAGATCGTTGCAACGCACGACGGGTCTGCTAGTCTAAAATAAAAATCTTAACAATCATAGTGAACATGAAATTAGGAAATGCCGAGTATGAGCACAAACAAGCTATTAACTCACAACTAAGAAATGTGACGCAGATGCGCTAGTCACCGTTCACTGTTCACTGTTCAGCTATATAGCTACGTGACTGCGCGGCCGCGCAACTATTCGACCGACGCCGCAAGCTTCGCATTTAAAAATTACCGCTCTGCCAATTTAAAAAATGTATAATATACGCGTTTTTAGGATGTAAAATTTTGCACAGGAAAAATGGATGGCGTATAACTTTGCACACGAGCTTATTATTTTGCACACGGCCTTATATTTTTGCACACGGACCAAAAAACAACAACACAAACCTTAGATGGAACATTTGGCCTTCGCATTACCTGGCTGATCATCCAACCTTCATCGGCGTAGGCAAACACTGGCATCACCCTCCTGTTGTTCCTCAGGTGGAACCGCTCCGGGATCTCATCCTTCAGAAAAACGTGAATGTGCTCCACACGCGACAAGGCATCTCTGAGTTCTCTGTCCTTCCCCTCCTGCGGTCTCAAGTGCGAGGACGATCCTGTGCCGACCACTGACTTGAGAATGCTGCTGTTGACATATTTGGAGAGGTCGACCACCTGCGATTGTATTCAAGAACCGACATGAACAGTCGGATTCTTCATATGTAAAACATATTTTTATTTTTTATTTTGAAGTAATAAGTTGAGCCTTAATTCCTGTGTGTCTCAACTGTTTATAAGTTGCACTATTGTAGTAGTACAGCCGTACAGCTGTGAATCAACACTGTAGTCCTTGGTCTGTGTAGGGACATATTTTATTTGCATTTGCTTTACATTATAGCCACCCCGAGTTCACCTCACAAAACAAGCAAGCAGCCCCCAAACACAGTCACTCGGATCGCAAGCACAAACGTTGTCATCACAACAAGCACGTCTCTTACAGTTAAATATTTTTCGAGCCGTGCACCCACGAAGGAGTACGTGAAGTATTTGCATAAACTCACCTGTTTCCCTAAAAGTGCTACTATCAACGTTAAGGGGGGAAAAAGGTCATCTGGTATGGGCGGCCCCCTCAGCTCAGCCTTACTGCGCCAACTGTTAACTTTTTCTGAAAACAATCGTATAGCGGGCTTCGCTTACCTTATTTATTAAGTCGATGTTGGTCATGCCGTGGTCACTGGTCACAATCAAGTTCACTTTGCCCTGGAATATAAAAAAAAATTAAAACTATTTCTTAATTGGGTGTTTTGCTGGTGGGTTGCTTGTGTTACTGCTATTAAAAAAAAGAAAAAGAAAAAGAAAACGTTCGTTGTATCAACTATCAAGATTTCAAAACTCTAATAAAATTGCAAAACAAGAAGATAGGAGTAGTAACTATTTATCTTCTGTGTAGAAGGAGCATCTGTAATATATAAGTCAGGAACATATAACTTTAGGGTGACCCAAAAAAATTGTTCCGATTAGTTTTGTGGGTTAAAGCCATGGGTGATGTTATGATTATGGAGTCAATACACCCCCTTCCCGATATGGATGGGAGAGGGGGGGTCATCCTTGATGTTTAAAGCTAAATATAATGATTTACGTGGGGCTGTTATGGTTGTAAACATGTTTGTCAATAGCTTTCTCTTATAGTTTCCGTGACAAACTCTATTTATTTATTTCTATTAAGGTTAAGAAATAATAACTAGGTGGTTGACCATCTTGGTCATCTGCAAACAATCAATTTTAGCTAATCGGAAAGATGCGTGTGTTTAACACTGTAGTAGGAAATACACTTACAGCTTATTGAGTAGTTACCTTGATAGCTCTGTAACTTGCTCACAAAGGCTGCCTCGAATGTTTAAAAAAAATAATAAATCTCAAATTGGAGGCAATCTATATATTTGCGCGCATATCTATGAGAAAGGTTATGATAAATAAAAACTGACCAATCGAGATGATTGTTTTCATCATGTGGTAGCGACATATTTCATAAAGTAAAAGAATTGGCCATGTGGATATTTTTACGAATGACTATTTTTTTTTAAAATAAAATGATGTTTGTTTTGGAGAAAGTTTGAAAATTCAAGTTCGGCCAAAGTACCGTAATTTAAGTTGAATAACATGCTTCTGTTGAAAGCTTTTATAAATAAACTTATGCCACAGGGTGTTGGCCGAAATTTCCACTAAATAAACCCGCGGCACCTTTCAGTTTCAGCGTCGTTTTTGACCCGTGGTCATTGGTGTAGAGTGGTATTGCATCCTGCGTTTATCCATTGTTTATGTCGAGTCTTACATTTTAATAAGAGTTTTAAATTTTAATAAAGTGTGGGTTTTCCTTGTTTCCTCAGAAAATCCAATTTATTTTCCGAATTCCGGACGGGAAGAACGAGGATCTGTATGTGTTTGTTCTTGCATATACAAAATATGGAAAGTTTTTTTTTAATCCCTGTGTCTATCAGAGGGTAGTATTAGGTTATCTTTATGTTGTATTTCCAAGTAAGAATAAAATTGCCCCATGTATTTTTACTGCTTTGCTTTTTGTTCTTCTATCCTCTAGTAATTCAAACTTTAATGGTGTCACTCTTCCCCCAGAGTATAATGCCGGGAGTGGGTTTCTTTTAATTTAGTTTAACAATTTTGCAGCCCCATGAATTTTTGCGCGCTCCCACACAACTCCGACACGATGCTATTTTCTGAGCCTCAAAATCACATATGGATGTATGTATGTATGTATAAGAATGTATGTAACAAAGCAGAAGAGGCGGCACAACGTTGATAAAGAAAGGATACCGCCTGGTGGTGTCCTAAGTGAGGAACAACCTACCTCGAGTTTAGATCCCTCTATTTTCGCCATCAAATAGCCTAAAAATGTGTCCATTTGCTTTATGACCTCAGGGATTGCGGGGTCGTCAGGCCCGACTCTGTGGCCAGTTGAATCCGGCTCGTGGTAATACAAGACGCCGAGGTCGAAGTTGTCATCAGATAGCCAGGCCAGTACCGTGTCCACCCTAACAGTGAAAGGAATCGTCTGGTTGTACTTTATCCATTTTGTGGCGGTGCGGTTGTGGATGGCTGCTTCACTGCCGGGCCAGAAATAAACTCCTAAAGGTGTGATATTAAGGGAAGTAGGGGAGGGCAGAGGTGAAACAAATTATGATGTATGAAGATTTTTTTTATAATCGTTTACACGGTGACGTAGAAAATATGGTGCACTAGGATGTTATCCGTGTAATGGTCACCTAACACATGATATTGGGGGCGTTGTGACTAAAATAAGGACACAGGGCAGCTAATCACTGCTATAGATCACTAGTACAGACGTTTGAGATGACAGAGAAGAGAAAAAAAAACCAGCACACTAATGAATCACCAAATATATTCTTCTCAACAATTTTTTTCTTTTGTAAATGTGTTTTATGAATCAAATTCCAGTAATTGTTCTATAAAAATTTGTTGTTATTGCTTTTTTTTTAAAGAGTATGCCTGAGCCTGACAGGACACCATAGAAAACACTAAAAACGATGTTACACTCCCTATAGCGTATTCGTCATTCCTTTTACCCAAGCCATAATCGAATCCGTTTCCCGTGGCTGGCGCCGCTGTGCATGTTGCTGCAGTTCTTGGCGCCGCAGATGAGAGCTGAACACTGCGTTGTGTGACCAAAGAGTGATGATCTACCCTAATGGCGCACGGCGGCTGAACCCTTCAATAACTGCCACATAACCCACTAAACGCAACAGACGGATATCTTTGCCGTTTTGAACCTTTACATTTTAATAGTGTAAGTAGTATTTGAAAAAAAAATAATGGTGCGTTTGATTTCACAATTAAAGGGTTACAAACAAAGGTACAATCCCATTGCTAAGAAATGTTGAGTACGGGGACCAATGTGTCACGGGTGAATCACGAGTGTTTTGCGTGATTGTATGACGGAGAGGTCACGTGAGTAAAAGCGCGGGAAGAAAGAGTCGTTCCCATTGGCTAAGAAGGTTGGGGGATCAGTTGTCAGAGAACTTCCGTGGTGGAAGGACAGAATGTGTGTGCGCCTCAGGATTCCACGTTGTATAACCTCAAAATATATTTCTTGTACAAAGTATAAATATTAAAGTTTTTTTTATTGAAAACAATTCTTCAGAGGATTATTGTGTACAAGGTTTTGTATTGAGAGAACGCCTACAAGAGTTACATACACATATAAAAGAAAACCATTGACACATTGGTCCCTCTAAGGATCGTTGGTCCATGTGGAAATTAAAGTAACTTGTGTGCAAAGTTGCACAAGTTTAGATGGGTTTTTGTTTTTGTTTTTATTTGCATTTTTGTTTAAAATACAAAATTTGCTGCGCGGTCATTCTAAACTGCTGTGCGGCGTCATTCAGATACCTGCGCGGCCGCGCAGTCGTGCAGCTTAAAGGGAACATTGACGGGGACAAACCATAGCATTCGCGGCCCCTACCCCTGTTTAAATAATGTCTTACCCCTGCTCACTTACTATTCCATGTGTAGTTGGAAGCCTCACTGTACCTTGGCGCCAAGGGACGTATGTGCCAACGGCGGAATTTATGTTCTGCCCGCCCCGAGTAGCACTAACACTGTCCACGCCTCTGCCTAAGATGACGTCTCCACCCACGACTTACCGGACTTGAGGTTATTTTTGACCGCCGTGATCCAGATCGGCTCCCCTCCCTCCCACCATCGGGACTCTGTGTTGCTCATGCTGAAGCTGCTGTCGAACTCCGGGTCGTACATGCTGTTGGCCACAATGCCGTGCGTTTCTGGGTACAGACCTGGTCAGAGAAAATAAGTCAAATTACGGGACTTGGTTGATAACTTTTTTTTAAAAACGAATGTGGCACCTTTCATAGCATTACAAGAAGAGTTCTAAAATCAAGATGTAAGAAAACGGGCTTAATGATGAACATGGGCACAGCGCTCTGAGAAAGTTGTACATTATTGACTTACCATGGTAAATAAAGAAAAAAGGAAAAAAATAACGAAAAAACACCTTATAATTAAAAATACCATTTCATCTGTATGTGACATTCTCATTTGGAGGGCTGTCATTTAGACCCTTATAGCCCGGCCTACAATACCAACGGCAAGCCCAAACATAAAGGGCATCGCCATGGAGATATTCCTCCACAGTGCGTGGGCTGTCTGACTCGTCGCGTTCCCAATCGCCGCAGAGCATTCGGTCAGCAGATGTGCCACTGTCTCCTCGACCATACCACATAAACGGCAGCCGGGTTCCCTGTTTTTGTCTAACCTGTGCAAGTAGCTGTTTGTTGGGCAGAGTCCAGTCCGCATTTGCGTAATGAGGGACTGGCAGCTACGAAGCAGCTTCCACCAGGGATCTCGCTTGCGCGGTCACCCGCAAGCAATCTTTCCATAAAGCAGGCTTTTAGCCACAGTTTGACCCCCAATTGAGTCATTGGGCGATCTATTTGGGACTGGGCAGCGCCCTGCTGCGTCAGCACGTTTGCCCTTTCCCGCTGTGGTACTTATGCGTGCCTTGTAATGTACTGTAGGACGACCATGCCCCCGCGAGATCTAATGTTGTTAACGATCTCCAGTACAACGTTGACAGTTTTCGTCTCCATCGAGCTCCGACCCAGAGATTCCAGGGAGGATCTTAAGTCGGTGAAGACTACGACTATTGGAAAAACTATTTCTTCTACATAGGCGTAGGCGCACCTCTTTCACACCCCTGTGGATGGCTTCTAGCTCGGCATCCCCACTCGGGGCTAGTCTTCCACATGGGCCAGACAGTTCAGTTACTGCTGGTCTCCCCGCGGGGTATTCAAACAGTGCACCGTACCCGCTTCGTCCATCTATGATAATGTATTATTATTAGTTTTAATAATGATTATTAACGTCCTATCAATATTTTTAATAATAAAAATAATGTTATTATTATTATTATTATCATGAAACCTTAATACAATAATTTGTCTTCTGGGTGACTTTTCTTTTTAGTGTAATTGAAAACAAAAAATAATGGTGCGTTTGATTTCACAATTTAAGGGTTACAAATAAAGTTAAAATACCGGAGGCCATGAGGTATAGTGCTACGTCACCATTTAACGGTCACCGTACCCGTGGCCATTGTGTAGTGACACGGGAAAGTGTTGGTCACGAAGGAGTTGTTCATGTACTTCATTGTGACTCCCGAGGAGATGAGCTTATCGAAGTTTGGCGTGTTGGCTTTTTGGAGGTAGTCGTTCCTGAAGCCGTCCATCGAGAGCAGGAGGACCTTCATGTCACCGCCTGCGGTGGTGTGGAGCAAGCCCTGGACAACGGTAAGCAGGAGGAGGAAGTGCATTTTTTGGGTTCCTCAGCAGGGATCTGAAAAGGTTGATTTCGTTAACGCCTTTTAATAAATGAATTTATTGGGGCCTCAAGAGCAATACTTATTTTAATGGAGGTTATTGGATTGTTGAGTTCTGGGCCTAAGGTTGTCTTTGTTGGGGATTTTTTTTCTCCGAAAACCACATAGCAGCTTCTCTTATATATACATATAAGACGCATTTGTTGTCTGTCTGTTCCCTAATAACTCAAGATCCAGACAACCAAATAACGTAAAATTTGGTACACGTACACAAAATTATACTTGTTGCTTTGTTATTGTTTTGTTTTTGTTGTTTTGTTGTTGATTTTGTTGTTTTTGTTATTGTTTTGTTGTTGATTTTGTTGTTTTTGTTGTTGTTCTGTTTTTGTTGTTTTGTTGTTGTTTTTGTTGCTGTTGTTGTTAAACCCGGGAAAAGCTGGGTACTTGCCCCTAGTATATAATAAAACAGGGCATATATTTACACCTACATTTGTATCATTTTACTAAGATCATCTGTTATCGTTTTGACGTACATTTTTTCTTAATAATTTAGAAAGGAATTAAATATAACAAAATAATGTCTTCTTTGTAACATATCATAAAAGGAGATAGGGAGTGTAAATCTTTGTCTATGTATATACGTATTAAACTAGGAAGTTACAAGTAGAAGAATATAATATAACACTGAGTTATAAATGTTAAGTGCGGGGTAATGTGGGAAATGTCTTTTCTTCAAAAAGATCAAATCTTGAATTCGTTAATTAACATGCAGGCGAAAATGGATTTTTTAAAAATGAGTAGATTCCATAAGCAAAAATAAAATACGTTTTTTGTTGTTGTTCATTTCAAATCTTGCGATATGATATATCTTAGAATGTTACGATATGATATATCTTAGAATGTTACGATATGATATATCTTAGAATGTTGCGATATGATATATCTTAGAATGTTACGATATGATATGTCTTAGAATGTTACGATATGATATATCTTAGAATGTTACGATATGATATATCTTAGAATGTTACGATATAATATATCATAGAATGTTACGGTGAAAGCTTTTTGATCTAAAAACTGATTGGCGTTCAATGGCAATACTTAAAGATTGTGGGTGGGATCAAATAAACCGTAGCTACTGTCTCTGAGGCAAGCACATTTTTTCTTTCTAGTCACGGATTAACAATTACATTTCTTCCAATCCTGAATTTTTAAAAATTCAAAATCACATTAGCTGGGTCATCTTTGCTCTATTTTTTGTAAGTATTTGAAAAACAAGTAATCACAACATATAATGAATAAATAAAATATCTTTATCTGTTACAGATTATCCTTCTTTACAGAAGATTTTTGCGTCCCACGCTTATCCATGGTTAACGTCTAGTCTTACATTTTAATTAAAGTTTTAAATTTGATAAGAGTGTTGATTTTCATATTTTGATCAGACAACCCATTCCAAGCACGAATTCAAGACGGGAAGAATAAGAATTTGTATGAGTGTGTTCTTGCTAACGGAAAAGGAAAAAAAAGAGCTCAATGTAAGATTTTTTAAACAAAAATTTAAGTAATCCCCTCTGTCTGATAGAGGGTCAAAAATAGAATTTCTGGTCGAGGTTTTAATGAAGAAAAGCGTCTCTGATCCTTTGGAAAAAAAATAAATTTGTGAAATAAATGATTAATCTGTTTCTTTTTGAAGTTTAAACATTGATTATCTCAAAACTACAAAAATACCATATAGCCTGGTTTTCCCCCTTAAGGTCTTCTTTTTAGCCCCATGTTTATCTGACGGTTGTATCGCCTACAAGTTTACAGTTATACACTACAGAAATGACGTAACCAGCAAAAATAATTTTTTTTAAAATATACGAAACGCCTAGATGGGTAACGATATTCAGGTTTGTGAGCCAAGGCTGAGCTCTGAGCTCATACACTAGAAACAATGAAATTTAAGAAGGAAAATAAATTAAAAATAACGGAATAATACTTTGTACACAACTTAAGCTCAAACAAACTAAAGGAAGAAGAAAAATAAGAACATGGGCATTAATGCTGAATTTATAAGAAAGATAACACATTTTAAACACGTTTTTAACAGTTTTTATTTGGTAAAACCCATAAACTAAACGCTTTTAGTGTATTACATGTAAAAATTATGACTTGCCTGTGAATTCTGTTCGACTGCTCAAAGACGCACAAAGACACACATAATCTCGGGACAAGAAAAATAGTATACCCAGTGGTTGAAACACAGTAACGAAATTTCAGCTCTCTTGGATGACAAAACGAGGTGATCAATGATGAGTTCAAAGCAGATATAACTATGCAATAGAGTTCAATCCAATTCAAAAGAATAGAATACTAAGACTTGAAACATGGTCTATCAGCTGACACTTAGAAACTTGACTTTTAATATACAATGTGAGAAAAGGGGTAGATAAGAAAAAAATTATTGATAACATGTTTTAACTGGAACCAAAGATTAATTCTGTTATTTCGTTCTCTGTGCAAGAAAATCTTTTTTCGACAATATAGTTATTATACGCTAAAAAAAAGTTAGTTTTTATGCTAAAGAATGTTATTTTATTAAATTTTTATTTGGATAAGTGGGCTACGTACGGTAAATTATTATTCGATTTAAGAGAAACGCTAGCTACGCCACTTACTAGATGTTTATAATAGCACAAACTTCCGGATTTCAGACACACACAAACACACACACATACAAATTGAGATTTGATCCATAAGTTGCAGTTAGAAAGTTGCACAATGTGTGCCTAAGGGGCCGTCCATAAATGACGTCACGCGCCTAGGTGGGGATGGGGGGTCAAGCATTTGTGACGATGTGTGACGGTGGAGATGGGGGTTAAAGAAATGTGACGTCATATAAAAAAGGTTCTCTTTGCCTTCTAGAAGCGATTCTCAAAGGACGGATGCGTTTTATCTGAGTTGATTCTTGAACAGTTTGGGTGGGCACATTCTCCTGAGCCTGAGCTCTGTGTTGTCATGCATGTTTCTTCAACATTGTTTGTGAGGCAAAATATAAGTGACATACTTTGCACAGTCGATGAAATAAGCTGGTAATCATATGGTTGTACTTTGAAAATTCCTGTTGATCTTGGCATATCATCAAATTTGAGAGTTTGTGTTACAAACAAAGAAGGAAATTTATGAGAATCTGAATCTGCTCTTTCTGAAATTTTGAGTCCATTAACTGTATGGTTGATTGGGATTGGAAGAGGGGAAGAATCTTGAATTTAAAATGTTATAATATTAGCTTCGTGCTTTGTCGCAACATTTTATGTCCTGATATTCAACAATTTGAGTGAAATATTGGCTGGTACGAAGTTGATAAGTCAAACCATTCCTGATCCTTCGATATAAGCCCTACTGCATCCAATTCAGATTTATGAACAGATTCAGGAGATACTCATTTCATGCTATTTTGACATAAAACTAATTCTAATGTTTCACAAAACTTTTGAAAATTATTTTTAAAGCTATTTAAATTCTTTAAAAAATATAAATCATATATATATTTACCCTCAATTATGTATGACTGACTCACTTTGGCCTAACGATAAGGGACATCGCTCTGCTTTTTTTAAAATTGAAAATATAGACTTAAAAATCATAATCATTTGGGTTTCCAGATTAACATTAACCAAAGCAACGCACGAACCTTTGATATTTACTGTAATAACAAAACAAAAATAAACGCTTTTTTAAAATAATTTTGTTTAATAATCTGGACAAAACAAAGGATTGAAAATAATTTGGACTTGATTTAAATTTTAAAAGTTAAAGGTTTGGTTTCTAAATGGTTGGTTATGTCATAACTGTTACCACCCGGCAACAGGTTTTGACGCACCTTGCTGAACAAATTTAACAACTCGCGCCTTCTTTGTGTAGGACTAGCAGAAAAACTGATTTTGATAAGACGTACAAGGTTGTCAGTATGTAAAGTTTATCAATTAAAAAGTTACTACCGCCGCCAATGTTCCCTTTAAGCTGCGTGGTTGCGCGGCCGCGCAGTTCTCTGGCCGACGCCGCGCAGTGGTTTATAACAACCGCGCAGCAAATTCTGTAGTATTACACAAAAAATGAATGCTGTGCAATTCTGCTCACGAATTTTTTCTTACTTTGCACACGAACCAACGAACCTTATAAGGAACATTGACCGCCGCCTAGCGGACATTAACGTTCAAGCTGCTGGGCCCTGTGACCTGACAGAACGTTACGCCATTGTTGTTGACACTTTGTTTGAATTTTCAGTTTACTGTAGTTTTAATTTATGAGTATGACGAATGCATTTCAAGCAGAAATAAATGTTTGTAGAGCACGATAGTATATTTTTGCAAGTATGCTGTTAGCTACTGTGTGAAATGAGGTGAATGGAAGGTGGCTAGGTTGCATTCTATAGCCGTCATGACCGCGAAAATTATGCGGCGATTTGGACGAGTATCCGCGCAGCTTTTTTCAACAATATTGACAGCCCTAGCTACGATTAGGGATGAACCGGATTTCGGCCCCGGCAAATCCGGAATTCGACCATTTTTACAAATCAGGCTCGGGCTTCGGCTCCGGCAGATTTTCACTTTATAAATCCGGCCAAATCCGGCTGGCCAGTAGAGCCATACAAAATATATAACGGCTCCGGCAAAGCCAGAATCCGACTATTTTTGCAAATCCGACTCCGGCTTCGGCTACAGCCTGATTTCACTTCATTAATCTGTCCGAATCCGGCTCCAGCCGGATTTTAAACATTCGAATCCGGTACACCCCTAGTTACGATATTAAATAGATTGCAGACTTACCCTAAATACATATTTAAATGAAAAAAAAATGAAAATGCTTATTTTCAATTAGAAAATACGGCTTTTAAGGGGGGGGGGTCAAGGCTTTGTACGTAATATTGGAGGGGGGATCTACGTTTTTATGACGTAGTGTGACAGGGGGGAGGTGGGTAAAAAATCAGCCAAAATTTCGTGACGTCATTTATGGACGGCCCCTAAGACAAAACAAGTGATGGGGTGGGGGTAGAAAACAATTCAAGTGTATGCTACGGCGGATTAAAGGGGGGGGGGCTGAACGGGCTAAAGCTAGGGGCCCCCGATGATTTAGGGGCCCCCAAAATTATTATTTTCTATAACAAAGGTGGGCAAATGTTTGCATGAAGCCTTGAATATATAAATAAATTAATAAAATCTCATCTACTTATCAAGAGAAAATGTCGAAGAGTGTGAAATACTAGAAATCGTCATCATTTGTAATAATAGCTAGGGAAACCTAGCTTTAGAAAAACAATCGACTTCTATTTAGTTTGGAAAACTTACGACAAAAAGCTTTGACATATTAGAGCATAATTCAATAATCGAATTTTTAACCAACTTCCAAGTTAGTACACTGTTTACGAGTTTCGACGCTTCGACCTACAGACAGACTGCAGTAAGAACTAGATGTTCGAATAAATATGTAATTAAATACTATTAACGTATATACTCGTTCTAAAGCTGACTTTTTTTGGGACAAAATCTAGGGGAAAATGTTGGGGGGGGGGTCGGCTTACGAGAGGGTCATAGGTGATTTCTGTATGTACATTAAATATCGGTGTCCCTAATTAACCTGAATTACATGTTGCGTTCCGTTATTAGCTAAATACCATTCATTCCTGTTGAGCGATTCATCAAGTTAATACCAATTAAGTCCCATACTTGATCAGGAATTGCCCAAATTATTTTTAATATTTTGGAAGAAATTGACATTCAAATTCAAGATTGCCGAAGACAGTCGTACGACAATGCTGCAAGTATAAGTTGGAAGTAAAACTGAGTCCAGACTATCCTTCTTGAGAAGTGCAGTGTTGCTCATTATGTGCCATCCACAGCTCATTCCCTTAATTCCCTTGGTTGGGAAAAGTGCAGCAGAAGGTTGTCCTGCTGCAACCAAGTTGTTTTTAAATTTTTATTTACTTACTTTTTCATTCTGCAAAATCTTTATACCTGGCTTGTTGCATCTATTCATCGTTGACATGGTCTTCAAAAACAATCGAAAAGGTTACATGTTAACAAAGCCTTGTCTGACACAAGATGGTCAGCCCGACATGCTGCAGTAAGATCTGTTAATAAATAATACCATGAGAATATTGCAGGACTGGAAGAAGTGGCAACTGACGACAATCAGCACCTGACCGTCGACTTGAAGCATTTCGGAAGGAACTTGAACAACTGAAACTCGTTATTTTACTTGAAATTTAGGACACAATTTTAAAATGGTTTCAGAAAATGAATGCATCCCTTCAAGATACATTTCAATTTGTTGAAATATCTTCTTGAGTTTGTTAAAAGACGACGTTGTGAATTTGATTTCTATGAAGAAAAAGAAAAGGATATGTCCGTGGAAAAGGAGTATAAACAATCTTCAATGTGATTAAAGAAAGAGAAAGTGTCATCTTGATGAAGAGACATCAGCCGAAACAGTATTTTCTACGAGACAAAAATTCAAGGTTTAGGTATTTCTGGTATTCATTGACAAACTTTCTCCAGCCCTACAACATCAGTTAGATGCATATATAAAGGCACCCATGAGAAATGTGGCTTTCTTACAAACCTTACGGCGCTCAGCAATGATGCCATCCGAGGGGCAGCAGCCAAGTTAATGGAAGAATATTCAATTGATTTCGAAGACTGCTTTCCTTCAGAATTAGTCTAATTTTCAGAACTCTTCAAAAAGTTTATTGTCCAGCCCCAGTGTCAGGAAAAGGAAGTAGCACAATGTGAAACTCAAAATACATGCACAGAGCTAAATATGTTGCTGTTTTTGAATGAGCTAAATTTTACACAGTCCTTTCCAAATTTACACATTGCACTTCGCATGTATCCCCCGTTGATGACATAAAAGTACAGCTGAGAGCGATCATTTTCAAAGTTGAAAAAAATAAATTATGAAATTAGAAGTTGCATAGGACAACAAAGACTGAGTCAGCACTCTCTAATGAGCATTGAAAGGGAAATCGTAAGCTCACTTAATTTTATTGACTTGATTAAAAATCTCGCCGTGAGAAAAGTTCGCAAACGAAGGTTCTGAAGATTGAAATAAATAATAATAAATATTTTAATGAAGTGTGGATTCGTGTAACTTTATATTAATTTAATTGACTTTTATTTTTATTTTTTCTTATTACACCCTGCATTACAAGTTACACAATCTTATATTAGACTGCTAGTGATCATTTTATTTAAAATTACGCTGCCTGAACAGGGCCCCAGTTTGAATTGCAGCCAGGGGCCCCGAGCAGTCTTAATCCGCCCCTGAGTGTATGCATTGTCGTGTCGCTTATCGCTCGTGCCTCCATTGACTCTGTTGAGGGGACTGCCTGATGTTGAAAAGCCGTCTGATAAAGATGCTCAGCGCATCACTTCAAGTCCACCTGACACCATTATTTTAAGTTTTAGTTTATTCAACACTTGATCCCAACAACCACACACGAAAACTCCACGTGAACTTGGGCAACCCAAATGTGGGAAGCTTCAGCGCGGCATAGGGAGGGGTTGTCATTTCTAAAACCGGAAAACGTCATAGCTCAATGAGTAATGTTCTATTTTTAGATTACATTTTAGCGAAAACAATGTTTTACGGCATAAAGTCGAATCACTATGTTCTCAAAATTGTTAGCATAGTAAAATTACGAAACTGTTTTTTTTCCTTTTTCAAGTCCAATAAGCTGTCTTAAGTTAACGAAGAATTAACAAATAGCTGATAAGATACTTCCTTTTCCATATACCTACATTTACATTTTGACTCGTATCTTTAATTAATTTTTTATGAAATTCGTCCATAAAAAAAGGCCCGTACAGTTTTATTTATAGATTTCCGCCATATTATGACAAGCCCTATTACGAACACTTTAAGTAATGACCTCTTTTGTGTTAGCGTTATTTGAAGAAAACATTCATTCATTCAACTACCCCCCCCCCTTTTCCCTCCTTTAACCACTTTTCTCAAATTGGTAGTTTGCAACGACAAGCCCACTGTGAGTTTAACAGGCCCAATACTGTCCATTTGGCGGCATTATTTTTAAATCCTTTATATTAACTCGTGGTGTCTGCGGCCGCCCGCAGGCAGTTTGGTGGCAATGATAAAAACTATGTATCGAAATTTCAGATCGATCGCATGTACCGTAATTAAATTATTGATTATTTAGATTATTTTATTTATTCCTATGTATCATGCTATTTTTTTAGATAGAGCGTCGCGGTGCGTATTATATTGAACAACCTTTCTGTCGCGCAATAAGGTGCGTATTTTATTGACAACTCTTTTTATAAACATATTCCTGATCGGTGCGCATTATATTAAACATCTTTTACGACACAACTGCAATTTTGTATTTTTGGATGGTCTTGCGCTGAATATTATAATGAACATTCTTTTAGTTACTTCTCGTACATAAAGGATTTATAGTCAAAAACTTGGTTTTTTTACGGGTTTTTTAAAATTAAATGTTTGGGTGGGGTGCAATTGGGGTAAAGAATCGAGAACACTTCGTATGATCTCGTATTCGCATTTAAATGAGCTGATCCCATCGTATAATTAAGAAACACTTAAACATTTGCTTCATGTCTTTCTGTTGACTAAGCAGTTTATCTCAGCGTACAGGGGCAATAATTTAGTCACATCATCTCTTGGTCTATTAAGCTGGAGTATGTGTAATGATCTAAGAACCCCTGAAGTTATTTTCATGGTCTTATTAGTCCATATCAGGCTGCGAAAAAGTTTGTGGTCGGGATGACATTGTGATATAATAACTGTGCATTTCATTATAGGAACACAAAAAGGGTAATATTTACGTACTGACCATGTCAGATCCCCTCGCTCCCTCGCCCTAGTCACACAGACACCACACACACAACAACCTCACAACTAACCACCAAACAGCAAACATACACACACCAAACAACATAAGCCAACCACCACCACACACACACACAACAACTTCCCAACTAACCGCCACACAGCAAACATAAACACGAGCCAACCTCCACACACACCAAACCACCACACAACCAACCACAACTACAACACACCCAATCAACACACTCCGAATGACAACGCACGCCAACCGCCACACAACTAAACACCACACGCCCAGACCATCACAGTGCCAATAACCACACAACGAACTCCATCTCACACACAAATCCCACCAGAAAAAAAAGCTATGGAGAAAAACAAAATACATGAAAATCTAAACCAATATACATTGTTAGCTACATAGCCCATGCAGCAAATACACAAACATCCAATACACAAACATCCAATACACAAACATCCAACACAAACATCCAATACACAAACGTCCAATACACAAACATTCAATACACAAACATCCAATACACAAACATCCAATTCACAAACATCCAATTCACAAACATTCAATACACAAACATTCAATACACAAACATTCAATACACAAACATCCAATACACAAACATCCAACACACAAGCATCCAATACACAAACTACCAAAGCGCAACAAACCCATTCACTACCCTTTTCCAAAGAACACACACCGAAACACTAATCACACACAAACCTTACAGACAATCACATACAAACTTCACAAACAATCACATACAAACCTCACAAACATTCACATACAAAATTCACAAACCTCACAAACATTCACACACACAAACACAACTTAACAATTTAAACACCAAAACACTGCACTGCACACATCCAAACACTACACTATAACACACACACACACAAAACAAATATCTACACGCGCCCAAACGCTACACACGTCTATCGCCTCCACCCCCTTCCCCAAATCAAACCAAATCATGGCTGTAGTTATGTTACATGCCATAACATCCATGACACCGGGGCAGTGTGGCCAGCCGATAATTAAAAGTTTTATGCCTGGGTCCGTATTGTGCCTGTAATGGTTTCAAGGCGTGTTGCCGTAATGTTGTAGACTCATGTTTATTATCATAGAGTTCAACGCAGAGCTAAGTATGAAAGGTTTGGAGAAGGCTTGTCATTCATCTAAATATTGGTAAACTTTTAGGGTGGGGGAGCTAAATTGTGCTGTTTCCCCGTGTGAGCGAATCTATTTCTTTGCTCGGCCATGTTTATTTTGCTATTGGCACGGCAAGAGAGGGTGAGACGAAAAAAAAGTTAGTGAATTAAAAATTCATCTATTTTAATTAGTGAACTTCAGATGTTTTTCCCCCTGACGCGTCTGTGTTATGTATATGTTGTGTGAGTTGAGCGTTGTGTGTGTTAAGCTTGTGTGTTCTATATGTATGTTTTGAGTGTGACTTATGTTGTGAGATGTATGTATTGTGTGGTGTTAGTGATTTTAGAAAACATCATTTATATAACTACCATGTTATACACACACGGCATAAACTCGATGACGGCAAGTAATACAAATAATGTCTCTGTCTGCTCTCACACTAAGTCTGTTAGTTTCATGTGCCCCCCACCCCCCACATAACACCCACACCTATTTTTCTTCTAGGCAAGCCATTACCTTTACTGAAATATGAATAAATTGGAGCCTATATGAAAACACAGCTAGTTGGAAAAAGTCAGAACGATTTTGAAATAGTATAGATTAAATTAAATCCACATGAAGAGGTCCGAGCGGCATATACAAATTCAAGAATATTATAGCACTATTCTCTGATTACATTATTTAATAGTTATCTTATAAACCCAAGATTTGTTCAATTGTCATTTAAAAGGAACCTCTAATTTTTGTAATGTTTTTATTTAGTCTAATGAAACGCGAGACTCTACGTTAAAAATATGCATAATCGCTATCTATGGAAGTTGACAAGCGTTCTAGCAGGCACGCGTCCGGATTAAATTAAAGAAAAAGTGGTGTAGTACCCTACATGGTTGAAGATCGTAAACGTGCGTTAACGCAAGAAGACCTTTACCTCTCAACGGTTTATATTTTAAACATCACGATGTTTACACTTCGCCGTCAGACAAAGCTTCTTTTATCTTGGCACGTCGAACGCATAATTAAGTTACAATAGGTGTATTCCTTACCTTGACCACCGCAACACTGCCACCGACGTCAACTGAGCGTTGATTTGAACTGAAGGAGTCACGGGAACAAGCTCCCTGCAACGCGAAACTATATACTGACCAACTAACCAAGTAACCGCTTCACAAAAGGCTGTTGTCGACAATAGATGATAAACATAAAATGTTATCGGCTCTCGCGAGGACCTCGGCAAGGATGAACGTAAATTGAGGCAGAAGCGTGGAAAGAGTTCAATCGTAGTTGTATTTTGGTGCGTTTCACACAGGAAAAAATTGAGTGTGGACGATACGGTTTTTTCTTTTTAAAATAGGAAAAGAAACACAAATGGATATGGCACATGGTTATACTGTACTAATATCCGGCAGTTGTGACGACGCAAGTTTTTTTTGTAGGAAGGATATGACTTGCTGAATAGCGCATGTGTTTGCAAGGTGGCGACCAACCTGTTGACTATAATGTAGCCGCATATAACAGAGGGCAGGGCCATGTCCTATTATTAGCCTTGGCTGTAACTGGAAATGTTTTGTTCAGTGACCTAATTGGTTAGAGCCGCCTTGGCTGAGGTAATTAATTTTAACGCTGCACTTACGCTGAAATAAAACAAACCCGTAAAATCAAAGTTTTTCACTATAAATCCCTTATATATGAGACATAACTAAACAGTATTGATTATTTTCAAACGCGACAAACATTTACGACTGAATCTGTCTTAACTCAACTTTGCTTCATAACCCTGGGGGGGGGGAAGTCTGGTCACCGATCGCTTGACCGAGCTCAGCGTGACACGTAAAATGTAAACAAAAGCACGACGGTACTTCGATGGGTCGCGTCAACGCGTCAACACAAACTCTCACGTGGAAAAAAAAACAATAACAAACAGTGAATTTGAATTACATACGTTATATAAGGATAAACTAAAAATGCATTAATTTAATTACGGTACGATGCATTGTTAGGTGAGACGGGTCCGTGTGCCAAATTTCAGCTCGATCGGATCACGGGAAGTGGGTTATTTTTTACTTTTGTTTTTCCGCCCGACCAAGACAGAGAGAGATGACGACAGAACGACAGAGAGAGACGGGCGTGAAGTTAATATAAGGGATTTTTTTTAAAATGCTGTTCGCTTTTAAATATACCGATACCCTTATAAGTAATAAATAATTGCCCCCCATCCTGGGATGATCTGTCCCGCTTTCATATAAATTTGATACGCCACTGACAGCTCTTCTTTAAGCCGCAGCTATCTCGAGTAAAAGACCTAGAAAGATTTCTTGAAATGTAGGCATTAGTTTGTCTTGGAATAACAGTTTTTGATATGTTGGTCTCAGAAAAGCTGACCAATGTCGACAAGTGACTCCATCTATTTTATACTGCCACGCAACTCATTTTTTTTCCGGTTGCCATAAGTTTCATTATTATCTGTGAGAAAGAATAAAAAGTAGCCGTATCGTTTTTAGACATAATCAAAGCAATTTGAATATCATTGTCTCTTCCACGAAGCCCCCATCTGGGTTCACCGACAAAACGGCCCCGTACAAAACGGCCCCGGATTAATAGATGGACTAAAAGTATATCCAATCAAATATTAAATTCGTATTTTTACTCACCTGTTCAGTTTCAGGTTTAGCTAATAATAAACAATAATAATGACATCACAATAGTGAATTTAATAGCCTTTGCGCGAAACGGTACCAATCGCGGCTGTTTGTTGACAAGAAACAATATAATAACATCACAAGATATAATTTTACAATTTTACCACTTTCTTTTAGGGTGAAAAAGTTGACAAAAGTTTAAAATGAAAAAAAAATGTTTTTGTTGAAAAATGTTAACAATTTGTCTGGGGCCGTTTTAACCGGGGCCGTTATGTCGGGGCCGTTTTGTCCCTGGCCGTTTTGACGGGTCACCATGAGAAATAATAAAAAGTAGCAGTATCGTTTTTAGAGATCATCAAAGCAATTTGGGTATCATTGTCTCTTCCTCTTGTCTATTGACATTATAGATGAGCATAGTGCTCAACCATTATCAAAAGTCTGTTTCTGCCAAGAAGGGGAAAAAAACATGAGAGACAAATTCAATCGATTTCAATGTCATCAGACATTAACTAACTTGTACTTGGCATGTTTAAAAAAAATTTTTTTCAGAAAGCAGAAAAAACATACAGATTAACTGACCAAAAATTTGAAATGAAGCTCCTACTATAGATTTTATGAAGTCTTAGCGATACTTTTCTATGTTTAAAAAAGAAGGAAGAACATGAAACATAATTTATTTATTTTTTAAACGAAAAAAAACCAAAGTTTTTTTTACTATAAATCCTTTATTTATGAGACATAACTAAAAGTATCAACATACATAATTTGCAATGTATGTCACGTTCCGTCTGTCCCGTCTGTCCTGACCGTGACGCTACTAATTTTAGAAAGCAGCGCACCAAATTACTGCACCAAAAATAACTCTTTTCGAACGTTCCACATAAAATTGTGCAATATGAAAATAAATGAATAAAATAAAAATAAATGAAAATTCTGTATTGTATTTTTTTCTGATGTGTATTTTTTTTAAAATAAATAGATTTCAGCTGAAATGCATTTATTTTGAAAACTTCCGTCATTTTTGACGGGTAATACACTATTGTTCATTATAATACGCATCGCACGACAATAAAAAAAATATCCAAAATTTTAGATATGTCTCATATATTATATTATAAGGGATTTATAGTGAAAAAAAAACAACTAATAGTCTGCCTGTTAAATTTCAGCTCGATTTAATCACGGGAAAAGGATTATAAAAACATGTTTATTATAATGCGCACCGCGCGACAAACTAGCATAGACATTTACAGATCGGGAATACATTTAGAAAAGTATGGTCAATATAATAATACGCACCGCACCGCAAGACATGAAAATATTAAAAAGGTGGTTCAATATAATACGCACCGCGACAGTCAGCACAAAAATGTACATGCTTCATAGAGATACATAGAGATAATCTAGAAATTAATTTATTTAATTACAGTACATTCGATCGATGTGAAATTTTTAAAGATCATTTCTGTCGTCACCACGAGTGTGCCTGAAAAATTTCAGCTCGCTGGCATACGGAGAAGTAGGTTAAAAATCGATCCAAAGTTTTTTCGGCAATCAACCAGACGCCACGAGTTAATATCAAGGATTTAAAAATAAACATAGCAGCGAAATTATAAGTTACGTAAAGAAAGGTGAAAGGTCACACATCCTTATAGTTGACACCCGACGTCGTTGAAAACTATTTACTCCTCTCAAACTTTGTTAGGGGTTCTCATAACGGATTGAGAACAGCTGGAAAATCTGTGCACAACTATAATTTATTGGCCCTGGCTTATAATGCGATTATTTGTGACCATCAGCGACTTGCGTTTTTCTTATTTAAAAACAGAATTAAAGATTCTACCCCATTATTTTCCGTGATTTGACAAATTTCTGGGATTCCTTTTGGTACATCGTAAATTATGAGGATCACTCGATCTCGGCATTCCAAGAATATAATCCATCATGCTGACACGGACATAAAAGTCTAGCAGAAGTGTCTGGCGGTCCATAATTCTATGGTATCATAATTCAGATCGATTTCAGCTGCTCTTATACTTACTTTCTCCTTTTTAAATTCCGATTGACAAAGAAGTTTCTTGTTTCCGAAAACGTATCGCAGGCGTATTACACCACTGTTATTTCCTGCCTCCATTTTCTATAATGATTTATTTAATTTACGAGAATAATCAAATCACAAGTTCTCACAGTTCCAACTGAATGCACGAAATTTGTTTTGAATAATATGTCTTTACTAGTTTGTGCTGCGGCGCCGTGGCGCCTGCGGCGCCCCCTTTTTTAAGGGCGCCTACGGCGCCTACCTTTTTCAAAAAAGCCCAACTAACTTGTCCTTGTATGATAAATGCGTAATATTAAAATTTCTTAAATGTACACAAAGTATTTTATAATAGTTTTTTTATTTAAATTTTTTTTTATGTCAAAAGCCCAAGTAACTTATCCTTGTATGATAAATACGAAATATTCATGAAATGTACACAAATTATGTATACAATATAGGTTGTGCTGCGGCGCCCACTTTATTTTTCTGGTCAAAAGCCCAAGTAACTTATCCTTGTATGATAAATACGAAATATTCCTGAAAATTAAATAAAGTATTTATATAATAATTTTTACAGTGCTAAACACCACACGATTTTTAAAGTAATTTTAGAAAGCTGCGCACCAAATTTTAGAAAGCTGCGCACCAAATACTGCACAAAAAATAAATATTTGAGTCAATCAGCACTGCTTGCAACACAAAATTAAAAAAAAAGCAGAGTGATATCCCTCAGCGTTTAAACAAAGTATTTATATAATAATTTTTACAGTGCTAAACACCACACGATTTTTAAAATAATTTTAGAAAGCAGCGCACCAACTTACTGCACCAAAAAAATAACTATTTTGAGTCAATCAGCACTGCTTACAACACACAATTTTTAAAAAGCAGAGGGATGTCCCTTAGCGTTAGGTAAAAAATCAGAGTGATGTATATAACATTTGTTCACAGTGCTAATCAACACACGATTTTTAAAGTAATTTTAGAAAGCTGCGCACCAAATTACTGCACCAAAAAATAAATATTTGAGTCAATCAGCACTGCTTAAAACACAAAATTTAAAAAAAAAGCAGAGTGATATCCCTCAGCGTTTAAACAAAGTATTTATATAATAATTTTTACAGTGCTAAACACCACACGATTTTTAAAATAATTTTAGAAAGCAGCGCACCAATTTACTGCACCAAAAAATAACTATTTGAGTCAATCAGCACTGCTTACAACACACACTTTTTAAAAAGCAGAGTGATGTCCTTTAGCGTTAGGTAAAAAATCAGAGTGATGTATATAATATTTGTTCACAGTGCTAATCAACACACGATTTTTAAAGTAATTTTAGAAAGCTGCGCACCAAATTACTGCACCAAAAAATAAATATTTGAGTCAATCAGCACTGCTTACAACACAAAAATTTTTAAAAAGCAGAGTGATATCCCTCAGCGTTAGGCGGCAGTGAAAAATGAGCGTAAATATATAATATATAATTATAATTATATCTAGATTAATAAGTAATTATGTCATAATGGGTAATATTGTATTAAAAATATCATTACTTCACAAAGGTAGAGCGCAAAATAATAATAATAATAATAATTAAAAATTACAAGATCAAAAATAAATTTGACAAATTCAGGTTGAAATCGTGCTGACTTTTCAAGTACTTTTAGAGGTGCCATTTAAAGACTTTCTTGCGAGAGAATGTGTATTGCATTGCGAATATGATAATTTCCCGCAAAAGAAAGGGAGAAGGAGAGAGCGGGGGAGAGAGAGAGAACTGATTTCGTGAGGGAGTTTTTGGACAGGTTGGGAAATACACATGTGAATTGTGCTGGACAGTTTTGGGAAAATCTCGTATCCAGGCCTTAGGACTCCTGCAACCCAAGCATACCTGCCTAAATTTTCAGCCTGGTCTTACATGATAATGCATATAAGACGAGCCTTTGTTTGCTTTTTTGTGCGAAGATCATAAATTACATATCACGTGACCTATGGTAAACAAAACACTATTAGAAATTTTGTCTAGGCCCAGATCTCGCGCGTATAATATTTACCTTAGTCATTTCTTAGAACCGAAGTGGTTCGAAAAGAATCATTCTCTCAATTTCTTTAAAAGAACTTGAAGGTCTAAGTCTATTTTTTTGTATTTTCTTTACTTTAAATATCTGTGTTTGCCATTAGTATCTCGGCCTAAGTTTCTTCCTTATTTAAAGGAAATTACACCTAATACAAACAAGTTCATACAGCAGGGGCGTAGGGGTGGGGGGAGAGGGTATCCCCCTTTTTCCCCATAGTATATTAGAGGACGAAATTTTAGGCCCGCGACAGAAAACAAAATGAGGAGGAAGGACAGTGCCGGATTTAGACTTGATAAGGCCCTACGATTTTTGATTTGAGATATGGAGCCAGTCCTGACATCCTATGTTGTGCCAAATATAACAATATCTCGCTCGGACAATTTTATATTTTGCTGGCAAGAAATTGGGCAGCATAAGCTATAGCTTGTGTAGCTAATACGTAAATTTACCAATGAGGAAGGCGCCAAAGTATTCTCGATTCGCTCAATTGTGTTTAAACGCTAGCTAATCCAAAACCAGCAATATTTTTCTCAGATGAAAGCAAAAGATTTCTAATTAATAAATCGATGGTTACACTTCAGCTATGGTGATCTTGCCCTTCTTGCACACACCCAACAACAGATGCAGGAGAAAACAAACATTGTCGCAGCCACTTCTGCTAGCATGGGTCTCAACATAAACAAAGGGAAGAGTAAAATCCTCAAGTTTAATGCCACCAGTACACCACCCATTATCATTGAAGGAGAAGCCCTTGACGAGGTGGACAGTTTTGTTTACCTTGGCAGCGAGGTAGATAAACAAGGTGGTACAGTTGCTGACGTCAAAATAAGGATCGGAAAAGCAAGAGCAGCCTTCCAGCAACTCAAGAATGTTTGGGTCTCCAACAACTTAGGCAGCAAGTTAAAAGTAAGGATTTTTAACGCTATAGTGAAACATGTGCTGCTATGTGGAGCTGAGACATGGAAAGTGGAAAACAGGCCGTCCAAGAAACACTTGGCGCCGAGAATTGGAGGCAGACATCAAGAGAATTGGCCATGAATGGAAGATCCTGGTGAAGCTGGCCCAGGATAGAGATGCCTGGAGGTCTCTCGTAGGTGGCCTATGCCCTTGGAGGAACCGCAGACGCCGACGATGATCGGTGGATGCCCCTCATGGACGATGAGGCTCAACAAAAACAACACTTCAGCTATACCCTATCTCACTCTCTCAAGTTTGGTCACATTCATATTGTCCGTTTCGAAGGTACAACACTTCTACAACTAACAAAATAAATTATTTTATGAATATTATTTGTGTGTGTGGGGCGAGGGGGGCGAATTTAAAGATGTGCCACCAATGGGCTAGAACCAATGAGTGCCTCTTTGAGAACAGATTTCTCCGCTTCCAGCAAACACAGCTTCTACGCTTCCTATCTTTACCTGTGGAATGTAGTTTCAGAAAACAGATGATATAACAACGTCCACCAGTAGGAACGTCGGATGAGAATTTTCGACTATCCGAAGGGTGCGTCAAATCTATAGACTAATTCAGTTCTGAGAATATTTATCGGAAAAACATAAAACATACAGTTCAACTTATCAGTTAGTTAGGGTGGACAACTTTGTTATTGGACATTCGCCTTGCGGGCTCTACAGTTTTTACTTTCAGAAATCCATTGAAGTTGAAGAGTTCATGTATTACATATTTCCCCAGTCAATCCTCTTCAACTAGTTTTAATAATATTTAAGGGCGAGACTGCCATCTGGCTCAGACATAAGAAATATGTTAAAATGTGTAGGAGGACGCCTGAAAAAGAAACGACACAAACAAAAAAAAACGACGGTATCGACAGGAAGCCTTCTTCATACAACAATGAAGAAAAGACATACAATTAAATTAAAACCTTAGTGGCAATGTATAATCTAATTAGACAGGAATGTAAACTCAGCTAATCCTTAGCAGTGTTATATTTACGTATGGAGCCATGGGGGTGGTGGTAATGTATAGTCATCAACAAATCACCGTTATACATTATTCGATATATATTTATTTTAGGATAAATAAATGTCCATGCTTAGAGTTAATGCGAAGTATTTGCTATCATACTTGCTTTTTTAAATTAAATTATTATTCTTTATTATTTGTCTTTAAAATGTTATGAGAACACATATTTTGTTTGTGTGGCTTTTAATTTTGTTTTAAGACTTCTACCATTTTCATACTTTCACGATTTAATTTTTTTTTAAAATAAATAAATAAGGGGTCGTCCATCAATTACGTCACGCACCTGGGGGGAGGGGGGAGGTCACACATTTTTGACGATGCGTGATGAGGGGTGGGGGTGTTTAAGAAATGTGACGTCACATCAAAACGCGCAACTTAAAATAAAAGTTCCACTTGAATACTTGATTGCTTACAATTTATTTAATGATGTTTTACATGGCTTCACGCGTGTTACGTTATTAGAATGCTGCCTTACACTAAATATATACTTAAATGGCAATAAAAGGATTTTAAACATGCTCATTTTCAAATAGAACGTTGTGACGTCATATTGGAAGGGGGGTCTAAGTTTTTGTGTCAACGCGTAACGACGGGGGAGGGGGTAAAAATTGGCCAAAATCGCGTGATGTCATTTATGGAGGGCCCTTTAAGGTAATTTTTTTTCTTAAGTCGACGATTTAAATTTAATTTTTAAAACTTATAAAACAAAATCGATACCTTTTTTCTTTTTTATAATCTTTATGACTTCAATCATATTAAAAAGTAGAGAATACACTTTAAATGCTTTTTTTTAAATGCTGGTGAAAATATTTTCAAATTTATTTATATATTAATTTATTATTTGTGTGTATGTTGAATGTAAATGCTGTTTACATTCATTGCAAAACATTGTTCTGACCAAATTTAATTGAGGGAAAAAACAAAAGTGACTAGGTGATGTTGAAATAAACAAAACATTAATGGAAAGCATTATGTATATCGAGCTGTTGTCATAGTTTATTTGGCTTCACCATTTCACTAATCTTAATAGATAAAAGTTACCTTTAAAAAAATATCATTTTCATGTTACATTTTTACATATCTGTCCTCCCCGGATTTTGGGATGGATCATTTACTACCAAAGGGGTGGTGGGATGAACTTCTCACTAAGTGGAATAGGAAAGGAGCAATGTTTGGGGACGGTGGTAATTGTATTTTGAAGACTTTTCCGTAGAACGATTGAAAAATCTCTTGACACGCCCCGGGAGTCCCTCTTCTTGGAGATGGCACTGCTTCTATTAGAGAAGAGATACCTTTAAAAAAATCACTGTGACGCCTGAAAATTTATATGTAGATCTTCACACGTGCCGAGAAACCCCGGCTTCTTCGTGCCTAAGATTCACTTTTTATTATTTTTTAAATTTTATTTTATTATTATTATTATTATTTTGCGTACGTTTGATGTAACTATCTTCTCTGTTAAGTTCGCGTTTTTTAAAAATAACTTTTTGTTAATAAATATGTTGGTTGTCATAGTTTGTTTTTTTAAGCGCCCTTTACTGACCCACGATTAACACGGAAGACAAAACTGGATCTTAGTTTTTCATTCCAGATTGGTTATGCGGCCCGAGCTTATCATTTTGTCAGCCATCCCACCCGCAGTGACAAAATTTTGGTGACCCCTGAATTAGAAAGATGCAATCACGATAAACATCCTGGTGGAATAGCACTGTGTGTCAACTGGAACTACGGGAAGCTAATCAATAGCTACTAATTCACTTCATGCGTTATTAGCCAAAATCAGCCAATTTTTTTCCATCCAATTAAACAATTTTTAAACTTATATTAAATAAGGGACATAAAAAAATAGTGTTTACCTCAGTAAGAAAGCATGGGTTACGTAATCTTGAAATTTAATGGAACGAAGGAAAAACAATCTTTTCAGACAGAGCTCGTGTGGTATCTCCAGGGTTGTTAACAATACTAAAAAAAAATTATTGGCAATACCAATACCAATACTGCCTGTAAAATCTATTGGCAATACCAATACCAATACAATTTTAAAACCAGTATTGCAATACCAATACCAATATTTATTTATTATTGCCTTACCAATACCAATATTTGGGTAATTCGACGAATAAAACGCAAATACGTAATTCATCGCTCTATATCACTTACATCGATAAACGATAACAACATTTTTGGCTAATTTAGACAATGTATTTTTAACCAAATTTTGTTCAATAGTTAACACTTGCTTCATCAGTTTTCCTCAAAGCATTCAAAAGTCTTTGACAACATATTAAATAAGTCGGTATACCTTAACGTCCTTAAGCAACAAGATTTTTAATATGTATACTGTACACATATTGTGAATGAACGAATGAATGGATGGATGAATGAATGAATGGATGAATGAAGCAAATGACTGTCATAGAAAAGCAAATGATACATAAACGGTTAAACATCATACTATAGTAAAAAAAAACAGTCAGACCGAGTCAGTGGATTGCATCACATCTGGAAAACTAACGATGAACGATGAATTTTAGTAGAGTTCACAGGGTAACGCCACCTATTTGGTCGTTACCACTTAGCCAGGCGAAGAAAAGTAACCATTTCAAAATGCGCACTGCTCAGTCGTGAACGAAGAGGGGAAAATACTCGTCCTCCTAATGAAAACAACCTTTCAACAGCAGCGCTTGAAGGAAGTCCTGTATTCAGGTCTATGTATATTTTACGGATATGCGGATAGGCATCCAATGATGCAATACCGTCTGAAGTGTCTGCCAAGTAATTATTAATTTCTTGATTCACATCAGGTGAATCATTCACACGATGTCGTCTGGCTGACAATCCAGCGAAGAAGTCTGGCTGATTATCTGTACCATCAGCAGCAGCCGATGTTGCTTTCTGATCATCAGTAGGAGCAACCAACAGTGATTGTGAAACGCGTCTGTTCAGTGCTTCAATAAGATGCGAACGCTGTAAATCATCATCTATCCAGTCCAACTTGAATTTGGGATGTACAACGGATGCCAGCTGAGCATCAATGCTGTCAAACATGTTTGAAAATCTTCTTCTATCGATGGCATTCAAAAGACATGAAGCTAATGGAGAACAAATTATGAGCCGATCATTCTTTCCTTGATCAAGAAACACTTTTAACTGAGCCTTCATCACGACAAAGTGCTAGGAAACAGGAAACAGGCACACAAAGAATGGATGACAGCAGGTACGCTGAGTAAAATAGAAGAAAGGAAAAGAAAGAAAGCAGAAGTGAATAACAGCCGCACCCGAGCACAGAAAAACAAGGCCCAGAAGGAGTATGCAGATGCAAATAAGGAAGTTAAGAAAAGCATCAAGAGGGACAAGAAGGAATTTGTTGATAAACTTGCTAAAGAAGCAGAGGATGCAGCTCACCAGGGGAACATGAGGGAACTGTTTGATACCATTAAGACGCTGTCAGGGAAATTTAGCAAGGTAGAGAGACCAGTAAAGGACAAAATGGGAAACACCATACCAAGGGAGGAGCAACGGAGAGGGAGATGGAAGGAGCACTTTGAAGAGCTCCTAAACAGGCCTGAACCAAGGGATCCACCAGATATTCAACCAGCCGATAATGACCTGCTCATTGACTGTAATAGTCCCACCAAAGAAGAGATTAGCAGGGCCATTAAACAACTCAGAAATGGAAAGGCTGCGGGACCCGATGGCATCCCAGCAGAGGCACTGAAGGCGGACTTGGAAAACAGTGTGGAAATGCTGCACCCTCTGTTTATGAAGATATGGGAAGAGGAGCAAGTTCCTTCCGATTGGAAAGAGGGATACCTTATCAAGATCCCAAAGAAGGGAGACTTAAGCTCCTGCTCGAACTACAGAGGGATCACCCTGCTGTCCATCCCAGGAAAGGTTTTCAACCGTGTACTACTTAACAGGATGAAAAACGCTGTAGACCCTCTGTTGCGGGACGAACAAGCTGGCTTTCGCACCAACAGATCCTGCACGGACCAGATAGCGACACTGCACATCATTCTAGAGCAGTCACTAGAGTGGAACTCTCCGCTCTATGTCAACTTTGTTGACTATGAAAAAGCCTTCGACAGTGTTGACAGGTAAACCTTGTGGAGATTGCTAAGGCATTACGGGGTGCCACAGAAGATTACGGATATAATCAGAAACATGTACGAAGGGATAAACTGCCGAGTTATCCATGGCCAACAGGTGACAGATGCGTTCCAGGTGAAGACTGGTGTGAGACAAGGTTGCTTGCTGTCACCATTCCTCTTCCTGTTAGCCATTGACTGGGTGATGAAAACATCTACACAGCAGAAAAGGAATGGCATCCAATGGACCTTGTGGGATCAACTGGACGATCTTGACTTTGCTGATGATCTTGCCCTTCTTGCACATACCCAACAACAGATGCAGGAGAAAACAAACATTGTCGCAGCCACTTCTGCTAGCATGGGTCTCAACATTCACAAAGGGAAGAGTAAAATCCTCAAGGTTAATGCCACCAGTACATCACCCATTATGCTTGAAGGAGAAGCCCTTGACGAGGTGGACAGTTTTGTTTACCTTGGCAGCGTGGTAGATAAGCAAGGTGGTACAGATGCGGACGTCAAAATAAGGATCGGAAAAGCAAGAGCAGCCTTCCAGCAACTCAAGAATGTTTGGGTCTCTAACAACTTAGGCAGCTAGTTAAAAGTAAGGATTTTTAACGCTATGGTAAAACCTGTGCTGCTATATGGAGCCGAGACATGGAGAACAACGGCCGTAAACTTGACCAGAATCCAGTCCTTCATCAACAACTGTTTAAGAAGGATTCTCAGAATTCACTGGCCAGACAAAATCAGCAACCAGGAACTGTGGCAGCGGACAAAACAGAAGCCCATTGAGGAAGAGATTCTCCAGAAGCGGTGAAGGTGGATTGGTCATACACTAAGGAAACCTGCTCCTAACACAACAAAGCAAGCCCTGAAATGGAACCCACAGGGTAGCGGAAAAGAGGCCGTCCAAGAAGCACTTGGCACCGAGAATTGGAGGCAGACATCAAGAGAATTGGCCATGAATGCAAGATCCTGGAGAAGCTGGCCCAGGATAGAGATGCCTGGAGGTCTCTCGTAGGTGGCCTATGCCCTTGGAGGAATTGCAGACGCCGACGATGATCGGTAGATGCCCCTCATGGACCAGAAGGCTCAACAACATCACGACAAGTGTTGGTAGAAGGAAACCAAGTCCAATGTCTTTTTTAGTTTCACCCTGCAAAGTATCTAGTCCACAGCAAATAGGCTTCATAACAGCAACATACTCTTTAACAAATGTTTTCTGTACAGGCTGTAGTCTTTTGATATCAAGTTCATCACAAAGTTTGTCAAACTTAACTTCCATGTCACTTACACAGAGAATGTTGTAAACTCTGGTGACAGCAAAATTTAAATTCATGAGTTATATCTAAAAATTTGTCTACATTGGCATTGGCTGAAACAAAACATTAACTTGACTCACTTTCAAGCAAGAAATTCTGTAAAAGGAAACCGGAAAGAAAATATTGACCAAAGAAAAAAATGGCATCAAGATCTTGAAAGTATTACCTATCAGTCCATAATATGCGCAATCATTGAAAATTTATGAACGAAATAGAACGACGCATTCACGCTACTAAAAATAATTCTAATTACAACAAATGTAATATTATATAAATTAAAAAAATATGTTTTCTTTGTTTGGCCTTATTTTTGTTTGTAGGCCGTAGGCACGGTGCCTAAAGTGCCTAAGCCTTAATCGAGCCTTGGTAAGTCACTGGTCAATGCTCATTGCCAAAGATATCATATATGATTTGATTTCTATTATCATTTATTACATTGATCAGTCTCATTCAAAAATTGTTTGGCAATGTCACTCGCAAGATGGCGACACCAAAGAAAAATTTATAATTATTCAGCTTTATTCACAACCAATGTTGTAGAGAATTTATTGAATATTGCTTTTAGTATTGGTTAAAAATCAATACCAATATCAAAAATAATTATTGGCAATACCAATACCAATATCAAATTTCAAGAAGTATTGCAATATCGTCCCAATACTTAAAAAAGTATTGGCAATACTACCAATACCAATACAATATTGCAATATTAACAACCCTGGGTATCTCGGATGCTAGCGTGCAGTCATTTATGATATTATACCTGTTAAAACAACTGCAGCCCAATATTATTGTTTATTTTTCCTGTGTCATGTTCAATAGGCTACTCCCAAATTATGGCAGTTTTGTACAGTGAAGTCCCCGCTTCACTTATGGTTATATTACACTTTTATTTTTTCTAAAATTTACAAAATCAAACATTAGAGAAAAATATTTTTTATATACTTTTAAAAATTATTTTTTTCAATGACGCACTAAATTATTTTTTTTTCATCAAAATATATTTTTAAAATATTATTTTACTGTGAAAACTAAGTCCGTTTCAAGTTAGGGGTTATTTATGTACACGTTCAGCATGCAAAATAATGTTATCAGTGCTTTTAGAACAAAATTAGCATTAAAATAATGAACATTTTACATATCAAAAGCTCCCCCCCCCCAAAGGAAAAAAAGAAAAGAAAAAAGGATAGTTAAAAAATAACAAACAAAATAATATCAATTTAAGTATTGATTTAAAAACAAACATATTTGTACAATTTTTTTAATTCAAAGCCATCGCCTTTTCGGGGAAATTAGCTACTCTGTTTACTATCGTGTCCCCGATCCCCCTAAACCTAATAGTCAACGCTGAAAAATAGTCCATTACACAACATTAAGCCCCTAAGCCCTGCTCTTTCTTTGGGGCCATCCATAAAGTACGTCACGCTCCAAGAGGGGGGGGGTAAGAAAGTGTGACAGTTTATGACAGGGGGGAGGGGGTCCGGTCATGTGGGATATCACACATTTATTTATTTTTTTAAATTTCCAATTTATTTTTTTTAATTATTTTTTTTTCAATTTATTTTTTAATTATTTTTTTTTAAAAGTAAAATTTAAATATATTTAAAAATAATTTTCAAAAATGTTGTGAAACATTCGAATTAGTTTTATGTCAAAATAGCATGAAATGCGTATCACCTGAATGTGTTGTTCATAAATCTGAATTGGATGCAGCAGGTCTGATATAGAAGGATCATGAATTGTTTGACAATCATGTTCGCACCAGTCAATGTTTCACTCAAATTGTGAAATATCAGGACATAAAATGTTGCGACAAAGTACAAAGCTCCTGTTTCAACGTTTTAACGTCGAGATTTTTTCCTCCTCCAATCTCAATCAACCAAACAACTGATTGATTCAAAGCTTTGGAAAGAACAGATGCAGATTCTCATAAATTTCCTTCCTTGTTTGTGGCACAAACTCTCAAATTTGATGACATTATGCCGAAATCAACAGGAGTTTTCAATGTACAACCATATGATCTTTATTGTTCATCTTTTCAGACAAGCTTATTTGATAGAATTTGCAAAGAATGTCACTTATATTTTGCCTCACAAACAATGTTGAAAAAACATGCAGGAAAACAATAAGCTCGGGCTCGGGAGAATGTGCACACATTCAACTCAGATAAAACGCATCCATCCTTTTCATGATGGCTCCGGCAAACCCGGAATCCGGCATTTTAACAAATCTGACTCCGGTCGGATTTAACTTCATAAATCCGGCCAAAATTTTGAATCCGGTACATCCCTATTTATTTATTTTAATACAGTTTAATAGTGAAATGTATTTTAAGTATTAAATTGAAATATTTTAATTATGAGTTAATTAATTTTTTAAAATCAAAAGTGTGAATTACTTTAGGGGGGGGGGCCGAGATTTGTGACAGTTTGTGACGGGGGGGGGAGGGGTAAAAATGGTCCAAAATAGCATGACGTACTTTATGGACGGCCCCTTTACGGCTTGCAAGGTTCGTGCATTTGTCCTTAAGTCAAATGACATTTTTAACTAGAATCTCTCCCATTGGTATCTGATTAAATGTAGAGTGTAGAGTAGTGAAAAGCTAAATTAAAATTAAATTACTTTTTGTTAGCTGGGCTGTTAGACTGGAGCATGGCTAGACGTGTTTTGATCGCTTTGCTAGATGATTTAACTTCAAAATTGTTTGATAGAAACACCAAATTCAAGTATGCACCAAACAGAATTCCTGAATTTTAGTATTTTTTGTTTAAAATGCTAATTTAAATTCTAATTTTTCCAAGTGATTAGAATTAGCCAGGGGCGTGTCACAGCTGAAATAAAATTATCTTTTCTGTTAAAGACGCTCATTCTATACATACGATCATTGCGTCCTACGCTTATCCATGGTTTGTGTCTAGTCTTGCATTTTTCTTATCTTATCTTTAAATTTGCCACGATTGGGCTCCACAATGTCTCTCTAAGTCACTTCAATTTTTTTTTGGGGGGGGGGAATGGATTAAATAGTCTATGGCCTATTAGAAATATTTCATATTCGTAAAATTTAAAATGCTCCTCTTATTATTTAAAAAAAATTTTATTTATCAATAATTTTCAGCAATAACCAAAATCAGTATGTAAAATTGTGTAAGCAACGCTGAATGATTCGCTCTATTTCGATGCAGTACTACTCAAAACTCTTACCACCCCACACGCTTAATTTTATCAAGTTTCAATAGCTTTGCATTAATTAAATATAACCTCCTGTTAATTTATTAAATACCAATCAACTTAATCAACATCGATAAATAAGGCATGCGTTTGGTCTATAAATAGTCATAAATTTATTTATAATATTCTTATTCGGCGAGTGATTGGTCACAGTATAAGTACTAAAATAGCCACTTTTTCCGGCAGCATCAAAGGGGATTCACTCTTAGTCTTAGGGATGATGGTATTAGATTAGCGTCATATATGATATATAATATAATAATCCGAAGACAAGGCTCGTCGATTGAATTAATTTTTTATTTTAACATCATTTTCAAAAATCCAGTCAAAAGACGTGGTAAGAGAACTTCTTTTGTTACCGTTTCTTTTGAACTAATTAATAAATCAGAGCCTAGACGAGACTTAGGGAGGCTAAACCACTAAATTAAATCTGGTAAATAATGAATTTGAACCAACTTACACTAATTAAAATTACAAATACATGATTTCCTGTAGTTACTGTAGTAAGTATTTTAATCCAGTGTGGTTCCAGGTCCAGCAGTGTAAGCTAAAAGTGGCTAAAAGTAAAAGCAGGCTAGACACTTAACCCAACTTAGTCTAAGTTACTAAGCTACACTTATTACTATTGGCATTGGGCCTAAGTTATGATAGACTCAGACTGACCAATCAGTCCAACTCTAGTCTCTAGCAAATAGGTTTGTATAGTATAGGAATCAGTGTGAGTGTCAGGAACTTCCCATGACCATGGACAAGACTGACAATGACAAGATTATATTAATTATAATTTGTTAAATTACTAAATTAGGCCTACAGTTTAACATCTCATTGGTTAGAGCAAGATAATAATGTCAAATGGTAAAATGCAGTTCAGGTGTTGAAACTAATTTTCGCTGATATTTTATAGGCAGTTACTACCAGCCACCAGACAAAACAAATAGAACTGAGGCTATCTTTCTGAAGACCGGAGGACGAGTAGAAAATGGCTTATTCGGGGAACTCCTAATAGTCCATTGACCTCTGGTCATGTGACTCGTATAGTATATTTAAAAAATCTTATGGCTCATGCCATGTATCTCTTCTGCCTGAATAAATCAATTTTTGGGGTTATTATATAGAACTATATTGGACACACCCTTAGGAAAGATAACAGCAGGGCTAAGCAGGCCTTAGATTGGAACCCTCAGGAAACAACAACGAGGAAGACCCAAGCGTACATGGAGACAGAGCATATTAGACGAGGCTGGAAGAACTGGGAAGAATTGAAGGGACTGGCAAGGGACCATGTAGAGTGGGGAGCTTTGACAGATGCCCTATGTTCCATGTTCCACAAGGAACTCAAAGGACAAACAATGATGATGATATAGAACTATCAATTTTTCTGCTTTAATATAAAGTTTTACTGACATAAATACCACATACGAAAAAACAAATTTAATCTTAATTGGGTAAAAAAATCGTAAATAAAAAAATAAATTAGCCCTGTTTTGTAAAAAAAATTGCCCCATTTAAACTGATTCTGCTTTTTTAAAAAGATATACATAAAGAGTAGGCTAGTCCTTATCTTTTGACATTTGAAAAACTAACTTTTGTTTGGCTTTCAAAATTTTGTTTTCCATGTTTGCAGATATTTCTAAGTTACTTAAAAATTTAGTGCAGTAAATACATGTCAAAAATTGAAACAACTAAAATCTCTAAGTAGGTCAGGTAGTTCTAATTGATCCTTTTAAAAAAAATATATATATATTTTGTCTTCTCTGTGACCTTCAGGCTGGGGGCTTCAGGTGGATTTAAACCCTCAATATTGTGTTTACAGAACATGCGCTCTAACTGATTGAGCACATGAAATTAAATGAATAATTGAAGAATATGTCACCCTTTCATTGTAGCATTATGACTCAGTGGTTACATGACACACCCACTAGACAGATAGCCCACAGTCTTTTCCGGTCGCCAGACATGTAGACCCTTTGTTTTATATACAATGTGTAATTTCTTATAAATTAAGGATTTAACACACAAAAATTAAGTTAGATAATTCAAATAAAGGAATTAATATTAAGCCATTTTATTGCAGTGCTAAACCTCTTGACTTTTAAAACAAATCCTCAAATATTATTTTAAAGTTCTCAAACAATACATAACATAGTCAAAGGATTCATTCATATTAGGATGGGTTTATCTATTTACTTATGAAATTTAAAATTAGTATTTCAACGGAGTATATATTTTTTAATACTATTACTCTAAGGTTCATTGGTCCATATGCAAAGTAAAAAAAAACGTGTGTGCAAAGTTACGCAGCATCCATTTTTTTTTCAATACAAAATTTGCTGCAAAGTAATTCTGACCTGCTGCACGGTATCAGTCAGATATCTACTCAGCTTAAAGGGATCATTGCTACTAGCATAGACTTAATTTTTTCTTTTTAAAGTTTGTTTTGAATTTTTCATAGTTATAGTTTCTGCTTTACTGACACCATGCATATAACTATTTATCTATTTACAGATCTGATCTCCATTACATTACCAAAATGGTTTGGAAACTAAGTGATTTATGCCTACAGTGTATTCAGCAGCATTTACATAGATATCAAGATCTTGGATCTAATCTAACAACCTTACACAAGGAGATGCTTATTGAAAGACTTGCTTGCCATGATCTTTTCTTCCCTGAACGTTTAGTTCATATAAAAAATAATCTTTTCACATCATCCCTAAGACACATAAATTTACAAAGGTAATGACAATTCATTAGTTATTTAGTTAATTTGTTTTTAAGTGTGACAAATAAATTTTATTAAAGACATACTTACAAATTCTTTTAATGAGATAATCTTGTCTTGTCTAATGAGATAGTCTTGTCTTGCCTTCTCTATACAGACAATCCTTCTATACAGAGGATTATTGGGTTCACAGACCATGCAAGTCTCACACGCCACGGCCATGAGGGTTCCACGCATTACCCAGCCCCCTTTGTTTCCCTAATTAGTGTTAGGTACCCTTTCGGAGCTGGGTGGAAAAAGTCCTTGCCTTCACAGGGATTCGAAAACGTGATCATCGGTATGCCAGCCGACCGCGCATGCCACTCGACGTGCATGCCACTCGACCACCATGACCCCAGTCTCTCACTTAACCTTTTTTTAATTTGATTTCAGATGTTCTCAAATAACTGATTCAGTTCTTCAGCACTTAGGTAATTCAGGATGCAAACTGGAAGTCCTTGTTTTAAATAGGTTGGACAATGTAACAGGTCAGATTTTGGAATTTACACTATATGTTTACAATTGATGTGCTTAATAAAACAATAAATAAAATACTAAATAAAGTAACTAAAATGTCCTACTTGAAAAATAAATTTATTTTTGTTTTATCATTGGCTTTATTTGATTTGTTTACATATTTACTGTAATAATATTGAAGCATTTTTAAAAGACACTAATCAAATCGTTTGCATAATATTATTTATTTGATTGATGTCTACAGACGCAGGGATCCAAGCAGTTACCAAAGGCCAGAATGCAATTCTGGTTCTACACATTAAGTACCTAAAACAAGTTACACAAAATATTTTGACCCACATTGTGGCACCAAAAATGTGGACACTTAAGCTTGTACATTGTTATAACCAGAGCAAGGCTTGGGTTACTGCTGCTGGTGAGTTTTTTTTACATTCTCATTTTTAGAGGCAGTCTGGAAATAGAAATGCACCATTATTGCTTATTTTAATGTGATTAAGATATTTTGGATTGAGCAGGCTTCATTTCAAAATTCCATAAAATTACATATTAATATTTGTTATGAATTTCATCCAAATTTTTCTCTCTTTTGTAAATTATTTAAATTATCCAAATTCATATTTTGCAGGACATCCTTGTAATAAAACAAATATATTTTTAGTTTTCAAATGAGGACAAGTTAAAAAATTAAGAAACCCTAGCATGATAAATTAGCTTACTCACTCATGCTTTTTGTTTTTTTAGTTTAAAAAAAAATTAATAAATATTCTCATTTCAGTTTTGTCATCATTCCTTACCCATAACCCTTCCATCAAGATTTTGAAAATATCTTTACCACCTGAATTCATTCCTGTTATTGCTAGAGGATTAAAAGGCTCATTAGTAAGTATTTATTGAAATTGTAATGATATGATTATTTGCTGCCTGACCCTGATGTCTCCTAGCTTTGTCTTAATGTCTTAATATGTAAAGGACAAACACACACATTGAAATTAATACAAAAAGGGATACATAAATCTCTTAGGCTCAGATCAAAGACAATAAAACGTTTTTCAATTACCATGCCATATATACTCGATCTATAGCCCGCTCGTTCATAAGTCGACCCCCCAAAAGTATTAAAAGTGTGTAACCTGCTCACAAGCTGACCCCCCAAAATTAATAGGACATTATAAACAAAATGGTACACTTTTTTTTTAAACTACAAGCTAAATCGGTCATTATGATTGTTTACTTTGCACTACCTATCTTTTTCTTTGTGCTCTTTGTTAGGCAAGAGTTACAGGTATTTAAAAAACATTTCTTTGGTAAACAGTGGCGAAAGTGCATACATTAAGATTCGTTGTTGAAAGTTGAAAACGAAATTTGTAAAACAATTTATTAAAACATTCACAAAAATAAATTAATGATTAAATAAGGTAAGTGCAGATGTTTAATAATATATTTTAGCTTCTGGTAGAGCAGTCGAATCTTGTAGAAAAGGACCTTGATGATCTACAATAACAACACCGATATTCAATATACATTCAGAAATCACCTATGACCCGCTCATAAGCCGAGCCTCCCGACTTTTTCCCCTAGATTTTGTCAAAAAAGGTCGGCTTTAGAACAAGTATATGTGGTATTTTATGTAATAAATGTTAGGGTAATGGTAGTTATTAATTGGAAGTTCCGTTTGGCTTTGCAAGCAGCAGCCGCGTCATTTTAAGGAATAGCTAAATCTGCCCTTATGGAAAATGCATTATAAAATAATATTTTTAATGCAATGCATTTTCTGCCAGTCAATACTTAAAACTTTTTAATTTTGTCCATTTGGTAATTTTAAAACTTTTATTTAATTATACTTTTCAAGGAAAGAACAATTTTCAGTAATGTTACTTTTTATTTGTGTTTGTCATTTTATATATTTTCATTTGATATTTATTGCAGGTTTTTAATTTTTTTAAATAAGTTTTTAATTTTTTAAATTTGAATAAACAAAGTGTATACATGTAGTTCTTTTCCTGATATCTTTTTGGATAGAACCACATATTTATTTTAAAAATGTGTTTTATTTTTCACCAAGGAAGAACTTAACACAAGTTTTCAGCTTGTCACAGATGATAGTATTGAAGCATTAGCTGAGAACTGCTCAAATTTAAAGAAGTAAGATGGAAAAAATTCACTCATTTAATTACCAACATTTAAGCTGGCAATATGGGGTAAAAATCCTAGAATTTAGCAGCTTCATTTAATACTATTAATGGTCTTTTTTTTTCCCTCTGTCATTGGGCATATGGTACAAAAAATTAATTCCCGCCTTGACTGCAGACTGGATACAACAGCGTGCCTCCTCTCCAGACATTGTGATTAGTAAGGTTGTTAAGACTGCTCGTTTTTGGGGACCGGTTAACTATTCAAATAAAAAAAACTGATTAGCGAGTTATTTTTTTCCTTAGTTCTTAAAACTTGCAAGAGAAAGTAACAAATTCTCGTCCCATCCCACATTATGTTTACCTTTCTTGCCTGTCAACTTGGAAAATTTCCAAACTAAAAAGTCTAGACCCAAACAATGAGTGAAGATGATGGAATTCTTTTAAAAATTCAATATTATTTTACATTCATCAACTCGCTGGAATTATATTTATATTGATGTTTAGTGGTAGTTTTAAGATTTGACTGATTTGACACCACAAAAAAAATGAACTCCAGCTAATAAGTTTATACCAAAGAATTGAAGTTACTGTTAACAGGCCCAGTCCTGGGGATTTGTTAACTGTTAACTACTTATTGATTAGACAGCATCACACTACATTTTCCACTTTACTGCACTTCAGACCTTTGCCAAAAACACTCGACATTACCATCACAAAGCAAACATCTGTGTCAATTCTTCACCCTGACTGCAAGCCCAAAGGGCACATGTTCAAATGGCATTTGATGCTGATGTCCTGGGCTACAAATGTTTTAACAACTATTAAAATAGAACATGCCCAGGTTAAAATTTGTAGAAATAAAACATGGCAAAGTTTGCTAAATATATTTGACATATTTAAAATTAGAAAACAATAAAATTTTCATAACTTTCAATTTAATTAATTTGATACTTTACCTGTGAGCATAATAATATTTAATAAGTAATTCATAGACTTTATCTTTAGTGTTGTGTTAAATTTTCAGACTTGATCTTAATGGAGCAAAATCTGTAGGCAAAGAGTCCTTAATAAAGGTAAATAAATTGTGGGACAAGATATGTATAGACTTTAGAGTAATTAGATTAAGAATTTATCATGCATTAATCAAGATAAAACATGAAAACTTAGTATTTACAATATATACTTGAGTATAAGATGAGTTTTTAAAAAAAATTTAAAACTTAAATCAAGGGGTTGACTTATAAAAGCATAGCTTTTTTTTTAAATTTTATCAACACGATAAATGCTATTAAATTATTATGGTAAGTTAATATAGTTTATTTATATTGGAATATGTTATAATTATTAGGGGTCTACCGATATGCCCTTTTGCCGATATTGCCGATACCGATATTACCGATATTTTTTTTGCCGATATGAGTATTTGTTAGGACAAAAACCAGCGGCCATATTTGATGACGTCATTCTTAAATTTATCACTCGTAATTATTTATCTTTTATGTTAGGGGACTACCGATATGATTTTTGCCGATATTACCGATATTTTTTTCCCGATCTGAGTGCCGATAGGGTATTTGTTAGGACAAAAGCCAGCGGTCATATTTGATGACATCATTCTTAAATTTATCATTCCTAATTATTTATCTTTTATATTAGGGGACTACCGATATGCATTTTCACTTATATTACCTATATTTTTTTTCCGATATGAATATTTGTTAGGACAAAAACCAGTGGTCTTATTTGATGACATCATTCTTAAATTTATCACTCCTAATTATTTATATTTTTTATTAGGGGTCTACCGATAAGCATTTTTGCCGATATTACCGATATTTTTTTCCGATATGAGTGCCCATATGAGTACAATTTGTTAGGACAAAAATAACAGCGGTCATATTTGATGACGTCATTCCTAAATTTATCACTCGTAATTATTTATATCTTATAATTAAGGGGTCTACCGATATCCAGTTTTGCCGAAATTACCATTTTTTTTCTTTCCCGAAACGAAGTTTCCAATGTGTTTACAAGTTCCAGATCATGACCTACATAGGACTCATAACAAAACGAACCGTCCTTTATAAAAATGTACAAGCATATTAGGTACTCCTTTTGAAACTTCAACCTTGACTCATAATTATTAATTCTAACCAATAGTTTAATGGCTTTTGCACACGGCCACCTTTTATGAATGAAACAATGAGAACAAAGTACAATAGTAATAGAGTGAAAATGAGGCTGAAGGTTGAATGGTTGCCAATGACAACAAGTATTCACACGGTACATTTTGTTATTCCATACGAAACGAAATGTTTTAGACATCTGCGATTCTGCATGCATCTTTGCTATTAGAGCTATTACGTGACCATAATGTTTACATGTTATCCATTTATTAGAGCAATTACGGTATACTTGGCATCTATTTACACAGTATTTCTGAGTATACGAAAATCGGCCGATACCTAAACAATATCAAAGCACATGGCACACTGTATCGTGGCTGCACATATTAATACTAGGACTCTTTTGACTATTTCAATACCGGTATCGGGGTCGATATATTAGTATTAGATATATTATTGTTTCCGTTTTTTGTTGTTTTTTTTTGGGGTCAAAATGTCACTTATTATGAAATATCGGTGACGTCAATATCGGGACCTTTACATGCTACCGATACCGATATTGCCGATATCCAGATATCGGTGCCGATATATCGGCCAGCCGATATATCGGTAGACCCCTAATAATTATATTATATAACTGCTGATAATATGTGTTACTGTAAAATCATAGTGATTGTAGAAATTTCAGTTACATACACACACAACTGACAGCATGAGTTTACTGTAGCTGAAGAAATGTAAAATTTCACATTTCAAGTGACAAATCAGGGGGTCCACTTACACTAGAGATCGACTTATAACTTATACTCGAGTAGATACCGTTTATATCACTAAAATAACTTCAAAATTTAAAACCTAATTTTGCAGACATAATTTTTAATTTAATGGGTTTATAATTGTAATTTTTTAACATTAAAGGTAAGATGTTTAATTAATTTGTTTTCATATTCGCCTGAGCTGATTCTCTTTTATCATAGTAGATTATAATGTGATTTATTTCAAACAAAATAAATGCTTAAACCAAATTTATTTAAAATCATTTTCTATTTACAGTAGGCTCAGGGACCTTTGGTGGGTGATCACTTTGGTAAAAAAAAATAATAATTTAATTTCAGCTTTTTCAAGCATGTACACAGATGGTTGATTTGGATTTAGGGTACTGCACCCGAATATCTTCACCACCAGAGTGTGAGGTTCTGTGGACACTCCCACAGTCCCTGGTGTCCCTCTCCCTGTGCGGCATGATGCTGCAAGATGAGAAAATTCTGGTAGAGTGCATCACAAGATTACCGCGTCTGACAAGTATAAAACTTTGTGGTGTCCCAGCGCTAACAGATCAAACACTAGAACAGGTAAAAAACCAAATGAAGTATTTGAAACTTTAAAGCAAGATAACTTTTGGTCATCGTAGGGTACATCTCTATCAGTATTGGTCTAAGATGGGCACACTTTTTTTTTCAATAATTTGTTTTAGACATTATTTTTACAGCGAATTATTTTTTTTTCTTCCACCTTTTCATCAGATTGTAGAAAAAATTGGGCACCGGCTCTTAGATTTAAACTTAAGTGGAATAGGTATTAATGAAATAACAGACAAAGGTCTAAAGGCTGTCTCCAAATACTGCACCCACTTAGAAGCTCTTCACATAAGCATGCTCCGGGAAGTTACTGGAATCACTCTTTTGCCAATATTTGCTGATCCCGAGAGAGCATCGAGGTTAAAGACTCTAGCTGCTAACTGTAAAAAGGTTGGAAATTATATATATATATTTATTATTTTCTTTATAATGAAATTTTTTTATTACACATAAACTCCAATTAAGAAATTTATTAAAATACTTTCTATTCTCTTTTTCAATGAAAATGTTTACTTGAGACTTGGAAAAGGGGCACTCAAAATGATTTGAGAAATAATGTAACAAACTACGTTGTTTTGTTTTTTTTTACAGCAGTATTATTTTTCTTCAATATTTGCTATAATGTGCATGCCATATTAGGGTTTCGTTAGTAAATTTGTATACATTTTTTCCAGATGGACACTAATTTGTTGGACCAGATCATGTACAGCTGCCCTAATCTTGACATGCTTGATGTGTCCGGCTTGAGTTCAGTGACTGATCAGATGATTATCACCCTTGCTGACCATTCCCAAAAGTTGACCCACCTCAATCTGAAAGGGTGTAAGCAGGTCAGAATTCCCTCTCATGCATCTTTGTTTTAATGATGTAAGGAAATGGAAGCACTCCTTATCTATAGGCATTTGAATTCTTAAAATTGGAAATACAACACAACAACATTCTAATACAAAATTCAGGTAGACAAAGGGATAAAAACACTTTTCTTGTTCCTTTTGCAAGAGCAAAAACATATAATTCCTCCTCCTTCCCTTCTTGCATTCGGGCATGGAATGGGTTGCTTGAACAAACGAGGATAAGAAACATGCTATCAACATTCAAAACTGTATTTAAAATCCAAGACCAGACATATACCAGGGATAATCTTATGTATAAAAGGAGCGTCTGCATTGTATAAAATAAGAAATATAGTTATAAATGCCTAAAAGATTTAAAATTTTGTAAAATTATTTTTGACTGAGGCTCTTTAAAATTAATTAAATGTCTTGCAGTTAAGAATAGATACATTTCTACAACTTAAATATCTGAAATATGTTTTATTTTTGCCAAAACATCTTACAAGCTTCTCAAACTTTAAAAATTGATTTTGATTATTAACCATATGAAATAAGATCCAACAATTTTCCCCAACATCAAGGTTACAGATGCTGCCATTTGTTACTTGAGCGGATGCTGTCCCCTCAAGAGCATGTGTGTTTCTGGTCTCCATGCCCTTACAGACAAGAGCATCTTTTGCCTGGCTAGCAGCTGTCCACAGCTGGAAGAGATTTATCTAAATGGTTGTGCCCACATATCACCTGTGGCTGTGCAGTACTTGAAGGTATTCAATATACTTGGACCAAATTTTTAGATGAAACTGTACAGACCACTATGAAATTAAGAAAGATAAGGTTATAAAAGTCTACATTGGGCGTAAACCATTCCACTACCAATTTGGCACATTCACACTTTCCATAAATTATAATGCGTCATAATTATTCTGGTCTAATCTCAATATATATCACTTTTAAAAAATCTGTAAGTTAATAATTTTAAATTCATTTTAAGAGAGAGCAAACCGATCTATTTAATTGACCCATAATGATGTTTTCACTTAATGAGAAAAAAAAATTACCTTTTTTTTTCTTCTCTTTTTAGGACTGCTCTCTAAGAAGGTTGTATGTAAAACATAATATACCAAACGCCAGTCCAAATCAACTCATGGCTAAAAATTTAGACACTGGTGAATTCTGCCGTGCTGATCTTTTATAGGATTAAAGCCATGTTCTCTCATCTCCATGATTATTCCATGATGTAAAATAGCATAAACAGGTTGAGTGATGAAGATTTTCACAGAATGAAAAGTAGTAATTAAAATAATGTGACACTGGAAGCAAAACTAAGTGGCTGTATCTAATAACAATCTCCTTTTTTATTAATGGGACTGCCATAATTCAACTGAAGGTCCAATCACAATGCGGGTTGTTTTTTTATCAAGCCATAATATTTAGTTGTGAATGTCTGTATAGAATCCATGACAGAGATGGCACTTGATGCAGAAATTTTGTATATATTTATACATTTTAAATTTCTATGCTAATACTATGTATGATCACCTACCTGTGGCAGCATGTGGCTATTTAAGTGAATATTTTAAGAATTTTTTTATTTTAAATGTTATTTTACAAATTTAAGAATCCTTTCAAGAAAAAAATAATAAATATATCAATATTAAAACAAGCAACTTTAACGCATAAAATCTTTTGCCTTCTGCCCATTCCACAAAAAAAAATTATTTTACAAATTTAATTCTTAAATTTTTTTAATATGACTACTATGACAATTTTCCTATATTTTTTGTTTTTTTTACATATTGTTTTAAATTTTTCTTAATCAAAATTACGTGTTATGATATACAAATACAAGTGAAAATAAAACTTAGTTGCCCCACTTTTGTTGTAGCAAGAAGCACGTGGTCACATAAAGTCTGGCAACTATTCTTCAGTGTGTAGTACTTGGTAGTTCCATTCAGGGGATGTTCATTTTATTAAAACCATATATTTAATTAATAAAAAGCATAATAATATAATTTCTACTTTACAAATGCAAAGACTAAATTTAACTATTTTTATTTTCAAAATACCTACACAGAATTTGCATCAAAATAAGAACATCCAAATACTTCTTCCGCAAGCAAGCAAATAATGTAGAGTTTTTATTTAATTGTAGCTTTCAAAACTTGGAACTCTAACAAAATTAGTACAAGCCTATGTTTATTTTTGTTTAAAAAATTAAAACCTACGATTGATTATATTTGGTACACAGAGGCGTAACTACGTTTTTGCCGCACCCTTGATAAATTGACGAGTTTGAGTTTTGCGCTTTTTTTATTTGTTAGAAAAAATAATTGAATTTCACTTATTTTATTTATGACAATAATTACGTAGTCTGACAGTGACAGTCATACACTGTGAATATAAAAATGCATAAGACAGGAATAATACTAATTTGCAGTTTATTATTTACTAAATAATACCCAATAAATTGGTTGAAAAAAAATGGATAATGTTGCGTTAATAAAGAATACAGCAAAGCTTGAAGTAACTTGAATTATAAATAAAAATAATAGTGTCAATGTGTCATACTCATAATCTCATACATAACGATAGAAATTCAATATTCATGCAGAAATCACCTATGACCCGCTCATAAGCTGACCCCCCAACTTTATCCCTTATATTTTGTCCAAAAAAGGTCGGCTTTACGACGAGTATATATGGTATATTATAATTATCGGGTTATTATATCATTTCAGAACACGTGTAGAGCCACGTAAATAGACGTAAAATCTTATCTTAGTGCATTCCACAATGGATTAATCGACCCTTGCAAGTACAAAAAATGACAAAGACAAGAAAAAGGGGTGGTACCTAATTCGTGTCCCTTTGCTGCATGCTCTGACTCTTTTTAAAAAGAAAAATCTTACTCCCCCCATCCCACTGTGGAGGGAGTAAAGTGGGGGAGGGGAGGGAAGGTGTCTCCACTCACTGGCTTGTGTCGGCATGTCAAAGCAAGTTGGCTTCCTTTCATTTGAAACATAGACATCGCCTCTCTTTCCTGTCAAGCCTACTAGCCGGTATGGCTGTTCCCCCCACCTCTCAATTTCTACATTGTCTTTGATTAATCAGCGCCTATTACGCCATTTTCCCTAACTCAAAAACTCAGTAAGTCAATTTTTTTTTCCAGGTCCTTTTGAGTTTGACGTAGAGATAGAGAAGACTGACTGTATTTATTTAAATACAAATTTAAAAATTAGAGATTTAGTGGCGCTCTTTTGAGCTGGCGCCCTTGGCAACTGCCCCGATGCCAACCCGTTGTTACGCCACTGTTAGTACATAATATTTAAGTCAATTTAGGCATTCTCTGAAACATAATCATTATTTTAAAATCTTAACAGATTAAGTTTGTGAATATACCAATTGTGTCAAAAAAGGAAAAATATTGTGCATTAAATAATATGAGTGATGATTTTAAATTTTATTACATGAAAGCTGACCAAAACAAGTGAATTAACCCGTGAAGTTTAATATGTTTCTTAAAGGAAGAAAACAATCGCTTGGAAGATTTCTATGTAAATGTATTTTCTCTGTTAATATAATAATGATGATAGCAGTTTATCTGTGTGTTTAAATCTTATACAAGAAAATTTACCTGAAAAAGAACTCCTCATCCAGTGCCTATGAAATGTATGGACGACCCTTTATTTCAGTTATTTTAAATTCTAAACAAACTTAGTATATTTTTCCTAATATTTTTAAATAAATCTCTTCTTATTAAATTTTGAACTATATTACCATTTGCTTTTAAGACACTTTATAACATAAAAAACCTATGGGAGTTTCAAACATTTGTATTATTATTTTATACATTTATGAATTCAACCTTTGTGTGAACTTGCTTATTTGGCAGTTCAGTGGTAAACTATTTGTCAGTTGTTCCATACACAAGCTTTTGTTTCACGTTTTTGTTTATGCATACCAAAAGTATCTGTGATAATAATTTTGAAAATCTTTCATTTATCTTTGTATTCTGTGAAAAAAGAAATTGAAAACAGCCACATTTGTCTTATGTTCTCTAAAATTATTTTTTTAGACCCACTATTGTCAATGAAACCAAGTGATGCATTAAATTGTTTAAAATATTTTACTTGTTCTATTTCATAAAATCTTGGAGTTGGAGTCTGCTTCAATCTCTTAGATCATCATGTAAGACTTACATTCTAATTACTCTATATCATTAATTTCTCCATGGGCAAAATCATGTAAACCACATGTACTTGTGATTTGTTTTCTTAGTCTTGCATAATTCACCAAAGCCTGTCAACATTAAAAGTAACTCAAGGAAAAACTTCCCATCACCTTTAGGGACGCGCTTCATTCATGTTCAAGCATACCGGACTATTTACTCCTGTTACAACGACCAATATGAATAATTTTTATAATTAAAATTCCATTTTAATATGGTACAGTTGCCTTTTGTTTGCATTGTCTCATTTTGGGAAACCCCTGATTTATACTCTTGATTTATTCAAACTTTGAACTTGCAGTCATAAGTTTGTTATTAGTGTCATATGTCCTGCTTTTAATTATAAGTGAGAACAGATCAAGCTGCTGTCACTAAATTATAATTTTTGAAATATCCAAATTTCTATGTGATCAGACTTTCAGTGGTCAGTTTATGGTAGTTATTATATTTCCTTTTTTTTTAACAGCTAAATAAATGATCAAATTTTACCAAATGATTGCATATTCTGAAATGGTTTGTATATTTATAGTGAATTTCAAGTGCCTGTTCATAGTTGGCAGCTCCATCAGTTAGAGGCACACAAAAAAACAACCTCATTTGCCTATTTGCCTGCTCTTGTCCTTTTTTTGGTCATTTTTTAAACCCATAATAAAATTGCATACAAATAGCTCTCATTGTTCAGGAAACTCATTTGTAATAGTGTATTGATTTTTTTAAAATATTTTTTTTCTTTTCTTATTCTGACTTCACCTAATGGCAAATATAATCTAGTTGTTAAATGTAATTAAGGATTCAAAAATTCTGTGAAGCAATAAATATCAGGAAAAATATTTTATTTTGCAATTTCCTTTATTCTGTATTGTTTTAAAGAATTTTAGGTGTCATGAACTATTTCACATGGTATGCAATGTTTGTAATAAAAGTAAATAACACTGGTGCTTCACTCTACTCTTGGAAATGGCTGGAGAAAGGGAAGCCATTTGTTGCAAACACATTAATAGGGGAAAGGAAATATACAAAATTCCTAAAGCTATTTCCACATAACAGGGCCATTTTGGGGAGTGATTGATTTTGTTTAGCGCAATTAAGGAAATTGGGAGTTTTTGCATTAACTTTTCCTGTTACTAATATAAAATATAATATTTTTGTTATCTAAGTGTAAAATTTATCTGGTAGAGCTTGTATTTTTCCTTCTACCATAGAACATGTATAAGGTTGAATCCTTTGGCTAAACCAGTCACTCTTTAAAACTAATTATATTTGTTTTTCTTAAAGATACAATCATATCTTTATTAAAGACCACAACACATTTTTAAAAGATAAAACTTTATTAGCATCATTGTGCAGACAAGATCATCTACTTATATTATGTATACACTGTTATCTCCTGGGACAGAATAAATAATAAAATCATATAACAACAATATTCAATACAACTTATTAACATAGGACAGGGCAAACCTATCACCAATGAAAAAATAAATGCCTTGAATGCATAATCAGGTAGAATATTTAAATTACACTCTACCTACTGTAAGGGCAAGGATATTTAAAGATAAATTAATCGATAACAGCTCTAAAAATTAAGTTAACTTTTGAAAAATTATCAATTAATTAATCGATAATTTCGATTAAAGCCAAAAATAAACATTTATGACGTCATTAAACTGAACATTTCAAGGGAGGTAACAAAAACAGGTAATTGACATTTTTTTATTTTATTTAGTTATTTCCCCTGTCACCTGACATTGAAAAATAAGAATATTTTGAACTAAATTTTATTTCTTTAAATCCACAAAAAAAATTGAAATCAAAGTTATGCATACAATGGAAAATATTGCTAAGTCTCATTTCTCAAGTGTTATTTCAAGCCATGATTTTATCACTTACAGGCTTTTTTGACTGACACAATAAATAATTATTTATTGATTGTACTTGTAAACTCTTCCTGTCACTATTGACAATAGATTTATACCACTTCGCATGTTTGTGCTGAAGGTGGTACGTCAGCGATGTATTTGATCCTTTAAAAGAGAATTGTTTATGGCATTGAACACAGATAACTTTTTCACCATATTTGACTTTGCCATCCGCAGTTAGCCTAAAAACTAAATTTTTGCTCAACTTTCTAGTTATATGCTTAAATTTAACTGTGCTGATGGCACTGATGCTGTCAGCCATTTTTTTAGTTGACATCTGCAGGCCCACATAAATTAATAAAATACATTATAATATTACGCAGGAGAAGTTTGTACGTCAAAAAAAATAAATTATTATTAATTATTTATTAATAAAAAAAATTAAAATATAAATATTTTCTTTAATTTTAATTGAATTTTTATCGATTAAAATATTTTTAATCGATAATTTCCGCAGCCCTAATAATTTTATTAGTGTTTAATTTTGTGGCTAAAAACTAGTTTAAAACTGGCCCCCTTTTTTTTACCACGTTTTATTAACTCGCTTTCGTTCCCGTTTGTCCAAGATTTTTTCAAATTTTCAAATCTGCCAATGTAAAATTGAACCACTTCTGATGGTCCTAGAGATCTGAAAATTTTACCACAGATAGATCTTGGATGACAATGCATTGTATCAAAATTTCAGATCGATCGAATGTATCGTTATTAAATTATTGAACTTTTTAGTTTATCTATAGTCTATATAAAAGCATCTGTACCGTCTGCTTTTGTTGACATCCGTGAGTTCACCCCGTGACCACATCACAATGTTTTTAAAACGTTGGGCGGCTTGTGAGGTGTTTGGTAAAATAAATAGAGGTAAAAAAATATTTTTACAAACCAGGTTGTTATAAGTGGACTAAAAAGAATAAAATAAATAGAAGTTAAAAAAAGATTTTTAATAAATAGAAGTAAAAAAAAAGATTTTTAAAAAACATGTTTTTATTAGCGGACTAAAAAGAAGAAAATAATTTAAAACTTATAAGTTCAAGTACTTTCATTTAATATGACTAAAAACGTGGGGCGGGCGCTTATGAGGTTTACATATGCGGTTCACTCATTCTCTAGCTTATAGATCTCTCTTTTGCCTTCTAAATTAGAAATATTTAATTTTTATACCAAATACCCGCCCCACGTTTTTAGTCATATTAAATGAAAGTACTTGAACTTATAAGTTTTAAATTATTTTCTTCTTTTTAGTCGGCTAATAAAAACGTGGTTTTTAAAAATCTTTTTTTTACTTCTATTTATTGTTTTTTATCAAGGGCTGCCTGGTTGGAATATTGACATTTACATCAGGGAATAGAGAATATTATATTTGAAAATCTTGTGATTAGGTAAATGATAATGAAAATTTAAGGATTAATAATAATAATGCATCCTTATTCTAACCATATTTTCCATCTAATATTTATTATTTTTAAAATTTGGTATTTTTAAGGTATTTTATTTGATTTAGACACAGATTCACACAGATGGACATTTTAGGATTTTTATTCGGCCTTATAAAAACATTCCTTTCAAGGACAATAAGTGACTAAAACAAGCATCCAAAAAAAACTATTCCCAAGGTTAGAAATCTTTACATATTTGTGTTCATTGCTTCCTGAACCTTCAGTTCATAGAAACTTCTCAAAATACATGCAAACAAGCTAGAATGCTCAAAGGCCCTCAATTTTAAGAACATACTCTCAAAGAAAACATACCCAACCTTTTTTATTGGGATATGTTTACATTAGAATTTATGATCATCAAAATACACTCTCGGAAACTGATTTTGAAAGAACTTCTGTCTTTTTGTTGTATGGTATATAAATTTAATAGACATTAAGAAATAATATGGATAATAAAGTAATTACTAATACAGTAGAACCCAGTTAGGTCACTGGCCTTGGGGGTTGTCAAGAGAGCTGATGATCGAAAACCAACATAGCAGCAAAATATTTCTTTATGTAAAAGATGTGCTCTAATAAATGAAAATGTACATTCATGTTTTTCAAAGTTTTTTTGTTTTTTTACACTAACATATTTTTTTGAATGAATAATAGTGGAGTCATAATGAGGTTGATTGAATGGTTGCCAATAACAACTATTCTGCACAAAGGTACATTGTAGTATTTTATAGGGTTGATAATGGTTAACCTTAATTTATGGCTTTAAATTTTTTGTTAATTTTTTGGTGCATCAAATCAGTCAAATTTTAAATTTCAATCTAAATATAATTACAATGACATGACAAATACAAAAATTCCCTTATCATCACTGTTTACTCTTTACATGGTTCACAGTTTTTTTGTTGTGTCTGAATGAATTCTCAGTATTTTATAATGTCCACTCTGCAGAGTTAAGACATGTAAATTTGGTATAATATTGAATTAATTCCATATAGGATCATTTTAAAGCATAATTATCATACATGTTTGCCGACACACAAAAGGCAAAGAATAAATATACTGAATAATATACTGAATGAGGGGAGAGAGTGTAACAAATTTATGTAACACTCCCTGCATAATTAGTTGGTAGCATGTCACCACTGCTTGCCGGCACTCAGCAAGATATCGGGCGATGCATGGACAAATTTGGCCCTCTTTTAATTTGCAATCAAAATATTAATAAAAATAGGGGAAAGCCATTTAAAAAAAGTTTAAATTTAAAAAAATTGGTTTGGACTTGGAAAAAAATTTGAGATTTTCTTTTTTGTATGCTAAATCATATCTTGTTCCAAATTTATTTAAAACTATTGACGCAGGGAAATTATTTTCCTAGGAATGTAAAAGCCCAATTTTGTGCATGATATACATATTCTAACACTGTAAGGAGAAAAAAAAACTAACATAGATCTAAAAATCAAAAATTATTTGACAACATATATCAAATGGAAACCTGATTTAATAGATAACATAGAGTGACATTTAAGTTTCCAGCCCCACACAACCAAACTGTTGAGATGTGCTATGAATAAGTTTCACAATCAATGCTATGGTAATGAAAAACTTTTTTTAATAATACAAATTAGTCAGTTATCACAAATCTTGAAAACAAATGTTTATGACAAAAGAACATCTTTAGCTTTTTATAAAGGGTAAAAAAAAACCATAGCCTTTAAATATTTTTTGTTATATAATGACACAAATTTCTTTGTCAAACCTCAGCTCAGATATATTTACACCAATGTCTTATGGATTTCTTCAACTTTTAAAAAAGGTTAGCAAATAAAAAAAACCATACATTAACAGTCAACCAACCACCAAAAAAATTTAAAAAAAGTGTAAATAGGAACAGAACAGGACCAAATCCATGTAACATGTGAGTGGTTAGAAATCTCTTCCTACCGACTCACTCCCATTTTACTTACAGTTTTTCATGCAAAAAAAAACGCAATATATTTACACTGCATCAATAAGTCGATGTTATTCACAAACTTACATGATGGTCTTTAATATCTTCTTTACTATCTATCATTAACTTCTATACGCTGAGACTGTTGTCAAATTTGCACAGATTTTTTAAACAAAATTGCAGAGGCTTTTAACAAAAATATTACACTAAATATTAAAATTCTGTTGATATAAAAATTGTTAATCCACAATTCTCACATTTATTTGTAGAAACTGTTATGAAATTTAAGTATTTTGTAAGTCCTACAATAGCTTTAAAAAAAATTAAGAGTATTCACACTTTATTAGACAATTTTTAAAAAGTTTGCTTTAATTTTTTTTTATTCTGCAATCTTGATGTCTAATAATTTAAGTTCTTACTAAAAAAATAACTTAGACAAATAAATTGCTTTTGAAAAAATTAAGGAATTCTCAAAAACTTGTCAGCCACATGGCAGGCCTAAAGGGACCCATTTGGAAACTGATACTACCAAATAAAACAAAGTTTGGGATGCACAGGTCTAGACTAGATATAAATAGAATTAAATAATTATCAAGATGCATAATTGATTATCTGAGATCTGTATAGAAATTCAAGACCTTAAATGAATTTCATTGTATGATTAAATACATGAACATATTTTTAAAATGAAACGCCTTCAGATAAAATGTAAGCCTTACAATTAGTATACATTACAAATGTAAATCTTAGACTCAAAGTAAAAATTAAAGTAAATCTAATTGACATATCACAACATCTTCACAATAGATATATCAAGGAAGTACAAGGGTATTACCATTTGCTAATAATTTAAAAATTAATAAAACTTAGGTGTCCAAAAGATTTTAAAAAATTAAAAAATGGACTAGCAGAGACGTGTATAATGGTGTTATTAAGGACAGAGTGAAGTACTGTAAATACACAATCTAATTTGACTTTTTTAAAATGTCAATGTCGAGAGAGCAAAACTGAAAATTAAAAGAAATGTAGCTAATTTTTACCATGGACACATTTACTTTATCTTCCCGAATTGAAAAGAAGGTTTCCTTCAGGAATAAATTAAATTTTTTTTAAAAATTTTGAAACAATGTCTCATTTCTAAACAAGGTACCACTTGTTATTACACATTACAAGTATTTTTGAAACATTTAAATTGCATAGAAAAATTAATATATCCTCTAGAAACTACGATTTTATTAGTCCCATGATATAAATTTTTATTATAAATTTATTTGATAAATAAAGAGCTGAACATATTTTATGAAGTCTAGGCTAAGAGAAACCAAACAACATTATAGAATGCACATTTTTTTAGGCAATAGATTGTTATTATTTTTTTAACCGTTATTCAACAACAGCCTCTACTTGCTTACTTATTGATCCACCATGCATTTTTTTCAAAAAAACAAGCCAGATAAGGACTTTGGTTGAAAGGATAAGATTTTATCTCAGATAACATTGTTTAGATTTAAAGTGCATTATAGAATATAAATTTATAAGGTATGATCACGAAAATAAAAAGAACTATAGACACCTAAAATGTTTTAAATTTCTTTTAAGAAAAAAGGTAAAAATATATAAGTAGGAAGTCAACATGTATTTAGCAATAGCAGAATATTTACATAAAATCAGGTTATTTACAGAAATTTTCCGCATAAATATGAGCAGTTGCCTAAATCAGCCATTGACTTAAAACTTTCTGTAGTATAATTAACTTTAATACCAAAACATTTTAAAACCACTTATGCTATCCCTTTGCCCCCTTTTTAAGGAGAAAAATTAAAGCCCCATTCTAAAATAACAATCTTAATATACCCTTAATTAGCATTCCAGTCTTTCGGTAAAAACAAGCCTTTAAAATTAAAGAAAACAACTTGTAGCTTGATTACATTATTGGACGCAAGATTCCATTTTAATTAAACAAATACAAGTTATTTACATCACTTAAAGTTAAAACGCCAACAAAGAAAATTTAAAAGCACCAGCTGGAAACCTGTATCCAAATAATAGTCGCCACCTTAGAAGAACAAGGTTCTATGTGAACTTTTGGTCAAACCGAGATATTCGCGTTTGAAAATTTGATTTTAGTAGGCCTGTATAGAGTTAGAACCTTGTTATTCTGTACTTCCCACAAAATTGTATCAAGATACAGCTTTCCTATTTTTTATGATAGATTAATAAATGGACTATAACCTGGTGGCTATAACTAATTTTTGTCACAAATTTGACTTGTTATTCTAAGGGGGCTGTAGTGCTTTCTTTGCTTTGTGAAAACATATACAATTTTTGTTTCTTTTTATAGGACTATTTAAACCAAAAAATTGGTAAATCAGTAATACAACTGGTAAAAAAATAGGTTATCTTATTTAGGAATGTCTTTACAAGTTACAAAATCAACTGCAATTCTCTCCATAGCAAGTAAATGAACCCTGATGATTCTTATTTCATTGTAATGGAATCTACAAACCTGGTTAAAACAACATTTTTTAAAATATAAAATTGTCATGGATACTTAATGACTGAACATTTTACATACATATTTCAAGCTATTATTTTCAAAAATGCCCATACAAACATATTTAATCCCCACAACTCTGCAGTCCTACCTCTAATGGTAGGAATAATTTAGTAAAGTACTGCTGATTGAACTATTTATATACAATAAATCCTACCTATTTCCTTGTGTAATTTTCCACTTCAATAGTTAACCATTTAGTGACTTTAAAAAAATATTTTAAATAACATAATAATGAAAAAAGATATATATGAGACCAAAATGTTTTAAAATAGATTCTAAAACATTTCACCTTCCCACATTTACAAATATTTACATATCTTTTCATTAAACTAGGAACTCCATTTATGTATTATCATACTGAGGTGAGGTTTAATCTTCAATGACACTCTAGTAGGTTTTATCATTAATAAAAACTGACATGACAATTACATGACAAATGTAGTTGAGTCACTTCCTTGTCAAAAAAATATGTATTTAAAGAGATTAACAACGTTACCGCTCCCCCACATTTTTTTCCTTTAGAAATATTTAGACAGCATTTGGAACTTGTGAGATTTGGTATGAAAGAATTGGTTGCATGCAACATGGACTAAATTAACTGAGGCTTACATGTACACATGCTGATTTGCCAATGGCTGGAATTCCAGAGCACTCATTACATGAGAGTGGAAGTGCATTCAAAAACAAGTCTTTTTCATAAACTGTACTGTTCCCATTGCCATCCGTTATTTTGCTTGTTGATGGAATTTTTGGCAAGCCTGAGTTTGGTGTAGTATTAAGTGGGCGGTAGTGGACCCAAGACATGCTGCCCTGAGGCACCCATGAAAACCCAATGCTTTGGCATGTGGTTATGAAGGAGGCATCTTTGGTTTTAATGAAACCATAGACTGTCAGGTTTTTGTCCAAGAGCTTGCGTGTGAGATCCCTCAGAAGAATCACACCCAGGTTATCACTGTGAAACTCTGGATCCACAAAAAGGTTGGCCATCGCTCCATTATACTGCATACATATATAGGCCACCAGACGGCCATCTTTAGTGACAATGGCACTGCTGTCAAAGTTTTCAATGACTTGACGAAAATACTCCACAAGACCATCATTGGTGCGATAGTGCTTCCAATGATCACAAACAGTTTCAGCATGTTCCCTTTTCAGTACTGTTAACTTCAGGTGCTCTGGAACTCTGAACAAAAAATACAAGATTGAGAAAACAATTAATCTTCCATTTACAGACAGTATGCGGCTAGATTAAAGGTATTCTTAATTTCTCACATTTTTAGCATGGTTAAAAATTCTTTTCTTTTTTTATGTATGTACATTCAAAAACATAAAGTGTGTAAGTATAATCTGACTATCTGTACAAAAAATATATATAAAAGTTATCGTATCAAATACTTTCAATTCATTTTTTTAAATAACCCTTAATAGCACTTGAAATATATGTTTGGGGTGAAAGGCAAGTTAAGAGCTACAGGTAATATAAAATTTTTGCTTGGAAATCAAGTTGAAATGAAACGCTGTGAGAGAATAAAGTATTAACTTACACAGCTGGTTCAGGTGGATCTGGTTTCATCCATGCATACATGAATCTGTGTTCAACTGAGGTGACCTCTCCTAGTTCTCTCCTGCTCTTTTCTTGAATTAGTCCCACAACATCATAAGGAACTCCTGATCAAAACAACAAATATTAACTATTTGTATTTGTGTTATTATTTGGATATGTTAATGATGAAGTATTGATGAAACAATAACTATACCAGTACTTCGTTAAATAAAATAATAATAAATTTCAAAGCTACTATAATCTTCCTCCTATAAATTATGGTTTATTTTGTGTCAAAGTTCATAAGTGAACAAAAGTAAATATTCTTTTATGGTAGCTTACTCCCCTTTATTCTCTATTTGTCACTTCAACCAAGGCTTTAATTTTTAAAGGCCGTTTAGAAGGGTTTGAGTTTTATTTCCTACTTATTTTTTTATTTAAAAGAAGTTTCCATTTGAGCTAACTTCTTAAATGCTCTACATATATTTTACAGATTAATTACGATACCTGTGAAAATGGCAGGTTTTTTCCAGTCCACTACACATGGCCGTTGTATAAAAAACTTAAAATCTTTTATACTTCGAGTATGACACATGTAATAATGTTTGAAATAGCTTGGCACCTGCAATGAATGAAATTGAAATACAATACAAATTTTAAAAAAGATATTTAACTCATTTCATTGGCTACTGAATAAATTTTTAAGCTGATATGAGTTTTACTTTTGAGAAATGATTGGCAAAATAAACGTTTTAAAAGTTTAACTACTATACAGTATTAACATTTTAGATTTAAACTTACTGAATCGGGTGTCTTAGATCTAAGGATGAGACAGTTCCACTGAGGCCACTGATCCACAATAACTTCAAACCCAGTTAGCAAATCCTCCAAATGGTTGCATATTATGTAGTAGATCTGTAGTTTAAGGAGCAAATTTAATTGAAGAAATAAAATTTTGATTAAAGCAAACTTTACAGACACTACACTTTGTAGATTCAGATTACAATTAAAAACTTTTTTTTTAATCTTCAAAAATCATCTATTGTATTGATTTATTGATATGTGATTACTCAAGTTTTAGAGTAAATTTTTTTCTTACTTAAATCTTAAATGTATTATTCTTTTTTAGAGAAATTTACTTTGAGCCATTAAATCTCTATAAATATGAATGCATATTTTAAACAATTATTATTGTATACATTTTGTTAAAACAAGTATAATTTTAAAAACTTGATTATTTTTTAGTTAATGTTTAAAAATTTATTTTCTGAGATATCTTTGACTTGTGTGCTTAAATTCAATTAAATTTTTTAGTGTCTTTGCCAAAGAAGGATCTTACATATTAAATTTATTACAAATTAGCAATATATTAAGCTATAAACTCACTTTTGCTGACCCAGGTAACTGTGAGTGAAGTTCCCAACGAAGTTCCTGAGTTTCTTCAAGAGTTAAGGTTTGAAACATAACAGACATCTTTGAAAAATGCTGTAACCTGTAGTACTGCTGTTGACAACTGAAAGCTGAAGTACCAAAAAATTTTGTAAAATTATTTTGTTGTAAACATCTTTTATAAAAGTTATACCTTAAAAATTAATTATTCTAGCCACATGTTTATTACATTAGCAACCAGCAGAGCAATTAAATTGGTGGAAAGTGATGTCTGATTATAATAAAAAAGATGAGTTAACTCGTGAATTTTAATATCGTGCTGACTAATTGCACATTTTGCAATATCTATTTAAAAAGAAAAAGGTCAAAATATTCAACATTCCACCTTTCTCATTAAAAAAACGTCAAAAAGAAAATTAAATTCTGGAAAAAAAATACTTTAAAAATTTTCTATTTTCAATGTATCAAACTAAGCCTTCTTCTCATACACCTAATTTACTTTCTTCTGTACTTGAATTAAAGCATTACCATCTGCATTTATTGTATCCTTTATATATAACTAGCTTGTTTTAAATGAGATATATTTTTTTTACACTAGACATCAATATTCCTGAAAAAATTTAAGTTGGTTGTTGAATTTGATAAAAAAATTTACTAATACATGTAATTAGAAAACAATTTTGTTGCTATACAAGCTGTTGTAATACATAAATCTGTTTTTCAATTAATGAGAGAATTTAATCATGTGCATCATTATAAAAGCTCATCGTAAATTTAATTATTTGAAGGTTGTGTGGGGTGAAAGTATTGCAGATAGCTTGATTCTCAAATCTTCTATTTATGAAGGGCCCACATTTAATACTCTTAATCATTATTAGACTGAATACTTGTTATTCTATACATATTCTCAAAATTTTAAATAACATTGTCAACCATTTACAAACGGCCTTGCTGTTAACTAATTATTATCTAATCTAGCATTTTAGACCCCAATAAAAAGGCAATTTTTCACTTCCTCGACCCTTCATTTTATAAAGTCAAAGGATCTTATTGAAGTCATAAAAGTCAAAGACAATATTTAACACGCACTTCAGTAGAGTAAAAAGTTAGGCTACAACAAAATATATTTGTCTATTGAGTTTTTTTACACATAAGAATGCAAGCTTTTAATTTTGACTTTCATTATAACAAATGATAAAATTATGGTATCCTTCTTCCCATGCGCAATAGGAGACACCATAAACTTAATCAATCTTGGCTGGGCCTGTATTTTGTTTCTACTGTCTAATACCTTCCTAATATTCCACCAAAACAAATTTGGAAAAATTATATCTTACCCAAACTACCAGACATCTTTGCACATTGCAAGTAATAATATATGTTTATGTTCAAAATTAGATAAATAAATATAGTAGACTAAGTAGAGGCAGAGGTAAATAATATATTAATATTAATAGGTACTTTGACAGAAAATTTAAGTTTTGTTCAATAGTCTTAAATAAAAATCATTTTAAAGGGCTGGTCAAGACCTAATCAAAAACATTTGCTTGTCTATCTAACTTTTGTAGAAGTGGAGATATGAATTTTTTTGAAGATTTTGTTGTTGTTGCTACTTATATAACCTATATTATTATTTACTCCAAAACTTGAGACTCGAATTTCAAAATTCTGTACGCTTTCCTTCACAACTTTTTTTATTTTTAGAGATATGGGTATCAAATTTTCAGGAGACATTCACAACATTCACAATCTCATTTACAAAATCAGCATGAAATGTTTAAATTATATCAAGACTTTGAATTTTTTAAATACATCTATTTGAAGGTTTGTTTTGAAAAAAAAATCATAGTGAAAAATATTTTTTAAATTTAAATACAAATTTTAAAAAAAAATTACACGCCTATGGTATTTTAATTAAATTAAATCAATACTCTAAGTAAAGGTTTAAAGAGTAAGTATTAGTTTTTAAAAAAATAAAACTGAATGCAAGTTACCGTATATAATCGTTCTAAAGCCGATTTTTTTTTACAAAATCTTGGGGGGAAAGTTGGGGGTAGGGCTCTACCCATTTGCATTTTTGCCGGTATTGCAGACATATTACTGGTATTTTTTTTGTCGATATGAGTGCCTATATAAGTATTTTTTAGGACAAATACCAGCGGCCATTTTTTGATAAAGTCATTCTTAAATTTATCTTTCGTAATTATTTATATTTTATATGTTAGGCTACACTACTGGTTTAATTTAGACAAATGTAAATTAAGAAACAAATCGTACAACTTCATTTGAATTATAAGTGTGTGTCGATTACGGTCTTCTGTATATTTTGTATAAACAGTAAAATTTATCTTCAAACGAAGTTTCTGATGTGTTTAGAAGTTCCAGTTCACAATTCTATCATCACCTAATTATGACTCATGACAAAGCGAGCTGTCTTCTATAAAAATGTGCAAATAAAATTAAGAACTCTTTTTGAACCTTTAACTTCGACTCATAATTAATACTAACCAATAGTTAAATGGCTTTTGCACACGGCCACCTTTAATGAATGAAACAATGAGAACAAAGCAAATTAATAGAGTCAAAATGAATGGTTGCCAATGACAACAAGTCTGCACATGGTACATTTTGTTATTCCTTACGAAACGTAATGTTTCAGACATCTCGATTCTGCGTGCATCTTTGCTATTGGATCAATAACGGTATACTTGGCATCGGCATCACTTCTACAGTACGTTGTATTTCCGAGTATACAAAAATCAGCCGATACCTAAACAATATCATAGCACATGGCACGATGTATCGTGGCAGTTTATATTAATACTAGGACTCTTTTGGTTCTTTCAATACCGGTATCAGGGTCAATATATTAATTTGTTGAGATATTTATAAATCAAAATGATAAATTTTGTTTCTGAATTTAATTTTTTTGGTCAAAATGTCACTTTTTATGAAATATTGGTGACGTCAATATCGGGACCTTTACATGCTACTGATACCGAAATCCTGATATCGGTGCCAATAAATCGGCTGGCCAATATATCGGTAGACCCCTAGTTGGGGGGTCGACTTATAAACGAACAGGCTATAGAACGAGTATATATGGTACTATAAATTATAAATATAATACCCCCACTAATGACTAATAATTAAATTTAATTAGTCTATGAAGATAGAAGTATCTCTTTAAAAGATAATAAGAACTTTCTTATTGTCATTTTCTGAGTTAATAATTTGTATGCAAATTTCACAATATCTCTTTCATAAGGTTTGTCATTTTTTCATTATCTATTTGAATTTGACAATTAAAGAAATTCTAAGTTCTGAAATGAGATATTATTAATTGATATTATGTCTTATACTTATACCTGCCTAACTAAAATGATTCTAAAATAAAACTTACCTTTCCAGATACTTAGTAATATTGTTTAATTTAAATATTGAGATTTATTCCTTTTGATAAATTTTGTAACAAAAAAATTATTAAGTGTTTGTCAAACATCTATAGCAGTGATGGCGAAGCTATGGCTCGCATGCCCAGTCGGCACGCAGGGCCCCAGAAGCCGACATGTAACTAAAGCATTAACTTTCTTAATCAAACCAGCTAAGCCAAATCCTCATTATCAGGTTTCGTTTGTGTCTTGGCACTTTGCTTTAAATAAGTGGGTTTTGATTTGAATTTTTGGCACGCGGCCCCAAAAAGGTTCATATAGCCTAAGGCAGGAGTTCCCTGTCAACTGGTAACATGACTACCTGAATTAAATACATTTCTAAATGTAGTTTTATTATTATTTTTTATTTTGTGTATTATTGAGTTTATTATCATTATTGTTTTTAACTAAAACCACTAATAAAAAAACCAAGTTCTTAATTTTAATATATAGTTATATTATGCATTGTTTTGACTTTTGTAATATGGATAAAATTGTGAATAAAGCCTTTTCGAAAAACAAAACGTTTATTTTTAGGGGGAATAACTCCGTAGACCAAAATCCACCTTCAAGTCATGAAATACGGATTGGCATAACTTTTTTCAGCTAAAACCATTTGTAACAAAATAAAGTTGTTACAAGTTACAGTTGGAAAATGAATAAAGTATTCTCAAAATCAAGCACTAGCCTAGCCTACCAACTATAAGATCAAGTTTTTTTCTAATTTGAATTGATTACATACCTTTTTTTGTTAGAATTAAATAACTGCCGATCGAAAATGAAACTACCTGCAAAAATGATATCAGCCTAGGCCTAATCACTGAATTCTGAGGTATATGTCACTGATGACGAAGTATGCATTTATTATAAGGTACTGTGAAGTAAAACGCAAAAACTATGAAACCACCAAACCACCTCTGAACCCAAATCTAACTTCGATGTTACAGAATTTGTATGAATTTTCTAAATGAATGTGCCGAATAATGCGCAAATGAGTATTGATGTACCTAATTTATAAATATAATTAAGAGTACTAATTTTTTTCCGCTTTGTTGTAACTTTGTAAAATTAAGTGTGAAGACAGAAAGTAAAGTATTCAAGTTATTTCAAGTAAGTTAACTCCAAACTAAACAATTACTAACAAAGTCAGTAGTCAGTGTCAGTAAATTTGTATTATAATAGTCATTAGTGTAGTTAATGCTTACTTAAACTAAGGCTAAACTTAGTAAGGCCTACAGCGGACATTCAACACCAAGAAAAATAAAAACACTCCTGAAATTCTATTGATAATGAAAACTTGTATTGAACTGTATTGTTATTATTATTATTTATTATTGTGATTACATTTAATTCTAGGTCTAGAGCTTGTCCTGTCTTCATTTAAATTTTGAATCATTCAAATCTACAATGACGCTTTATTAACAGGACACTATAGAACTATATATATAATAATGGTATTTGAATTTGGTCAACTATCAATGGCTAAGTAAATACCTGTTTGAAGTAGAAGCTTCTCTCAAACCAAGATTCGCAATGTCACTTTCTGCCCCTATTTAATTTAAGCACTTCCACGACAAAAGACCTTGAGAGCACGTCCGGTAACCGTGTTCCACTTCTTATTTTCCTTGAATCAACACTGCATCATCGTGACCTTTAAACTCGTCTTTTAACCTACAACCTTTTCTACATACTACACTTTTTTTTATTTGATAGAATAGACCCAGTAGGCCAGGGGTGTCCAAACATTTTGCTAGGAGGGCCGTATTCAATTAAGAAAAATTATGCGCGAACCGTATAAAGATCATGATATACTTTGCGATTGAGTTACAGTTACAGACTTTTAATAGTATGAAAGAGTGTGTTGCCAGTACTTTCACGATTTTCGAGATTTTATAAATATGAAATATTTTACCCATATATAATATATGAGTCCATCATAAGACATTACTAAAACTGGATGAATAATGTCAAATTTATAGTAACAAAATGTTTATTTAACACAACACAACTTGCTATAAATAAGATGCGTTGGAATTTAAATAGAACGGAAATGTTGAGTAAAAAATTGTAAACTGTTTGAAAATTTAGTAGTCTACACCGACACCACATTCATTTCCTTTTCCAAGTTGTCAAAAATAAACAATATTACATCATCGATTTTTAAAAAAAAATCAATATCTCAGTTGGTATCTATTAAGACGTCATCGATTTTTGCTATCATTTGTCGTCGTTACAGAAATAATTCGCGAAGCATAAATTATTTAAGAAGAGATCGTAGGCCAGTTAAAGTGTTAATGCGGGTCGTATTTGGCCCGCGGGCCGGACTTTGGAAATCCTCGACTGTAGGCTACTCTCTTGTTTTGAATAGGTCTAATAATATGACAATAGACAATTATAATTATTGAATCTGATTTTTTAACCTGATATATACAATAATATTGTATAGGAGGATAGAAGAACCAAAAGCAAAGTAGTAATCATACATAAAGCAATTAATTCTAATTTAGAAATACAACACAAAGATAACTTAATACAACCCTCAGATAGACATAAGGATAAAAACACCTTTCTTATTCCGTATGCAAGAACAAACACATACAAGTTTTCCTTCTTCCCGTCCGGAATTCGGGCGTGGAATGGGTTGCCTGAAGAATCCAGGAAAACCAACACTTTATCAACATTTAAATCTCTAATAAAAATGCAGGACTAAACACAAACCATAGATACGCGTAGGACGCAATAATCTTCTGTATAGAAGGAGCGTCTGTAAACAGATAAGATAAGATAAGATATTGTAGATGAGAATTTAATTTCCGCAGAATCTCCGAGCTAAAACTCGGATAAGCGTAGGACGCAATAATCTTCTGTATAGAAGGAGCGTCTGTAAACAGATAAGATAAAACTGGTTTTATGATGAATATTAAAGTTTTGCTAGTTATTTAAATTATACCGGACCAATGTTTTAGTTTTTACCCCATAATGTCGTTGTTTGGGGTGGGGGGGGGGAAGGGGCAATTAAAATTTCAAATTTCGGGTGGGAAAAGCCAAAATAAAGGGATAGATGTCCCCGAGAACCAGTGGAGGTGATCTAGGGGGTGCGGACCGCATCGGGTGACACCATCACAAGGGGAGACACCGAAACGTAAAATTCAGATTTTTTTCCTTTATTTGGTACTGACAGACTCGGGGTGGTCTACGGGGTAAGTCGTGAAGGGGTGACGCAATGAGATACCCCAAGTTAGATAGTTTATTCTTGATACTCAAGCCATGGGTAAATGTCAATATGCATTTTTGGAAGGAAAAAAAACACCGGATCATTTGTTTGAATGTAAAAAATATTTTTTTTAAATAATAAATGTCCATTGCCCTGTGTGTGGAAGATCTTGAGTGTAACCCGTGCTTAATTAATAATATTTTGACTATTGTTTTTTTTTAATAATAGACTCTCTCTTCAACCATTTCCATTTTTAATTTCACACCAAAATGAAATTTTAAATAAACCTTATACACATTAGTTCCTTCTTCTATATTCTATTCACAAGAACAACGCTTATAAGACATTCTTCCCGTCAGCATTCAAAACTCTAGTAAAAATGCAAGATTAGACATAAAAAAGATAAGCGTAGGAGTAGGAGGCAATAATCTTTTACATACAAGGAGTGTCTATAATCAGGGCCGGATTTAGACTTGATGGGCCCTAAGCTATTTGAGATATGGGGGTTCCTTTGAAGTCCAGATATTCTATGTCAGTGCCACTATGAAAAACATTCCGAGGCGGGGGCCCTATGTAAATCCAGCACTGTGTAAAGTATAAGATAAGAAGATGTGTGAATGAGATAAATTAAGCTAAATCACTAAATCACTATTTGAATAAACTTTCATACTTTAAGTATGACAATGAATATTATAACTTAAAGGGAAAAAAAAGAATATAACATTTAACCAAAAATCTCTCTAATGAAGTCGAGTTGAAGTGTATAAAAAGTGGGAAATGATGGTGTGGGGGTTGGATGACAACTGCAGAAATTTAGAATTTTACTTGAATGTAGTTGAAACATAAATACACACGTGTTCTACCCCAATTGCATTGAAGATAAGTACTTTTACTTATAGATTTGTTCTCTACATTTTAGTTCGTTTAGGCCTAAACACTACTTCAAATGGATTGCATACTGACTCTTATCCATTCTAATAGTCTAATTCTAAAACCAGTTCATGTGAGAGAAAAATGAGAGCTGGTCTATGGCGGATTAAGGGGGGGGGGCTGAACGGGCTAAAGCCAGCGGCCCCAGGAACCGATGAACTATTTAGTTACAAGTTACAGTCTTATATTAGCTGCTAGCAATCATTTTATTTAAAGGGATGCTGGCTGGATAGGGCCCCAGCAGTGTGAATTGCAGCCAGGGGCCCCGTGCAGTCTTAATCCGCCCCTGGAGCTGGTGATGAATACCCCAAAAGGTAAAGCACGTAGAAATTGATTTTAGTTAACAGAGCTTTAAATCGACACATTTTTAAATTTGCTTTTCAAAAAATTGTTGCAACCAGGCATTCTGGCAAATATCAATGTTAAAAAATTACCCAGCGGATGGCTGGTACAGTGTATTAAAACTTCCGGTTTACCGCACAGTAGTTTGTACACAGTGACAATCGTTGTGACTATGTCGAAACGACGCATCGACGTTGGTGATAGTATGTCTAGTAATAAAAAAAATAGGTAAGTTGAGGTCGAATAAAAACGTCAACATGTGGTTTAATTACTGTCCCAAAATGTATCATATCATTTGCCATAAAGACTATTGTTTTTTTTCCGCTCTAACTGCATTTAATAGTAACCTGTTATCGATAAATGGGTTGATATCGACATTAAATCATTGGTCATTGATTGATTCAAATGAAAATGAGCTAGAAATTAAGAAATTAATATAGCAGTAAGCACAACAAAACGCTAGAGGCTAAATTTTCAATAAAATTTATTGATTAGGCCTACCATACATTTTATATGTTATATGCGCATACTAAATATTATTAATTCAAATTTCGGTAATCCTGCAACCTGCAGTTTCTACAAGTACAAGTATATTAATATTATTATTATTAATTATTATTTCACAGTGAAATTTAATTTTCTCCTGAGAACTTACGTTTTTAATTTATTAATTGCATAATTATATGTTGTATTTCAGCTATTACTAATTACAGTGCTACCTAATTTATGAGTCTTTTTAATTTCTAAGTCTAAGGCATTTTATCGGCTCTATATTTAGGCCTAGGTACTTTGACAGAAAATTTAAATGATGTCCAATAGGTTTAAATAATATATCATTTTAAAGGGCTTGCTAAGACCTTTTCAAAAACACTTGTTTTGTCTTTCTATCTTCTATAGAATTTGAGTTATGAATTTTTTTGGTCATTTTTTTTGGCCCCTTATATAACCTATATAATTTATTCCAAAACTTGTGACCCACATTTCAAAATTCTGTACTCTTTCCCTCACAACTTTTTTAATTTTAGAAATATGGGTATCAAATTTTCAGGGGACATTCACAATCCATTATACAAAACAATGAATAAGAAATGTTTCTAGTAAATCAATATTTTGAATTTTTTAATAAATATGTTTAAGCGCATGTTGAAAAAAATGATGTTGAAAATTATAACAAAAATACAAATCAGTTCAAACATTTGCATGCCTATTGTATTTTAATTGAATATATGGTACACTTATATCAATAACTTTATTTAAATGTTTGAAGGGGTAAGTATTTGACTTTAAAAATAAAACTTGAGCAAATTATTAAAAATTATTTGTTAAAATAAACCACACCGACGAGGTCTGATTACTAAAATTTCAAATTAAAATGAAATGAACAAATATTTGAAGATTTAAGTATCAAATTAAAAGATAAGAACATTTTCCCTGTCATTTACTGAGTAAATAACTTGTATGTAAATTTCTCTGTATGTCATTCATAAGCTTTCTCATTATCTTTGTCAACTATTTGGCGATTAAAGGAATTCCAAGTTCTGCAATTGAATATTATTATTATCTCTTGTTATTATACCCATGCCCATACTTCATTATATTATTTAATATTAATTATTGAGATATATTTCTTTTGATTGAGTTTGTAAAAAATATATTTTTTCAAATGTGTATGTCAATCATATCTTTGTAAAAAGATAATGGTAAGTAAATTTAAATGAGAATTTTAAAAAAATATATATATTATTGTTTTAATAATTATATTACCCTACTAAAACCATTAAATTTTAAATAAAAGGATTAAAACACCATTATCATTATTACTTCTAGGGCAAGGTAAGTATCAATTTGGGACTTAGTATGAGACAAAACATTTAATTATGTTCTTAAATTTAATTTAATAGTTATAAATAAAATACCAGTTATTTAGTATATTAATAACACTATACTATTACTATTAAATTTAATACTAGAAAGCTACTAGTATTAGGATATAATTTTAATTTGGCCTATTTTAGTAAACTTACTTTGATATCATACGTAGTAATGGTAATAGTAATATTAGTTTAGCAGTATTAACAATTACTAGTATATAGTATTAGTATTAATTTTAGTATCACTGAACTCACTGAGTATCAGTATAGTATAGTATAGAGTTATAGAGTATACAGGGTTATAGTCATAGTATTGTAACTGAATAATTTTTAGTTTTATTAACTTTTTATTATTATTATTATGTGTGTTATTATTATATTTAAATATAACGTAAACAAACTTGAACTTAATCTTTTCAATTAAATATATAATTATATATATGCATTACAATGTATAATTGATAAAATTATAAACATAAACCATTTCCGACAACCCCTTCATATTTTGTAAGGGGCGATGACTCGAAAAATTTGATGAAACGCCGATTTGTTTAGCTTTTTTCTGTCAAAACCGTTTCCGATGAAATAAATTTATTCCGTTTGGAAAATATAAAAACTAGGTACAGTATTAAAATCAAGCCTTTAACCCTAAAGGTTATTTTTTAATTAAAATTATTCTAACACACCCTTCAAAAGAATTATATCACTGCCGATAAGGAAATCGAAAACACAGCACAATAGATATCCCCATGCTAAGAAATTCTGTTGCACACGTCACCGATAAAAAACTGCGCTTTTATTAGTATAAATGTGACGTAGAACGCAAAAACCCCGATATAGCCGTATGAGTTGAGTGTAGATCGCCATGACAGTTTTTGCGTGAATTTTCCATATGCGCAGAAAGATGCGCGAATGAGTATAATCTGGTCACGATACGATACGTCCATTTTGTTTACCTAGTAAACTGCTTGCATGATGTTTTTACCTGGCTCGACCCATGCTAAAATAAATTTACTGACTGAAAATGTTTTTTAAAGGTATTTTTCATCTATTTTAATCTTCTTAGAAGATAAATAAATATTTTAGAGTCAAAGACAATTTCATTTTTTATTGCTTTATTAGATGTTTGATTCTTATTTTGTTTGTTTGTCAGTGAGAAATTTCCATTTGGCATCTTATTGGGACAATCCGGCAAGTAGAGTAATAGACAAACAAAATGGTTGCATCACGATCAGACAATTTACTGTTGAGAGCCGAAAAAATGCCTTAGAAATTAGAAAGACTTAAAAATCAGCGCTGTAATAGCTGAAATACAACATAACATATAATAATGCATTTAATAAATTAAAAACGTAAGTTCTCACTAGAAAGTTAAATTTCGCTTTGAAATAATATACGTGTAGACTGTAGAAATTGCAGGATTACCTACAAATTTCACTACTTCTAAGTTATTCTTATCTTTAACTAGCTGGGGTACCCGGCGTTGCACGATTTAAAAAATAGTGAACATTTTTTAAAAATCAATTTATTTTGATTCAAAGCAAATTTAAATAGACGTTCTGTCATAATTAATTGATTGCAAGCCTATTTATATAGTTTGTGAAGTGGTTCCATTAAGTTCGAGAAGGTTAAGGAAGCAATAAAAACTTCCGGTTTATTAAATCATATCGTCGTAGTTTAAAAAACAAATCCAAATTATAATTGTATTCGATATTCGAAATTGAAGTAAATAGAAAATTAATAATACACGATAATCCTATTTTATAAACCTAATATGATCTACAACTTTTATTTGTAACATTGTTGCCAATTTCACCTCCTTGGGGTATCTACTGTAGTAAATCAAGGTGACCCTGAGTAGGGTTATGTTACCCTAGGGGTGGTCACCTGGGGTTGAAACATAGCCTATGACCTGTCCCGGGTCAAATGATGGTCCCATGCAAAATTTCAGCACCCTAGGTCCAACGGTGTGGAATTCTATGGGTAACAAACAAAAAAACAAGCAAACAAACTTTCATCTTTATATATTAGAAGATAGTTTATTTTTATTTTTTTTTATATTTTTTTTTAAATTGTCAAATCAGCTAGTCGACCAAATTTTTACAAGTAAAAGTAAATTTTAATAAGTAGAGTGAATTCAGTGAACTAAGTTGACTAAGACTAACTGGAACTGTAATAATTGGTGTACCTGTGAGTCCAGTGGAGTTGAATTACTGATATAGAATATAGGTATAAGTCATAAGCCTGTTAACTGCATAGTTTGAACACTTATTTACACTTACACTTCGAATCATTAGTACAATTTTACAACTATGGCAACCCCACAATAACAGAGACATATGTGATAGCATTAATAGTATTGGTATGCTCAGTACTAGTACTAGGTAAGTAGAAGTTGAATTTAAGCATCATTATGATTTTCTATACTTAATTGTGTCATTAAAAATCTCCCTGCCTGCATTTTAGACCTGTTATTGTAATTGAAAGGTTCTAATTTAATTCAAATAATATTACAGTCGAACCCACTTAACTCGAGCTCGGTTAGCTCGTAGCTCGACCACCCTACTAACTCGACGTTTTTTATTGGAACCGCCGAATTCTCTCTTTGTCTTAGCATTTTCTCATCGGCTAATTCGATTTTTCTAAGTCGCCGAAACCTAATACCTCGAGCACAAAAGAGGGCCAAATTTGCAACTTAACGTTGGTTAGCTCGATCCTCGTCGGTTCGCCTAGCAATGCACTCTGGCATTTTTAGTTCAAAACAGTGTTGACATCTCGCTTTCTTCGAGACTTCCGGCTATTGTGTGATTCTACGAGATTTCAATAAAAATTACCGGATGTTTTGCGTGTGTGAATTATTAGTTCGACGTGTATCCATGGAGTATGTATTCACCCGAGGTACTGGAAAATCATGTTAGAGGTCGTTAATCGTCATTATTTCGCAGTGCATGTTATATTATTATTAAACTTAATTCATTTTCTGATGCATTAATCATTTTATTTTTTAAGATTAAACGAATATCTTTAGAAATGAAAATAAAGGTTTGTATCGAGAATCGACGGTGGTTTTTATTTAATTAAATAAAAAATTATTATTCTTTTAAAAGTTTGTTGTTGCTTTGTTACCAGTAAGATACGTGACTATGACTAACACGTGCGTGACGATGAAATCAAATAATTTTCTTAATATTCCAGTACATGTATATATATATAATATTACACATCATCACTTTTGTAGATCGAATTCTGATAAGGAATGATTTTAAAAAAATTGGCTTAGACTTAGTTGCCGGCCGAGGTCTAGCACACAGCCCACATTGTGCTGTGATCAACTGTCAAGGCCGCAATAGTTTTATTTATATTACAAGTTTGATTGACTGAGGAAATTCGAGAGCGTTCTGATAGTAACAGATATCCTGCACGTCAAAAGCATTAAACTTAAAATTACCATATTGATATGTTTATTTTTTGTTAAATTTGCTCATTCGACGGCAAACACGAGCGGCTGTGACATGCCATGCCACACGCGGCATGAGGCGAAGCAAAAAATTTGACCTTTTAACGCATGCGCAGACAATTATAAACTGGTAACTTTTTTTTTATTAAATGGAATCGAAACATGACCACAGAGACGTAATCAAAGTCCTTTACTTCGGCATAAATATATATATATACATGTGTATATATATAAATTCCCGATTAGTCATAACTTTTCCCGACTTTCAAGGCAGAGAATTTTTTTTAAAGAATTCCCGACTTTTTCCCGTTTCCTGAGTGGGAACCATGGTTATATTTAAATTTTAAACGGTCCTTAAAAACAAACGGTCACTACAACCTTAGGAAAGAGTGAAGAAATATAAGGGTTCCGATACGATTCCGATTAATCGTCCCATCACTAATTAACGCACATCATGTACATAAAGAAATTTCAAGCACATGTTAATATTTTGCCGCCATATTGGTTTTTGTTTTAACTCGATCATCGGTTATCTCGATGCCATTTTTCATACCCCAACGCCGTCGACTTAACCGGTTTCGACTGTACTAGAAGTTTTCTTTAACATACTCTAATACAGGGGTTGTGAAACCATGGCTCGCGAGCCACATGTGGCTCTATTGGTGGCTGCATCTGGCTCTCAGACAAATGTTCAATTTAAAAAAAACACGTTTATTCAGACTTCTTTGATCTACATATTAGTTGCACATAAAAAAACAGGGTAACAATGTTATTAAAAAGAATTCAGAGACATAATTATTGTACTTTTAGTGTTGAAATTACACAAAATGCACATATTTACTTGAATTTTTATTTTTAAACATAATGTATGGCTCTCACAGAATTACTTTTTAAAATGTGTGGTGTTTATTGCTCCTTCAGACAAAAAGTTTCCCGACTCCTGCTCTAATACTTTTAGTATTAGAGTAGAGTAGTATAATAATAAAATGTTTAAGTTTTATTTATTTCTAAAACAACTCCATATTTTTGCCATCTCACATTCAACCAAAATATTCAAGAAGGAGAAAACCTTCCTATACACCATCAACAAGTAAACAAATATTTATTTTTTAAAATGAAAATAAAGTCAGACGTTACTAAATATACATACCCTATTTAAATAACAGTCAGAAGTTATCAAGAGAAACCACTATAACCTACATAAGGTGGTGCATATCATCGGCTTTAGTGTGATTGGGCTAATTATTTCATGCATAATTATTGTAGAATTCCTTAAAAACAAGGTATACTTTCTGCAGAGTTTAGCCCCCTCCCTCACATGCTCATACACATCTATATATATAATTCGCTTCGTGGGACTATGCAAAACACCATGCAAGTACATGTATGTGCAACCGAGCATGACGAATGACCCTCTCAGGGGTCGACCAATGTATCGAGACCAACAATGGTCCTTGCGTTTCACTTGCATTGTTCCTTCACAGAAAACTTGAGATTCTTAGTGTACTGGTTATCACGTCTGCCTCATACGAGGAAGGTCCTGGGTTCAAGCCCCAGCAAAAACATTGTTTTTTTTTAATTTTTAAAAATGTCTGTTTGTGCCCCTTCTTTTACCCCTTTATTGCCAACACTAGCTGACCTGCGGCGTAGCATACGCGCTAATCATTAAGTGACGGGTGAAGACTTCCTGAAAGACAAAGTTCTCAAAATGGGGTGGGTTTGGGAGACTGTGCTTGAATGAAAAGAAGGATTGGGGGGGGGGTGAGAGTACAGGCACAAAAAGCAGCACTAAGTAAATAAAAAATAGCGAGTAAATGTGAAGACATGCACACTGAGGTTGTTGTTACCCGCCTCCCATTTAATACTACCATCCCTTAAACATAAACTGTGATTGGCCGACCCAAGCGAGGGTTAGTCATATTTAGGGTTGTTATCGAGTTTTTTTTTGTGGAAAACCACTTATCGATTATGTAACTCCAATTTTAAACCGATTATCGTTTTATAGCTGACTTCATAGAAGTTAGGGGTGTAACGAATTTCGCCTGCAAATGTCTCGAAACCAACAATGAGTTGGCAGCAACTGACGTTCACTCGTGTTGTTTTGATTTCTTCGTGCTGTAGTTTGTGTCCGTTCTTTCTCCACTTTCTTTGCACTCTTAGTGAGCAAGTCTGCGGCGTATGCTTCGCCGCAGGGCGTATAGTTCTTTATATTGGCTTAAAAACTCACAATGTTAATTACTGGATTTCTAAATTTCAGAGAAGAGGATGGCTCTGGGGATAAAAAAGAAGAAAAAGGAGGCAAGGCACAATCTATATTTGAGCAGTTCAATATACCTAGACCAACACTCCAGCTCAACCCATTTACAGGTAGGTAATTTATATTTGTGTAAGATGTATTATATTAAACATCAGTCACAAACAAAAAAGTTAGTGTGAGACGTGAACATAGCACCTACTAAATTCACTAGACATAACATACATTAAAGGAACTCACTTAATAGGAATCTTAAATTTAACTTCTAGGAAAGCTGTTTTGAACTTCTGTTGGGATAAACATTTCTATATGTATAAATATATGTAAGAGAATGACTAAATGTAGTTGTAGGATTATCTGTCAGTAAGAATGCTCATCTTTTCAACTTAAAGTTTTTCGCGTTTTCATGATTGACTGAAATTCACACATAATTAACTTGCCACTTGATGAGACCCTCAAGCCCCCTTTCCAAAACATAATCATGTATTTCACTTGAGATCAGGTGGTCACTAATAATGCTCACTTAAAAATAGATTCCCCAACCCCCCCCCCTATTTAGCAAAGTCAACATGCAAAAACATGTTGTGTTTACCTCAAAAGACAGTTCTGACAACAATTGGTTTACTTTATTTTGAAATAAAGCTTTTAGACCTCTGAGAGAGATGTGTAAAAAGTGGCCTCACAAAAACTATTTTTGTTATTGTTCTACAAAAATGTGTGAAAAGAGATGTGAAGTTACCCTTTATTAATTAAAATAAGCCATTGGGAAAGAATTACAACTGACTTGTCTGGAATACATTTATATATTTTCTTTTTAAAAGCCAGATGCTTGTAACTAATTTTATTTATGAAAATCACCCAATCAGACATTTTCTGAGTATTCTAAGATCGCTAGATGGGTTACATTAGTCTCTCACTGATGTACTAACTAAAACAAAAGAAATATCTGTAAAAGGAACACACTTATGGATCATAGTTCATTGATAGTCTGACAAGCAAATGAAACAAAACAAAAAGTTAGAGATGCTCCTCACAGTGCATCATTCTGGTGCTGGAAAGAAATATGATCACAGAAAGCTCGGAATATGAACCTTAATTAATAAATGATGTATCCAATCATAATTGTTGACTTATTTTTTCTATTACAGGTCTCCCATTTACACCCAGATACTATGAGCTTTTCCGAAAACGCACTACCCTCCCTGTGTGGGAATACAAAGAGAGGTTTGTTGACATGGTAACCAAGCATCAGACCATTGTTTTAGTTGGTGAGACTGGATCAGGGAAAACTACACAGGTTTGTGGTTTTGTTTGATAATATGCTCAACGGTAATGGCCTACCTATTTGTCTAAACAGTAAGGATGAAAAAGAATAAAACGGAAATAATATTACAGAACAAAGATTATATCAAATCATTTTTCAAGGATCTAGACAAAAATATTTATTAAAATAAAATTAATTTTTCTTCACTTAGATTCCTCAATGGTGTTTAGAGTGGGTGCGAGCCAGAAACCCAAAAAAGGGTGTTGCTTGTACACAGCCCCGTCGAGTGGCAGCAATGTCAGTGGCTCAGCGTGTCTCTGAAGAAATGGATGTTTGTCTTGGTCAGGAAGTAGGATACAGCATCAGATTTGAGGACTGCACATCTCAGAAAACAGTTTTGAAGTAAGTAATGGACTTCAGCTTAGAATTATAATGTAGTGTTGTGGCTAATTTGAAAATGAATATTTCATGAAAATAAATGCTGGAAACATGTTTGTCTTGAAAGGTTTCAATATTTGCTTTTTTATTTTTCTTGAAAATATATCTGAGGTATACCTTAATTAATTTTAATATAAGATAAGATATAATTTTTAAGTGCTGACTAGAGAGTATTATAACAACATAGAATGTCAACTCTATAACTATCGGTGGATGCTATTGTCCCGTGTGCTTTTATGCCTTTGCGGTATTGCCTGTGTGCGTTTGTCAAGTGAATGGTTGTCATGTCTGCATCTGTCTGGTCACCATAATAACATATTTATTCCTGAAACATATAAACCTGAAACAGGTACATGACTGATGGTATGCTTTTGCGTGAAGCTATGTCAGACCCACTACTGGAGGCTTATGGCATTATCATGCTTGACGAAGCTCACGAACGTACACTTGCCACAGACATTCTCATGGGTTTGCTGAAAGAGGTGGCTAAACAAAGACCAGACCTGAAAATAATTATTATGAGTGCCACACTTGATGCTGGAAAATTTCAGGTAATAATTTAAGGAATTTTTTAAAGTCTGATTAGAAATTAAGTTTAATGTAACCTTACACATTTCCTTACCTGTAAATTTCATTAATAAAATTAGACTATTGAAAGATGTGTTGTATCATCATCGCCCTTCGTCCCATCTGGGGCATAGGCCACGAACAAAGGTTCTCCAGGCATCCCTGTCCTGCGCCAATCTTTCTATCTGCCCCCAGCTGTGCCCGTTCATTTTGGTGTCTGCCTCCAGTTCCCTTCTCCGGGTCATTTTGGGACTACCTCTTTTTCTCTTGCCTTGGGGGTCCCATGCGAGGGCTTGTCTCACAATGCTGGATGTAGGTTTTCTGAGAGTGTGGCCAATCCATCTCCATCTGCGCTGGCGTATTAGCTCATCCACTGGCTCTTGTTGTGTGCGTTGCTAGAGGTCCTCGTTGGTGATGACATTGGGCCAGCGGATTCGGAGAATTGTTCGGAGACATGTGTTTATAAAAGCTTGAAGCTTTTTTGAAATGGCTGCTGTTATTTGCCATGTTTCTGCTCCATACAACAAGACAGGCTTTATTGTGGTGTTAAATATCCTGACCTTGGTATGGAGAGTCAAGTTGCAAACTTTTCTGTTTCAATGCTGTTCTTGCTTTGCCAATTCTCATTCTTACATCCGCTTCAGTCCCTCCTTGTGTGTCAATGATGCTTCCAAGGTATGTGAAGCTATCCACCTCCTCGAGATTTTTTCCTTCCAGTGTTATTGGAGTGTTGCTTGATGTATTTATTTTAAGGACTTTGCTTTTTCCTTTATGGATGTTCAGGCCAAGGCAAGCAGAAAATTGTGCTACATAGTTGGTTTTCTCCTGCATCTGTTGCTGTGAGTGCGATATTAATGCCAGATCATCCGCAAAGTCCAGGTCATCAAGTTGTTTCCATAGTGTCCACTGGATACCATTTCTCTTCTGCTCTGTAGACATTTTCATTATCCAGTCGATGGTTAGCAGAATTAAGAATGGTGAAAGCAGACACCCCTGTCTGACTCCGGTTTGTACCCCAAAAGCCGCTGTTGTTTGTTGGCCATGAACAATTCTACATGTAAGTCCGCGCAGCCGTTTGGAATTACCGCGCAGCAAATTTGCTAAAATATTGCACAAAAATATGGATGCTGAGCAACTTTGCACACGAGTTTTATGACTTTGCACACGGACCAACGAACCTTAGAGGGAACATTGGTGGTGAGTTCCACTCCAGGGATTGTTCCAATATAATTCTCAGGGTGGCAATCTGGTCAGTGCATGATCTATCTTTTCTAAAACCTGCTTGTTGGTCTCTAAGATGGGTGTCTATTTCGTCCCTTATTCTGTTTAGCAGCACTCTGTTAAATACTTTGCTTGGTATGGATAGCAGAGTTATTCCTCTATAGTTGGAGCAGGAGCTAAGATCTCCTTTCTTTGGGAGCTTAATGAGATGTCCTTCTTTCCACTCCATCGGAATCTGTTCTTCCTCCCATATTTTCTTGAAAAGAGTGTGTAGCATTGCAGAGCTAGTCGTAATATCTGCTGCCAAGGCTTCTGCTGGTATTCTGTCTGGACCAGCCGCTTTGCCTTTCTTTAGTTGTTTAATTGCTCTGCTTATCTCTTGTTTTGTGGGTGTGCTGCAGTCTATTTCTAGATCTTGTTCTGCTGGCTCTATGTTGAGTTTGTATTGTGGGGCTGGTCGGTTGAGGAGTTCTTCAAAATGTTCTATCCATCTTTTTTTCTGACCCTCTTCATCAGGTATAGATTTCCCATCTTTAGTTTTAACAGGTCTCTCTGGATTTTTGAACTTTCCGGATAGCTTTTTTATTGTACTGAATAGTTCTCTTGTGTTTCCATGGTAAGCTGCCTCTTCTGCTTCACAGTGCTAATCCTTCTATGTAATTCTTTTTATCTGACTTTATACTACGTTTAACGTCTTTATTGGCTTCTGCGTATTCTGCTGATGCTCTAGCTTTTTCGGTTCTGGTGCGGCTGTTGTTTAGATTTGCCTTCTTCTTTTTCCTCTGTTGGATTTTCTCCATGGTTTCATTAGAAATCCATTCTTTATGCGTTTGTTGTCTGGGACCCAACACTTCTTCACAGGTGGTCGTAAGTATTTCTTTGAAGCTTTTCCAGTTTTGGTCAACTGTTTCTTCGTTGCCTAGTTCTTGCAAGATCTGGAATTTGTTTGTTAGCGTAAGTTTGAACTCATTAAGTTTTGGTTCCCCTTTCAAAAGAGTAGTGTTAAAACGTTGGCGCTTGCTTCCCTCACTTGTCCAATTCTTTTTCAATTTGAGCCTTAGTTTGGCAATCAGTAGATGATGATCTGAGGCTACATCTGCCCCTCTTTTTACCCTTACATCTTGGAGAGATCTTCTAAACTTTTTGCAGATACAGATATGGTCGATTTGGTTAGCCGTTGACATATCTGGTGATATCCATGTTGCTTTGTGGATATTTCTTTGCATGAAGAGGCTTCCACCGATGACTAGTCCATCTGCAGCACATAGATCTGCTAGCCTTTCACCATTTTCGTTCATCTCTCCGAGGCCATGTGTTCCCATGCATTCTTCATATCTATTATTGTTGCTGCCTATTTTTGCATTTAGGTCACCCATTAGTATAATCACATTGCTCCTAGGACACTTTTGGATAAGGGTTCTCAGTCTGTTGTAGAATTCCTCTTTGTCCTCTTCTTTACTGTCGTTAGTTGGAGCGTATACCTGAAGAAGATCCATATTGACTTCTTGCTTTTTGGTCTTAAATCTTGCGGTGATTATCCGGGGGCCATGGGCTTCCCATCCTATAAGGGCGTTCTGAGCAGTTTTGGAAAGCATGAGTGGTACTCCTTGGGTGTGAGCTGCGTTTTGTTCATCATGGCCTGAATATATTAGCAGTTCTCCTGTGGTGAGCTTCATCTGGCCTGAGCCAGTCCATCGGGATTCACTTATCCCCAAGATGGCTAGCTTGTACCGTTGCATTTCGACAGCAACTTGGGCAGTTTTTCCAGCTTCAAACATGGACCTTACGTTCCATGTTCCTAGGCTGGTGGTGGTCCTAGTGGAGAGGATGGTTTCCAGTTGGCTTTGGCCACCCAGCTTCATTAGTTCTCTGTTAAGAGACCCATCATCTCCAAGGTCCAAGTTTCCTATTTTTTTCTTTGTTCGTTTTTTGTAGCAAGGCTTTTTTTACGGGAAAGGATGCTAGCCCATCGCACAACCCTCCTCCTCTCTCACCTGGGCTTGGGACCGGCTACGGCGGAGTTTGTGTTGTTTAGTTGGAAATTAATATTTAACTTTTACATCATAATTATGGTTATGGGGATTGTACAATAAATCTGTTATGTTTACGCAAAACCAAATTTCATATGATGCATTTAACAGAAAATGTTATGTGTTGCAAAAATTAAGACTTGGTTATGATTTTTTTTTAAACTTTGAAAGAAAGCTCCGCACTCAAAGTAGTTTCATTTTTTTCTCCTCAAGGTTATAAAAGATGTTAAAGAAATGTAATTTTATCATCTGATCATTTAAATTGTATTTAAATAATTTTTTTTTATATTCCCATTAGACATATTTTGATAATGCACCACTTATGAGTGTACCTGGTAGAACACATCCAGTAGAGATATTTTATACACCTGAACCTGAGAGAGACTATTTGGAAGCAGCCATCAGGACAGTTATTCAAATTCATATGTGTGAAGAGACTGAAGGGGATATGTTACTTTTCCTTACAGGACAAGAGGTATGCACTTTTTAAATAAATTTAATTAACACATTTTTATGAATGATTTTTATTGATTTATTTTTTAACAATTAAAATAATTATTTTCTTAAATTTGGTGATCTATGGTTTTTTTGGTCTCTATATTCCATTAGGAGATTGATGAAGCTTGTAAGAGAATTCAAAGAGAAGTTGATAATTTGGGCCAGGATGTAGGTGATCTGAAATGTATACCTTTGTATTCCACCTTGCCACCTAATCTCCAACAAAGAATATTTGAAGCCCCTCCACCTAAGAAGGCAAATGGGGCTATTGGCAGGAAAGTTGTGGTCTCCACTAATTTGGCAGAGACCTCCCTCACCATTGATGGGGTTGTGTTTGTGATTGATCCAGGCTTTGCTAAACAAAAGGTAAAGATAACTTAATTTTGTTTAAAAAATAGGTTATGTCCCTATGCACAAATAATTTAATCTAGATAACCTTTGTAATGAGTAACTATTGATAGCTGAAGGGACTATTGAACCTTATTGCAACCCCATAACCCCTTTCTTCCAACCTGGTAATTTTTTACCCTTTGATGCATCTATAGTACCTAAATGCAATACCGAAGTTTTTGCTTTGTTTACTTTTTATCTTCTTTATGAATAAATCTGATGCATTTATGATTTTTATAAACTGAGTTTTAGCTTTAAAATGGCTAGTTTCTAGTTTTAACAAATTTTTACATTTTTTAAATTTTTCGGCAAACTTTTGATTACTTACAATTAAACTTTTATTTGAATTTTCAGGTGTATAATCCTCGTATCCGTGTAGAGTCACTTCTTGTGACTGCAATATCCAAAGCCAGTGCACAGCAAAGAGCAGGTAGAGCTGGTCGTACAAGACCTGGCAAATGTTTCCGTTTGTACACAGAGAAGGCCTATAAGCAGGAAATGCAGGAGAACACATATCCTGAAATCCTCCGATCTAACCTTGGTACTGTTGTATTGCAGCTTAAGAAATTGGGTATTGATGATTTGGTTCACTTTGATTTCATGGATCCCCCAGGTAATAATTAAATGTCAAAATTATATATTTTTTTCAACCAATACCATTTTTTGCTGAAAATTATGAAGTCAATCTTTTGATATATGTTTTTTCTAGAATGTTTTCTAAAATTAGATATGTAATTAAACACATAATTGTGTATGTCTATTGTGTGTGGATATGAAATGTTACAAACAACCATGCTACAAACAAGAAGAAAAGGCCTGGCCCCATTACCTATTAGATCAAGTTTAAATAGCTACTCCATGGTGTCCTGAGGAGGGAAGGATGCCATTTTTTTAAAATCTCAATATACACAAAAAATATTCTATTTTCCTTTTCAGCCCCAGAGACCCTAATGAGAGCTCTGGAATTGTTAAACTACCTTGCAGCACTTGATGATGATGGTGAGATCACAGAACTTGGGTCCATGATGGCAGAGTTTCCACTTGACCCACAACTTGCCAAGATGGTGATTGCAAGCTGTGACTACAACTGTTCAAATGAAGTGCTTTCTATCACAGCTATGCTATCAGGTATAAAAATATAGCTGCACATAGAGAATCCCTTGCAACTCTCACTCTTTTTTACACCAGTCTTATTGATTTAAAACTTATGCTTTTTTTTAAAAAAAGGAAACCTTATGCTATATTGCTCTAATTTAATAGTTTGTTATTATTATTGCGGTTTTGCGTTGGATGTGCACACACCCTATAAGTTTGTTATTGCATCTTCAAATTTGTACCTAAACTTCTTTAAGGCAGTATAAAAAATCAACAGCTCTGTCTTGGAAGCGCTTTACAACTCTTGAACCCTGCAAACGGTCAAATAAAAGTCATTAGTAAAATTTGAATCTTCTTTCTTTTTCTTTTTTATCTTTCTCCTTTATTCCAATTTTTTTCACATTTTTTCTTCTTCTTAATCTTCCAAAGCAGTACTGACTTATTCTGTTCTGATCGCAACCATTTGATCTCTAAGCTTGTTTCAGTTTTGAAATGCTGCATTACAAAAGTCTGTAAGAGTTAGGGTAAATAGGGGCGTTGTGCACTATCTAACATACTGGCTTCCTTTTAGTGACCTTGAACTAATGGCGCTGGGGATGGGCCGTGTGGCCCCACCCGCTTCTCGTGTTTAGTCCCGCAGTGTTTCGTAAGACCAATGGAGGCAAAGAAAGCAGCCGATGAGTCCAAGATGAGGTTCGCTCACATAGATGGCGATCACCTCACCCTGCTGAACGTCTACCATGCCTTTAAACAAAGTAAGTTAGATCTTAAAAGATTTTTTTTAAATATCATAATTTAGAAAATAAGTTTTTGTAAAAATAAAGAGACACAATTTTTCCATAAATATATGAAATGTACTTCAATGATAGAAAAATATTCAAGCATATTTACCAAAAGATTTGCTAACTGAAAACTATAATTTTCAATGAGATTAAAAGGTAATGTCTGCTCTTTGAAAAATGTTAATTCCCCAAATTATATTGTTAAATAGTCCTATAATAAGAAGCACTATATTATTTTTCTGAAGCAGTTCAATTATACCTTTATTTTTAAAATCAATTTTTTAAAAGTCCTATTTAGTGGGTATTACTTTTCAAATCACAATTAAATCTTTAACAGTTAACCGTATTTCATTATTTGACGTTCATTAAGAATTTAAATTAAAAAATTTGATAGTAATTGATTTAAAATACACAAAATGTAGTGATCTTTTCCTCTAGGAAAATTACTGCTTCAGTCATTTAAAATTTTTCACAGCATGATTGAACCAACTATATTGTCACACTTCTTTTCAGATCATGAAGATCCTCAATGGTGCTATGACAATTTTGTGAATTACCGCTCTTTGAAAAGTGCTGATAATGTTCGCCAACAACTTGCCAGGATCATGGATAGATTCAATCTTCGCAGATCTAGTACAGAATTCACATCACGAGACTACTATATCAACATAAGAAAAGCCTTGGTGTCAGGATTTTTCATGCAGGTCTGCAAAAATATATTTCCTTAAATTAAAGATATTTACTAAAAATAAATAACTTTAACATCTTTAATCTTTACAATCAAAATTGTGATGTTTTCTGATAGTATCTGACTTCACCTGGCATTTTTATTTTACTAATATGTTAGCTGGATTAGGCACTTATCAATGACTTCTTGTCACCACAGTGGGTTTTTTTTTGCTACTATAAAACTCAGTTTACAAAGATTAACACCAGCCAGTCTTTAAACATTTGTCCCCATGACAGGTAGCACATTTGGAGCGCACTGGTCACTATCTGACAGTCAAGGACAGCCAGGTTGTACAGCTTCATCCCTCCACAGTCCTGGACCACAAGCCAGACTGGGTGCTCTACAATGAATTTGTCCTAACAACAAAAAACTACATCCGAACTGTGACAGATGTCAAGCCAGAATGGTGAGTTTCACATACTGTGTATTAAAGTGTGCAATGCAAATCACATAGACTTGAACTTTTTAATTTAAAAAAAAACCTTTAGGAAGCAATCCGTTAAATCTTGTTCCTGAACATGTTATTTCCCTTTGGAACCTTGAAACATAAAGATAGCTTTATAAAATAAATTATAATTTTTCAAGTAAGACATATCGATATTGCTCTTAAATGTCTTCAAAACATTGCATAATATTAAGAGATTTAGTATCTTTAAAAGGATGTAAATCTATTGGTTATTCAATTTCATTAAAATAATAATGATTCATTATTTGTAAAACTCACTATTTTATCACAATTGTCGAGAAGTCATTCTCATTTAAAAGTTATAAGTTATTCTTGAAGTTTGAAGGAAAGAATTAAATGTTTGTATGGTTGTTCTGCAGCATAGGAAAGAGGATTAATACATTTTTCTCGTAATATACTAATTTACTTAACATCTTAAAAGAAAAAAAAGCTTAAATTATTTCTACTCCTATATTGTGAACCCCAAAAATTCTTTTTTTAAATCCCTTATATCAACTTCACCGCCGGTCATCTCTGTCTGTCTGTCTTGGGCGGGCGGAAAAACAAAAGTAAAAAATGACCCACTTCCCGTGATGCGATCGGGCTGAAATTTGGCACACGGACCCGTGTCACCTAACAATGCATCGTATCAAAATTTCAGATCGATCGAACGTACCGTAATTAAATTAATGCATTTTTAGTTTATCCTTATATAACGTATGTAATTCAAACTCACTGTTTGTTATTGTTTTGTTTTTTTCCACGTGAAAGTTTGAGTTGACGCGTTGAGGCGACCCATCGAAGCACCGGCGTGCTTTTGTTTACATTTTACGTGTCACGCTGAGCTCGGTCAAGCGATCGAAGACCAGACTTTTCCTCTCCCCCCCCCCACCCCACCCCCCCCACCCAGGGTTATGAAGCAATGTTGAGTTAAGACAGATTCAGTCAGTAAATGTTTGTAGCGTTTGAAAATAATCAATACTGTTAGTTATGTCTCATATATAAGGGATTTATAGACAAAAACTTTGTTTTTACGGGTTTGTTTTATTGATACACTATTAGCATCTGTTAAATACTTGGGCTGGGGAGAAAAAAATATGGTTGCAAAGTGATAGTTCTTTTTAAAAATTGTTATTTTAAATTAATATCAATCTTGATTATTTTTCATAGACATTCAATCCTTTAAAAAATAAACACATCATTTCCCACGACAGGTTGGTGAAAATAGCCCCACAATATTATGACATGGCCAACTTTCCTATGTGTGAGGCCAAGAGACAGCTGGAAAGAATCATTGCCAAGCTTCAAACTGGACGAGGAGGAAGCAACAATTAACGATCATTGTATTTTTATTATATTTTTTTATTTCCTGACTTGTGAATCCAGATGAATTATTAGCTCTATAGATAAAATGGACTATTCATACACAAAGTTTCTAGATATTTCAACTGTTTAAGTATAAAAAAATATCCTCCAATATCCCCTTAAAAAGAATCTGGAACTTTTTGTTCCATAGTTGATGCCACCGTTTTATTAGTTATTTTGATCTGCCAAATTTGCCATTTTATGTCTTGTTTTAATCTAGGGCTGTTAAAAGATCATTAATGTTATGAAATGTGTGTGGAAAGAAGTTGAATATTTAAACGTCATATAATTGTTACTGCATTTTAAGAGTCATCTTTGATCTATGTAAATACTGAATGATGTCAGAACATCCAATATTATTGGAGTTGTTACATTGTGTTTTGTTATACAATATTGCGCAGCATGCCACAGAAGAAAATAAGAAAGGCTCATTAAATGCCACTTGGAAAGGTTCTGACAGAAACCATATTCGAAAGTGATTATTTCTGTTTAATTGTCATTAAAATTGCATTCTCGTCATCATTTGTCCCTTATTTCTTTATGTCTTTGTCGTTTGTATTTTGGTGACCAATTAAATAACATTAGAAAATGTCTAAATCAGTGGCTCTCAAAATTTATCAGACCACTCCACCATTGGACATGTAAACTCGCCGTGACCATATAATCTTTCTTTTAACATAAAAAAGAGGCTTTGGAATTGTATTCACCATTGTGATCCTATTTTCATACAAAATACTGTTCCCAGTGGAATTCTGTTCCCTGACAGATAGAATTTCCTTTTGCGTTACTATTTATTCTTGTCAATATCCCAATTCTGTAGGTATTTTTTTTTAACAGTGGGATCCCTTTTTCACAATAGGATCTCATGTTTGAAGGACATTCCACTTCCACTCAGAAGAATCCTGTTTCAAGATGTTATACCAGGCATATTGTTTCCTCTCACAAAAGTGATGTGATTTCCTCTCATTGAATCCTTTTGTTATTATTGGAATCCAGAGTCCCTAATGGATCTCATTCACTTGTGACATCCTGTTACCCAGTCAATCACATTCTCTGTTTAGTTAGACATGCCTGGGTAGGCCAGGGTAGCGAATGGGTCCTATGCTCAGACAATGTTGTATGGCAATGCTCAGCAGACGGAGCAGGTTGCCCAGGTGTTAGCCAAAGCTTTTAGAAAATAATCTTCAGTCTTCCAGAATATGTGATTAGTTTGGTTTAGTTTCTCCTTCAGTTAAAAAAGATAAGAAATTTTAATCAGTGCCTCATTATCTGCTTACTGGTGACAACTTTAATCAGTACCAGATTAACTGCTTACTGATGTCAACTTTCATCAGTACCTCATTAACTGCTTACTGATGTCAACTTTCATCAGTACCTCATTAACTGCTTACTGGTGTCAAATTTCATCAGTACCTCATTAACTGCTTACTGGTGAAAACTTTCCAGGTCATTCCAATACTTTTTGGCTTATTTGAAAATCTTGTGTTATAAGTTATACAACGAAATGTTTTCAGCTGACTTTTAGAGCCTTGCAATGTATAAACAAATTGTTATATAAGCAAATCACGGATGGTCCATATGGCGGTAAGATCAAAAGTGTTATCTCTGTTTGATCTGTGGTCCGTCTTGGCTCATATTTTATGTGACCATCAACGGTCAAAAAGGCGAATCTCAGCAAAGCGTTGTGGATCGCTAAGGGCATGACAAGACACACAGGACGTCATGGCCATCCACTGCACCCGTCTCCATCACCAGCCGTCTCGACTTAGTCCTGCCGCTGGATAAGATGGCCTCGGGCGAGAGAGTGAGATCGACGAACTGCGCAACTCCTTCTCACTTAAATCCAAGTCTTCGCGCAAGTCACTTTTGTCATCCATCTCGGATGACTAGAGTGGTCCTCGTCGTATCGACGGACGAACGAACATGTGACCATCTCAGTAACTTTCAGTAAGGTATGTTTTACAATTTTTAGTAAAACAAAAATATTTTCATAAAAAGTTATGTAATATTAAATTATACATTCAACCCCCATTGATATTAAGGGATTTCGGTGATGATTTCACTGAGATTTGTCTGCTTTTATTTAAAGATTACAAGAATCCATCTGCTTGAGAATGGAAGGGACAGTGTGGATTACAAGAACTCATAAATTATTTTGTCAAAAGCTTTTAAGCATCGAAACTACTTTATAAGAATCTCAATTTCCGTTTTTCATGTTGAAATTGTGTTATACTTCCCCATTGATCACTTCTTTACCACCACACACCCATAGTTGATTATTATTCGCGATAGTCATAATCTTTGAAACAGCACATAAAAATCTGGCACTCTCAATATTACAGACAGCTTGTCAATTCAGCACAACATACCTAAGAAATAGAACACGCTGATTTTATCCATAAAAGAATAAGTTATAACCATATTAAAATATAAAAGAAAAATCACAGAGGAATTCTTTTCACATTGTAACTTTCTCTGGTCTTGGTTAAGCGCTGCTTATTTATGAGTTACGTTTTAAGTTTGAAAAAGAACCCCAAAAAAAAATCAGGAATTATTTCAAAACAATTTTTTAATAGTAAAATGTAAAAAGTTGAAATGTTTTCCACAGAAGATGTTCTGAACCAGGTGCCACAACTCTTGATCCTCACACATGGCAGCAAGTGGCGATGGCCTGGGCACCGTCTTCTTTTCCAAACCTTTCATAGCCATTCACAGCCACACACTGATCCACACCATTGGCAGCTAATGAAGGGCAGGGGTGAAAACAAAAGGAGTCAAGGAATCCAATGCAAAATTGAAGGCTGCTAGAATGATCATGAATTTAACTTAAACTTTGGTGAACTTCAAATTTCTGGAATAATGCGTTCTAAACTTTTAATAAAATTAATTTTAATTAGCGATATTAAAAATAATCCCAAGTTATTTACCGGTGCGTTCCTGATATTAATATGCATAGTCATAACAGAAAACATAGGCAAACCCTAAAGGTTACCAATGATCATAGATCGGTAATCTTCGATTCATACTACAAAATGAAATGGCTATATTTTTTGCTATATTAAGTACTGTATGTAGATCTGAACTTACTTTCTATGAAGGCACCAGCACCTTTTGCATTTGGTGTGAAGACGTTGCATCCGGTCATGGCCTGGCCAGCCGGACACTGGACGGTGGCCCTGGCACCAGCAGGGTGTCCACTAAATGCGGAATAGACGGTGGTGCACTGAATGTTCCCTCCCTTGCAACATGCAGCGGATGAATACACACCTGGAAAAGACACAAAAAAAACCAACTGGGCCTCTACATTTTGTCTTTTTACATTTATCATTTTAAATAGAATCTAACTCAAATAAATAACATTTTAATTTAATATACAATCCATTTTATAAAAACAACAACAACAGAAAACTTACCAGCAGATATACCATCATTTTGACCAATGCATGATGTGTTTGTGAAGTAGGTTCCATCTGAGTCCGACATGTATGTGTATGTGCTACAACCTACATCAGAATACAGTTATTATAAGCTTACACTTATAGGTACATTATAAGAGTAGAACGTAAAAAAACGATTTAGATAGCTTAGTGTGCTCGGTGGCATCGATTTAGTTGTAAAGGTTTAAAAGTTTAAGGATACTTACTATCTAGCAATCAAACGACAGACAAGAATGCTAGAAATACAAAATGCTAACAATGGCACAAACATAAAGTACTCTTAAATCAATTAAAAATTTGATGTTGGCGAACACTTTTTTAAAAAAAATGTAAAGAAACTGAAAGTTGTAGAAAAAGTAGAAAACGTTGAATTGGCACAAAAAATACTTATTTTTCGTTTATTTTTTCACAAAAAAAGAAAAGAAGGAAAAAAAAAGATATGTTTTTCTTATTTTTTTTTAATGGAACCGCATGTTCATAAAAAAAAAGTTAAAGGGTCGAATTACTCTCAGAACTTATTTTAAATTTACTAGAACCAAATAATGATAATTAAATGATAATTTGAAAAATAAATCTACCTAGAGGATAGCCGTCATTGCCACAGGGAATCAGGATTTGGTCATCAACCCCAGTGCCCGACTGGCCAGCGTACTTGTAGGTGCAGCTGAGCCCACTCAGACTACAACACCTGGCGCTTGCCTGAATGCCTGAAAAAAAAATCCCAGTAAGTTTCCATCTCCTTAATCGTTGGCCAACTACATGTATATCAGTACACAATTATTTTATATGAAAATAAAAACCGGAATATTTCTTAGAGCTATTCTAACCTATGGTCGTCCAGAAACCGTTAGATGCCTTGCACGTTGGTTTCCCGTTCGACATTACAATCTGCTCCCCATCACGACGCCAGTCGCCGTTCTGTTGATCAAGAAATCAATCATAGCTTTTGTAGTGGGTGCTTTTCAGATTTTAAAAAAAAAGAAGTATAAACCAGAAGTACAGAACCATTTAACAAAAACCTGTCACGTCCAGTAAGATCCTGACCACTACTTGTCCAATTTAACAATGTACCTTACAGATAAATATTGGTTTAGAAACCCAACTGCAGCCGCCCAAAATCCCCCGGACTTTCAGAGTGGTGTTCGTCGAAAACGACGGACGCACACACACAAACGATAAGAAACATTGATCCGACCACTAAACAATAATAATAAACATAAGAGTTACCAGGAGTTTAGGAGGGCACGAACAAGGGGAATTAAAGACATACCGTATATACTCGCATATAAGCCGAGTTTTATAACTATAAAATACAGTACTGAAATCAGAGTTATCAGAGGGTCGGCTTATATGCACATAAAACAAAATGGACACAAGGAAAGACACTAAATGTATATTTTTTACTAATTATATGCTCCGTTAATCATCAGTTGTTAACAACTTATGAGCGAGGTTCAGATATTATTATAGCATATAATGTGGAAAGAGCAGAACACGTTTTTGTGTCATTCCAAAAGGTAAACACACTGGTTATGCAACATAAATATAAGCATTTTACATCTTTATAGTAACACATTTCTATGAACTAAAAATATGGAGTAAAATTAGACAATTGTAATTGTATGGTTTATTTATATTATATGCGGGTTTTTGCAAAAACTGGTCATTTTAAAGCAGTTTTATGGGGTCGGCTTATATGCGAGTAAATACGGTAGTTAATTAAGAGTAGGAGAGTATTTATTTTCATGAATATCAAATGATGGGGATCGGGCGAATCTCCTAAAATCCAAGAGATTGAATCCAGAGGACACAGCCAAGGCGAATTGATTATAGTGATTATGATTTTGGGGTCATCCATAAATGACGTCACCCACCTGGGGGGGGGGAGTCACACATTTGTGACGAGGGAGAGAGGTTGCTTAAGAAATGTGACGTCACATAAAAAAACACGCAACTTTTAATAAAAGTTCCACTTAAATATTTGATTGCTTAAAATTTGTTTAATGACGTGTTACGATATTAGAGTGCAGCCTTACACTAAATACATACTTAAATGACAGAAAAAGTGAGTTGAAACATGCTCATTTTGAAATAGAAAAGAAGGCTCTTTTTTTTTGGGGGGGGGGCAAAGCTTTGTAACGTCATATAGGAGGTGGGGGGGTCTAACTTGTTGTGACGATGGGGGAGGGGGCAAAAATTCGCATGACGTCATTTATGAACGGCCCCTTTTTTCTCCTGCATAAATATTTTTGTGGTATTATTTTAAGGTAATCACATAAATCAATCCATATTTATTCATATGAGCCTTAAGCAAGCTTATCGTTTAATTTTGAAGAACTATAAAATCTCGCGAGAACTTGAAAAAAAAAGAAGAAAACAATGGAGCTTATTTTGAGGTGACTAGTACATCCGGTCAGAATAAAGCCAACTGTTAGTGCTTACTTTGAAGTACAGAAAACCTCCGACGAGTATATAACGAAATGATCGTGTTTACTTTGAGGTAGGTAGGACCTCAAATATCACTCTGATCGTGCTTACTTTGAAGTACCGAAAACCACCGATGAGTATGTAACGAATTGGTCGTGCTTACTTTAAGGTAACTAGAACATCCGGTGAGGATTTCTCCGTCATTGCAGGACACCTCCGCCGTCTTGTCGTCGCCCACCTCCGAGAGACTCGACCACCTGGTGGCACAGGTGAGTTGGTGGGAGGATGAGGTCGAGGTGGCTTGGCCGACGGTGTACAGACCAGTGCTCACAACCGTGTGTGTCACGGCAACAGGTGCAAACGGGTCGGTCTTGACCGGAATTTGAATTTCATCTATAAATGAATGACACAACACCAATTATAAGGTTTTTTATAAAAAAACAACAATTAATTAAATGGAACAGGATATGATGACATTACGGCGTGATAATATTTTTATGGCCATGCATTTTATCAGTGCGTTAAATTAAAACTAAAATTATTTTTTGGTCGTTTTCGTGGCCTTACCTGTATAATATGTCCTATTTCATGCTGGAGAGCTCTTAAATTGCCAGTTAACCTACTCCCCACTCCCCACCCTTACACACATATTGACACCCCAACATGAAAAAGAAAAATTCATAAATGATAATAAATACTGGTATTTTGTCATTTCCTATATTAGTTTTATATGGAAAACTCTTTATAATTAAGTAATATATAAATGGGGGATTTTACACTACTCCCAACTAAAATTGGAAGCAACTAACTTCCTGACACCCACTCCCGGGTAGTAGCCACGCCTAAGTGACGTAGACGTCATTAAGAGTTGTACTTACGACCGTCTCCTGATACGTCGACATTCACCACCGTGTCGGTCTTTCCCACGTGGAACGTCTGTATTTTGATCGGCTTGTTTTGGTACCAGACGATGACGTCATAGTCACCCTGGAACCCCCTGATGTTGAACGATGTCCCCGACGACAGCGACCTGTTGACGTGCGTGCTCCACTCCTGTTTGGTCAGCTGGAGGTAACGCTCGCCCGCTTTGTCCAGCTGGAAGAAACAAAGTGACGAAATTACGGACGCGCCCCCGGACATTGACAACGTCAACATTGCGAAATCAAACATGAGTGGAGTCGATTTTCTTGGCCCTTAGTAATAACTCTAAGAAAATTCGGACCGTAAGTCAAAGTTAAGTCATGTGGTATATGTCAAGAAGTGGCGTAGTATAGGTGGGACTGTGAGGACGGTTGCCCCGGGCGCAAATATTCTTGGGGACGCAAAATTTCCGTCGTTATCACCCGGAACCAGGATCCCAAATCTTTTTTCACGATGGGCCTGATAACTGACAAAATGACGACCGTGTGTGGCATAATCGTTCTGTAAAATAATTGCAAGCCAGTAAGAAAGCTATGAGAAAAAAGAAGTAAAACCTTTATTTTCATTCCGTGTTAATCATGGGTTGGGGGGCGCGCAATGATTATGAATGTCTGCATACAATCGAGAGAATGAATTCAAATTAAATGTTTATCAGTCAAATTTTTATAAGTGTAATTTTCACATAGAGAAGGCATGTATGGATTTTCTTTCAAATTTTCGAGACATCCCCATCGCAATGATGACATCCCCATCGCAATGATGACATCTCCATCGCAATGATGACATCCCCATCGCAATGATGACATCCCCATCGCAATGATGACATTCCCATCGTCTATTTCAGAAGAGCCCAACACAAAAGAGACGTCTCGTTATCAAAAGATCAAAATAATCACCATAAAAAAGATAATTATTTAAATCTTAAAGAAAGCAATGATGCTGATCGAGAAAGATTATTAGATAAACGCTTTGCTTATATTTTAGGCCTGTTCATGAGGCGGTGGTCGAGGGTTCGAATCCATGTGAAGGCAAGGATTTGTTCCCGGGGCCTAGAGCGTCCCTGTGTTACCCAGCTCCGAATGGGTACCTAACACTAGTTGGGTAATGGCTGGGTAATGCGTTGAACCCACAAAGCCGTGGCCTGTGAACGCTGCATCACTTGCCAACAGATCATCTGTCATGGTCTGTGGACGCAATTATCTTCTGCATAGAAGGAGCGTCTGAATAGATAAGATATTGCTGTGTCTGTTCTGTACGCTCAGTCAAAGAAGTCAACCAACTGGTGGCCGTAAGTCTAGGAATGCCTCTCATTTTGCTCTCCTCAAAAATTATAGCCCATGAACATGTCACTAGTCCCTGTTTGTTACAAAAAAGTTTTATTATTAACTAACCGCAAAGGTGTTGCCGTGGACAAGAGCCATAGAGGGATCCATGTCGTGATCCCAGAATCCCCAAAAAATGATCCCTTCCACAGCCGGGTGACTGAAGTAGAGTCTCAGAGCTGTCTCGTACCTTCAGATTAAATTTAAAAAAGAATATATTAAAAAAATATAACAAAGCATTTACCTGTGGATTTACTAGCGTTAATTAATGTATATTGTTATGGCAACGCAGTGTAGAGATTGAAATTTTAGTTTCAATTTGATGTGGAGATCCATGCAATTTTTTTTACATGTTTCGAGCCGTCCATACGCTCCACTGATACATAATAATATCTCTTTAAATCCGAGATCGCACCCCCCCACCCCAGATCTCACAATCACCAGGGTACCATTTAGCTCGGCTAGGCAGTTAAAAAATTATAATGGCCTTCAATTTAACCTAAGTTTCAGGATTTAAAAAAATGTTTGTAGAATAAAAAGTGACAAGAATTGCAAACAATTGTGGAAACAGCGTTTTTTCTCGACACTTTATTCCAGAGAGGCGTTTCTAATTTATTATTTTTTTGGTTTGTTTTCGTGAAGGTTTTCATGACAATATGCACATACCAACTTTATTTAGACCCTTAACCATCATGTTGAAGGATATAATATTTTCTTTGGGGAAGTATGGGGTAGAGCCCCAAAGGTGTGACCCCCCCACTCCTTCCACACACAAATTTCTGATAGCAAGGCGCATGACTGTTTTGACCATGTCAATGTGATGAATGGCGATGGAGTACATCTCTTGGAATACCCAACTCACCAATCGGCTCTCGTGTTCTCATCATGCGCCGACAGATCCAGTTCTGTGATCCAGATGGGGAGGCCAGATTGGGCGAGCAGGTCCAAGCGATTCTGTCGAAATGAATTATTTCACCCATTCACACATGCCGGCGTAATTAAATATTAATATTAAAAAATTAATTAAAAAATGGTTTTATACAAACAATGTCAAACATTATTTCTTCATATTTAAAGAAATTTTTGATTCTAAAAAACATACTTCTAAAAACTAAAAGACATAATTTAGTTTCTTATAAATACTTAAATTATATTCAGCGTTAAAACATTATGATATTATATGCTTCAAATTTTCCCCTCATTGGCAGGCATTGAAAACACCAGGCTACTTTAGGATAACAAGTCATTGAAAACACCAGGCTACTTTAGGATAACAAGTCATTGAAAACACCAGGCTACTTTAGGATAACAAGTCATTGAAAACACCAGGCTACTTTAGGATAACAAGGCATTGAAAACACCAGGCTACTTTAGGATAACAAGGCATTGAAAACACCAGGCTACTTTAGGATAACAAGGCATTGAAAACACCAGGCTACTTTAGGATAACAAGTCATTGAAAACACCAGGCTACTTTAGGATAACAAGTCATTGAAAACACCAGGCTACTTTAGGATAACAAGTCATTGAAAACACCAGGCTACTTTAGGATAACAAGTCATTGAAAACACCAGGCTACTTTAGGATAACAAGTCATTGAAAACACCAGGCTACTTTAGGATAACAAGTCATTGAAAACACCAGGCTACTTTAGGATAACAAGTCATTGAAAACACCAGGCTACTTTAGGATAACAAGTCATTGAAAACACCAGGCTACTTTAGGATAACAAGGCATTGAAAACACCAGGCTACTTTAGGATAACAAGTCATTGAAAACACCAGGCTACTTTAGGATAACAAGTCATTGAAAACACCAGGCTACTTTAGGATAACAAGTCATTGAAAACACCAGGCTACTTTAGGATAACAAGTCATTGAAAACACCAGGCTACTTTAGGATAACAAGTCATTGAAAACACCAGGCTACTTTAGGATAACAAGTCATTGAAAACACCAGGCTACTTTAGGA